>CM022545.1:535503-1135503 GCA_012273795.1 Dendrolimus punctatus
AAAAGAATATGTATTTATTTTCCATACTCATCTGTCCTCTGTCACATCAAAATCATGTCATCCTTCAAACAATCTACCCATCTTATTGGAACGAAGTTTCTTATCGCGCATTGCGAAAGGGGGCTAGACGGAACAAAGTTAAGACCAAAAGTTGTAACGACACTTTTTGCTATAGTTGTAAGCCGTGCGGCGTGTGCGTGTTTCTCTGTCTGTCTGTCTCGATCTCTCTCATTATTACTAAAATTGAGCCTACTGATTAAGTTTATATTACATTTGTTAATAATAAAAAATATTATAAATTCCTTCAATTAATCTAAAAGGAAACTTCGTTCCACCAGGTGTCGCTTGACACCTCTCAAGTTTTTATTTTGAGAGCAATTGTTCACACAGGTTACATTGCATTACATTTTGATCTAGGCGCTATTTGCCACAAAAAATTTCAAGTATTCCATTTTTCAGGATAAAAAGTATCCTATGTACCTTCTCAAAATTGAAACTACATATATACCAAATTTAAAGAAAAATGGTACCTTGGAAATTCTGGTAGAGCTTATGAGTCCAATAAAGTTCCTTTTGCATTTATAATAAGAATGGATTTTTAGGTGGAAGTCGAAGGTGAAGTCACGAAGAGTATCCTGACGTGGCATGTGAGGCGAGAGGACAGTGGGAGGCAGCTGGTCTGCCGGGTTTCAAATCCTTGGTTCCCCGCCTACACATTAGAAGACTCCTTAATGTTGGAAGTTATGTGTAAGTATTTATATTTCTGTAGGAATTTCAGAATAGGATGTACATAAAAAGTAACACCATAACCAAATCTCCCTGCCTGTTGCCTCTATCTCTCTCCTATGTCAGAGACCTTATCCCTCTCCTCCCTCCTATCCTATCCTAAAGGCTAGCAATGCGTTGGCTTCGCGCCTGGTGTTGTAAACATCTATATGCAACAGTGTTAACTTTCCATTAGCTGGGCCGTCTGTCTGTTGGCCAGCTTCGAAATAATAATAAAACATCTAAGTCTAAAGGTGGCCACATATTACGGGACGCGCCCGAGTAGTGTGCACAGCAGAATTGAAGCACACTCTCCAGATTGGTTTAGGACGTCCAAACGCTCGACGTCGCGTCTCCGATTTAAAGAATATAGAAAGAAATATTTGGTAAGATTCAACCAGAGGCTTTGTAACGTTCAATTATAAATACGTATTACTATTGTGTTTGTCGAGCCCTAGATGGCGCTAGCGTTGATTTACATCGCGCTATGGTTTAGATATAACGATAGTATTGGAGACAGCTTAGCTCTCGAAAAAATGCTTGCTTTGAGGTAACCACCTTTTTATTTGGGTACCCCTGGGTCGAGGAACCGGTACGAAAGGTGTACATGGTCCTTAGAGTCGAAGAGCATTTTTGAAGAACATAAATAAAATAAAAGATTAATAAAACTATTCACTAGAAGGTGGCGCTAGCAGTTTAAATTATAAAAATTATTGTTGATTAAGTGCCAAGTGCGTGTGCGGAGTTGGACTTCGAAGTAGGTGGCGCTAGTGGTAAGAATATACTGGATACTTATTGAAGGAGTGTAAGTCGATAAACTGGAGTACATTTTTTTATATAAGTGTTATTTAATATGAAATATTCTAAGTGTTTTAAAAGACTTTGAAATTTTACAAGTTTAAAATTGAGTACCATTGTGAGACTTAGAATAATTTCGCTAAAACGACGGAACGGGGAATCCATGCTGGATTTTGGATCGGAATAAAGCGACAAAAACCTTAGAGAAATTTACTCTTAAAGGGACTTAGAAAAATCACACTCGTTGCCACTTTAAAGAAAAATTGACTTGACTTGAAGAACTTAGAAAATTACTTGTATCAACACTTAAAAAGCTTTATTCTTTACAACACTTGGAGAAATTGTACTTTCATTGCTTACTATAATTACCACTAGCAGCCTACGCGTGTAATATACGGAAAGCAATCAGAATACAAAATGGAAAAGAACTCAGTAAAATAAAGAGTATAAAAGGACACATTGAGAAAGGCCTAGTAAATTTCAGGAAGTCTCCAAAGGAACGTATAACAGATAATTATATAGAAACACGGCTAGAGATATTGGAGAGTCAGTGGCAGAATTTCTCAACCAATATGAAATTGTAGTCGGTGAATGCGAGGAGACAGACTTATACGATTTCTTTAAGGAAGATGTCTACGAAAAGGTTTATGAACCTATGTAATTATAAAGTAGAACTTAAAGATGCACTGTCGGGATTAACGTGTCATAGTTCGAATAAAAAATCTTGTAATGTTTCACCTGATAATTTTGTAAGGCTACCTAAAATAGTGTTACCTATGTTTAGCGGGAAATATACTGAGTGGACGTCGTTCCGAGACTTATTTATTTCTTTAGTACATAACAATAAACAGTTAGATAACGTGCAACGGCTCCATTATTTGAAAACACAACTGTCAGGTGAAGCAGAGCAATTGATACGTCATGTTCCTATCACCGAAGCTAATTATCACAAATGTTGGGAGATGTTAGAACATAGATTTAACAATAAGAAATTTATGTCGAATTGTATTCTAAAAAGATTATTTAGCCAACGTAATATTACTGTTGAATCGTCACACGCATTGAAAGATCTTTTAGACGTTACTAATGATTGTTTACACGAACTTACTAATCTTGGTATTGACGTTAGTTCTTGGGATGTTATAATTATATATGTAATAAGTTTGAAGTTGGATATAGAATCTCGGAAGCAGTGGGAACTGCATGTGAGTCAATCATCCGATGATTGCCGTCTTTCAAACAGTTTAGCGAGTTTTTAGAGACGCGTTCCGTGCCCTAGAATTTGTCGAACCAAAGGTTAAAGCCAAAGGGTATAACACATTACATCACAAGCTAAAGTCATGCACGGTATTGTTAATTTTACATGTCCACATTGTTCCGAAAATCACAAACTAGCTAATTGCAAGAAATTTTCTGAAGAAGATAGTGACAAGCGCCGTGATATTGCTCAGTCTTTGGGTGTGTGTTTTAATTGTCTGGGAAATAACCATACATCTAAAGTTTGTCGTGTTCTTTTAAAATGCCGTATATGCCAGCGAAAGCATCATTCCTTGTTGCACCCGATAAACTCCAGTGTAACTAGTGTGGTTGCCACGGCCATCGAGCCTACAACTTCACATGAAAATTTGACAGAGGCCGCATTAGTCGATATTAGTTCAAATATAGCAACCCATTTTGTGAATGAACGAGCGCAAGGCCAAGTCTTGTTAGCCACGGCCTTAATTAAGGTCGAATCACCAGATGGGTCGTTTAAAGTTTTGAGAGCATTGTTAGATCAAGGATCACAAGCATCCTTTGTAACTGAAGCAGCAGCGCAATTACTTCGTTTAAAGAAAGTAGTATCGAAAACTACTATAGCGGGAATAGGTGGTAGTGATGGCACTGTAGTCTCTAGACATGTAGTTAATATCAATATACAGTCCTTGTGTGACACCTCTTTCGCTATAGAAGTAACTGCGCATGTATTGAGTGCACTGACTTCAGTTATGCCAGATACCAAATTTAAAATTCAAGATTGGCCAGAACTTTCTAGTGTAAAGTTAGCCGATCCGACATTCAATTTGCCTAACAAAATTGATGTTTTGTTAGGAGCAGAAACATATTGTCGTGTATTAAAGCCCGGATTAATCAAGAGTCCTACGGGATCACAAATCGCCCAAGACACTCATTTAGGGTGGATTGTATCAGGACATATTGGAAAGAGCGAATATGTTCTTAACTCACACAACACAATTGTCGCGATGCACGCTCAAATTGAAGAGAATGATATGCTTAAACGTTTATGGGAACTTGATTCGGAACCCGTTTTCAACAAAAAGCCCTTCACGCCTGAAGAACAGGCTTGTGAGGACTTTTATAGTGCTACGACGACAAGAAATCATGAAGGACGGTATATCGTCAAACTGCCGTTCCGTTCAGGAGATCCGCCTTGTAAATATGGTAATTCTAAAGGTATAGCAGTGAAAAGGTTGCAAGGGTTAGAAAGGAAGTTATGTAAGGACGATAAATTGAAACAACAATATTCGGATGTGACAAAAGAATATATTTTATTAGGTCATCTAGAAAAATCACGGATGAAGCCGAAAGAAATAAAGGTGATGTAGTTTATTTACCTCACCATGCAGTGGTAAGACAAGATAAACTTACTACCAAAGTGAGAGTGGTGTATGATGCGTCATGTAAGGGAACCAACGGGATCTCTTTAAATGACTCTTTAATGGTAGGACCTACTCTTCAGGCAGATTTGCGACATATTGTTATGAGATGGCGGCAGTATCCAATCTGTTTGTCAGCAGATATAATAAAAATGTATCGTCAAATCCAAGTTGCTAGATCAGATACGGATTTTCAAAGGATTGTCTGGAGAGAGGATCCCAGTCAAGCAATTGAAGACTTCCGACTTCTGACGGTTACGTTTGGAACGTCATGTGCTCCTTATTTAGCAGTCAAATCATTGCAACAAGTCGCTTACGATGAAGGTTTGAAGTATCCATTGGCTGCCGACAGGGTTCGGACTGATTTTTATATGGACGATTTAATGTCCGGTTGCCAAACTGAAACAGAAGTAGTTAAAATTTATAGCGAGTTAAATGACTTACTAGAAAAAGGTGGATTTCAGCTGCAGAAGTGGACCAGCATAGAATGGATTTATTAGATGAATTAAAAGTAGGGTCAGGTAAAGATTTAGAAATAAAATGGATCAAGTTACGAAGATTTTAGGTCTTACCTGGAATCGGAACACCGACGAATTCGATTACTCTGTAAAAATGTCGCCTCCTGCTGCATCTGAAACAAAAAGAACAGTAATATCAGAAATATCACGGCTGTATGATCCATTAGGCTGGATAGCGCCGTGTATTATTAATGCAAAGGTTTTTATTCAGAAGCTATGGATTGCAGGGATAGGATGGGATGATAAGTTGCCGCAAGAGCTTCTACAGGAATGGAATGGTTATAGAAAAGATATGGAGAATCTTGTTGACTTTCACATCCCTAGGTGGATAAGCCAAAAGGAAGGAAACTTAATAGAGCTGCATGGATTTAGCGACGCCTCGAATATAGCGTATGCAGCTGTAGTGTATAGTCGGATTATTGATTCCAATGGCGGGATACATACCAATCTCCTAACAGCCAAATCGAAGGTAGCTCCTATCAAGCAAATTTCTGTGCCTCGTCTGGAATTATGTGGCGCTGTACTGGTTTCAAAATTGTTAATCGAACTAGCTGCAGTAATGAATGTTCCAAAGGCAAATATTCATGCTTGGACAGATTCGTCAGTTGTGTTGGCATGGTTAAATGATCATCCAAGTCGCTGGAAAACCTACGTTGCCAATCGAACGTCAGAAATTCTTAGTTTACTAGATAATTCGCAATGGGCTCATGTTCAGTCTAAACAGAATCCCGCTGATATTGTATCTCGTGGAGCATCTTCATCAATTCTACTTAGTAGCGATCTTTGGAAACGAGGACCAAGTTGGTTGCGAATTGATCCAGTAGTATACACAAGGCCTAGCGCAATAAGCACTAATGAAGAAAAAAAATCTATCAAGGTTCATAGTGTAAGCCGAGTGCCTGGGTTTGAAGAAAGCTTTGGATCTAGATTTTCTTCATTGAAGAAAATAGTTAGAGTCATTGCATTCTGTAGAAGGTTTTTGCAGTCAGTAAGACGTCGCAAAAATAATATTAAAGTTACACCTTACCTGTCAGTTACAGAAATACGTGAAGCTTTGGATATTTGCATTCGCCAAAGCCAGCAACAATGGTTTCACGCAGAAATTTTCGCCCTAAAAAATAATACAACATTAAACAAAAAGAGTCAATTATATAAATTAAATATGTTTATGGATAATAATGATCTGTTGCGAGTTGGGGGTAGACTTCGTCACTCTCAACTTACCGAGGATGCAAAGCACCCAGTTGTTATTCCTCATGACTCAAAACTAGCCAAATTAGTTATAGCCGACGCGCATGAAAGAACTTTTCATGGAGGCCAGCAAATGGTGTTAAACTTTATACGTAACAGGTACTGGATCAGCCGGTTGAAAAATATGGTCAGAGCATACATACACAGCTGTGTTACCTGTATAAGATATGCGGCAAAAACGAAATATCAGTTAATGGGAGAACTACCAGCTAGCCGAGTAACCCCGAGTAAGCCGTTTCTAAATTCTGGGGTGGATTTCGCAGGTCCTATTCAGTTGAGATACGCTAAAGGACGTGGACAGCGATCATATAAAGGGTATATTTGTCTGTTTATTTGTATGGCTACTCGGGCTATACACATTGAAGCCGTTTCAGACTTAACTACAGAAGGCTTTTTGGCAGCGTTTAAACGATTTGTTTCCAGGCGCGGTCATTGTCGTAATATCTGGAGCGACAATGGCACCAACTTCGTTGGTGCTGCTAAAGAGTTACAAGTTATGTTCAGCCAAGAAAACGCAATGTTTCAGGATATAGCAGCAAGCCTGGCCGACTCTCAAACCGAGTGGCATTTCATTCCTCCACATATGCCGAACCACGGTGGACTTTGGGAGGCAGGGATAAAAAGTGTAAAACATCATTTGAAGCGTACAATTGGCGACTCCACTCTTACGTTCGAAGAAATGTCCACAGTACTGTCACAAATCGAAGCGTGCCTCAATTCACGTCCGTTGTCTCAGAGTAGCAATGACGCAGGAGATCCTGTACTTCTAACGCCTGGTCATTTTTTAGTAGGTCAACCATTGGTCGTGGCACCAGACTATAATTACGAGGATTCCAACATAGGTACTTTACGCAGATGGCAATTAACTCAACGTATGTTTCAATGTTTTTGGCGTAGATGGAAGAATGAATACCTTACAAATTTATTTGAAAGGCATAAATGGGCTGTTCGTTCTTTAGATTTCAAAATTAATGACATAGTCTTAGTCAAGGAAGATAACTTACCTCCGGCTAAATGGCTATATGGAAGAGTTATAGACATCCATCCGGGGCAGGACAATATAACGCGCGTTGTCACTTTACGGTGTAAGGGTACCGTTATCAAACGTCCAACTTCAAAATTATGTTTCCTTCCCGTAACGGATTAATTATTCGCGAAAATACCTTTTCTTTTTTTGTAATAAAGCAAGTAGTCTTAAGTTTAGTTTTTTTGTTGTATTTTAATTTTGCATTTATTTCATTTTTTATATTTTGTATCATGTGAAAGTAACTGTTTTACATACGTTTCATAGTCTCCTGGTCCATTAGGTACTTAGAATTGTATACAGTCCATTGTTCTTTGTTTACTCAGTCTATTCATGGTAGGTGGTATTAAAAGGAAATAATCCTTTTGGTAGGTGGCATGGTAAAGATTCAACCAGAGGCTTTGTAACGTTCAATTATAAATACGTATTACTATTGTGTTTGTCGAGCCCTAGATGGCGCTAGCGTTGATTTACATCGCGCTATGGTTTAGATATAACGATAGTATTGGAGACAGCTTAGCTCTCGAATAAATGCTTGCTTTGAGGTAACCACCTTTTTATTTGGGGTACCCCTGGGTCGAGGAACCGGTACGAAAGGTGTACATATTTATTTCTAATAACGACACACAACACAAAATAGTACTAACATAACAAAGTTTAGAAAAAATTATGCTAAAATTGTATGCTGCAATTTGGAAATGGGGTTGGCACCAAAAAGTATATTGAATATATGGAGAGTCTTAATTAAATGTATTCAAAAATATATTAAATATATATTAAAAAATATTTATTTATTATTAATATTTATGTTTTTATAAATATTTACTTATATATAAATAACTTAGAAAACAAATATATGGGAAGCAAAAACTTAAGGATGCTAGTAGTGCTATCTGTCATGTATAAGTTATTATCATTCTACGAATAACCTGACTAAATTAAAAGGACCGAAAGCTCTAAGCACTAACAGGAAATTGAAAACATTCATAAATCTATAAGTTAATAGCGATTTTTTTAAAAAAAATTCACCTTCATTTGTTTTAAGTTTAAACCGCATGGTTGGCACTCAGCATTTTACTGTGCCAAAACGTAGTTCGACACGGCGCTGATTTTCAGTGCCCACCTCCTGAATCACATATTTATCGTATATATTTACGACGTATAATGTGTACACTTCAAAGGACTTTCCTTATTCAGATACGTCATAAGCTACGCCCCTAAGCCGCGTCGGTCAGCCGCGACTTATAATATGCACACACCTTAAAACGTCCTAACAGAGTGCACACCAGAACCGCTACACATTCTCCAGATTGGTTTAGGACATCCGAACGCTCAAGGTCACATCCGCTCCTTACGACTTAAAATTTGCATACTTTAATGGACTTTGCTCATTATCCAGATACTTCGTAAGCCGCACCCCTAATACGTACACCTTAAGTACCCTAAAACTTGCACATCAGAAGTAAAAACTTTTTTACCCATTCCGAAAGTGTCCAAAGAACCAGTATGCACTTGAAAAATACACTATCAAAAATTTGCTTGCAATCTTTGGTACAGTGCATAAGTAGCTAAATTCGCTGACTATATCAGGCTTAGTGGTATTTATTTTCTTTTACGAAGACGAACTCCTAGACCCATGTCACGATACGATTTAATCTAAACAGGACATAATAAGCCGACCTAGTGGTATACGGGCCACGTGATAACGTTTCGCTTTCCCACAGCCGGCCTTTAACGGGGTTGCCATGTTAAGAAATCTACATGGCATCGGGTAATAAACCTTTGTGTATGATTTTAAAATAAATGTCAAAGTTTAACTGAAGACTTCAATTTTTAAGAATAACTGTGTTTAGACTTCTTGGCACTTCTTTTTTGTCTTTTTGTGATGGTAACCACTTTCGTTGGAGCTTCTACTTGTTTCATCAGTTTCCTAATAAAAACTGTTTAAAAACGCCCACCGTTTAGAGTTACAATTTTAGGTCCGTGGGGTCCATCGATAAAGAGTTTCTTCAAATAAATTTGTAACTTACATACATACATACAAACATAACTTCACGCCAGGTCCCTTGCGGGGTAGGTAAGAACAACAGAGCGTTTTATTTTTACACACCTCACTTGCTTCTTTGATATTCATAGCTCTTGTCAAGCACGCTCGTAATAACTTGATTTTTAAAAAGGTTTTTAAATACAAGCTTTTGCGATCCTAGATACTAATATCATGTAGCAGCAGAGTGCTAGCCAAAACAAGTAAAATGAGCCCAAACACGACGGGTCAATCTTGTTTAGTACAGGATATGGCCACCTTCCGACTCCATCACCAAATCAGCTCCATAGTACCATATTATTGCATTGTCACGCGATATACATATACGTGCAAAATTTCAGCTCAATCGGAAACCGGGAAGTTGGTCGGACTCAACTAGCAAGATTCCACACGAACTTACATTCATAGGAACATCCATTGCAAGTTAAATAAAAGCTTTTAAAAAAACTCTATGATACCAGCCGTGAGAAACTTTAGGTTCGCCCAGATAAAGGCCTCCTCCAGTTGTGCCCGGTGCTCTCTAGCGGCCACTGCGAGCCACCTTGGACCTGCGACGATACGGATGTCGTCATCCCAACGCTTGAGCGAGTGCCCCACACAAAGACGGAAACTGTATATACAAATGAAATTTATTATAGAAAATTCACTGTCAGTTCCCTCCTGATAATGGTCTGGTCTTTATCAAGAGGGAACGTTCCCAAAAGACTGGCTACATTCACTCTTTGAACGGCAACGCTATTACAGTTGTATGAATATGGATTATTTGCATTATAATTCATTACGGGCACTTTAATTTAATTGCTGGCAACACCAGCATTTCCTATGTGGTTTACATGATATATTGCCACCAGTTTTTACTGTCGCCGCTCTTTGTTCTGTTGTGTGCAATTATTTTGTCCTCTATTGTACACTGCAATTTATACGTCCTGTATTGGATTTAAAATTTATTTGATTACATTTGAAATAATATTAGGTTATGTTTCTTTGATTTTACCTGCGGCTAGTTATTCGTTTACGGTAGATTTATTTATGTCTAATACATTGAACAAGAATATAAAAATACTGTTTTAATGAGATAGTTGTTGTAATCTGGACGTTAGGTCAGAAAAAGTGTGTAAGCAGTGTATACCATTCCATGCTTGCTATTGACGGAATCTTTACCACCATTTCCTCGAGCTTCTACAATCTACCCAATGATTCTCTTTCTGGAACGTTTGCTCCGTATCATCGAATGATATTTTTTTATTTTTTATTATTTTATATTAATTCATTAACAAAAAACATTTGTGTCTGAAATATACATACATAGTCATAATTACAAATATTAAAAAAAAACCTAATTTACAATAAACATTCTTAACTTTACAAAAATATGTCACTCGAAAGGTAATTTATAATCATATTATTATATTATTATTATTCAAGCACAAAAATAATCGTCAACTGAATAGAAAGCTTGTTTAAGGAGGAATGCTTTAACATTACGCTTAAAAGATTGCATGTTATATATATTTAGCTTTAGGTCAGTAGGTAATTTGTTGAAAACTTCAATAGCCTGATACGTGATACTGTGCTTTACAACATTTAAAGATGGCATTATTTTATTTTTTAAATATTTCCTTCTTGTTAATTTCTCTTTCTTCTTTTGTCTCAAACTGTCTAATATTTTTTGCGAGATAAGTGAGGGCAACCAGTATATAAAGATAAGTTGCTATGCGACGTTGTTTTTGCGAAACGCAGCGTTGTAGCTTCGCCTTAAACTATCATCTATTTGTATACGGCGTAATATATTGTTACGAGCTACAGGACTCGATTTAAAATAAACTCCGTTGGAATTACTATAGAGTTTATTAGGACTGTACAAACACGTATAGAACAAGTACAAAATAAAACTGGATGCAACCAGTACACATTGCACGAGTCAATGCAATTCAACACGCGCAAAATCCGTCGTGTCGCTAATTGAAAGTAGTACACGTCTTAATCGTATCGTAGTAGTCGATTGACTGCCCCACCCCTCCGTTCGGGAATTGTTTTATACTAACTATACAGTACAAAAATCGACCGCGTACCAGTGCACCGCTCGGCACTCGGAAACACTAGTGAATTTTCGAGAAATAGTAATTTGCACATCTGGCAAGCTTCGGCACAATGCAATAAAAACAAAGATTAGCTCGACACTTAATGGCAGCCATAAAACAAGTACGATAACAATAGATGTTTTTAAAGTTTAAACACGAAGTAAATAAAAGAATTCGTTTTTACAAGTATACTATAATGATACGCTTGATACAAACCCGAAACAAAATAGAACAATAAGTTAAATTGAGTCAACACAGTTGCAAAAACATTGTAACAACTTGGGATAAGTTTGTGTATCACGATCCTTGTTAAAATATTATCATACGGCGACGAGTGCGCGTGTGTGTGGTCTGTTTGGTCCAACGTTGGTTGTCAAACGTTGGTAAGCGTTGGTTACAAATGATGGTGATTTACTACCATAGTCAGCGTAACGACACACCTGTGAAAGTTCGGCAACTGTAGAATCGACCCTAATCCCAACTCGACATATTTTTGAAGTGATTACTTCTTATAAAAGGGTAAACCGCTTCGTTACGTAACGCGTTACGGCGCCAGTCTGTCTGGTTTCCCTTTCTCTCATGCATACCGCAGCGGTAAGCAGGCACAGCGCTAGCCGTATTTCTGTAATTAGATTAAATAATACATACATACATAACTTCACGCCAGGTCCCTTGCGGGGTAGGTAACAACAGAGCGCCATACAGGCTTATTCTTACACACCTCACTTGCTTCTTTGACATTCATAGCTCTTGTCATGCACGCTCGTCTGTTCTTAAGGCTCCTGACATCACATTCTGCTAATACATGATCAATTTGATCATGGAAGGTGTGTCGTGGCCTTCCGCAACTTCTGCATCCATCCACTTTTGCTTGATTAAATAATTATACTAATAATGTATCTACACAAAATTCTAATGTACATATTCAAGAATTGTAACTAAGAATAAAGTATATTTTATAATCAATAAAAGATTTATAAATAAACTAGCTGTCCCGGCAGACGTCGTCCTGCCCGGTAAAAAATAGGGGTTGATCGTAGAGGGTTGAAATTTTAGGGTTGTATCTTTTAATGCTGTATCATAAAAAAAAAGAAATTAAAAATTTTGTCTAAAAAATAAAATAAAAAATTTAGGGGTGGACTACCCCTAACATTTAGGGGGATGAAAAATAGATGTTTGCCGATTCTCATAGATACCGGATAAGCACAAAAAATTTCAACAAAATCGGTCAAGCCGTTTCGGAGGAGTATGGCAACGAAAACTGTGACACGAGAATTTTATATATTAGATAACCTTTCCTTACAT
Source organism: Dendrolimus punctatus (assembly GCA_012273795.1). Classification (NCBI taxonomy): domain Eukaryota; kingdom Metazoa; phylum Arthropoda; class Insecta; order Lepidoptera; family Lasiocampidae; genus Dendrolimus; species Dendrolimus punctatus. The sequence goes on from CM022545.1 coordinate 547,944, forward strand.
TATCATATTGATATACATAAAATTTAAGTAATAACCTAAGGTTTTCTCAAGTTTAACCATTTCAATATTAAATAGTTCAACTTAGATTAGTTTAAGTTTTGACTTCTGTCAGGCGTCGCGAGACGCACACGTTTTCGAAAAAGGAGGAGGTTCTCAACTCGTCGGAATTATTTTTTTAATGTATGTTCACCGATTACTCCGTGATTTATGATCCGATTTACGTGATTCTTTTTTTGTTCGACGCGGAATGGCTGCCATGTGGTTTGCCCCTAAAAGTTTGACATGGCCCAGTAGTTATCATTTCTCGATCATTTTTTTTGTTCTCGTTTCTTGGGACCTATATTTTTTATGAAGCGCGGCACCATTCGTATATCCACTCCTACATAGCTAGACACTAAAAAGTAACAAATAAAAACTTCGTTTAAAAAAAACCGACTAAGATTTTTTAGATAATATATATTAATAATAGTAGTTTATTTTTTATTATTCCAGGAGTTCAGCAGAGAGGCAGACGGCTCATTTGATGGAAAGTGGTTACCATCGCCTATGGTCATTTATTGCAACACCAAAGATGTTAGTTACTATTAGTTCTAAATTTGCTTGTTTCTGTATCTATTTTATACTATCACTTTGTGTATAATATACTGTGTATATTAAATAATACATTATAAGTCCAAATAACAAATGTTGCTATACTAAGATTAAAACAGGAATAGTTAAATAATTCGAAACGTAAAACGTTGGCCCAAACATTAACACACTTAACGCCTTCCACCAGTCTGCTTATTTAACTTTTTAAACTTATTACAAACTTTGGTATGCGGCACGTATACTGTTAAGAGTAGAACTGGGGTGTATGTAAAATAATTCTCTTATAATACAAAGTGAATTGTTTACTCCCATGAGAAGGGGGAAGTTTCGTGTGACACAGTGTCTGGTGTAGTAATGCTACGCTCGGCTACAACGGCGCTACGCCGCGATGTTGTTGCTACGAGATTCGCTACGTAGTTATAAATTTAATTTAATTTAATTTATAATAATGTAATTTGAAATTGTAAAATATGTTGTTTTTTATGGATCTTTGTGTCTGAAATAAATAAATAATTATTATATATGTATTTATTTATAATATCAGCCCATAAATGTCCCACTGCTGGGCTCGGGCCTCCCATTAAAGGGGTGGGGGGGGGGAGAACGGACAGTATACCCCCGCCACGCTTGTCCAAGGCGGCTTGGCAGGTTTGACACATCGGTTATCTCGATGTGCAGGTTGCATCACGATGTTTTCCTTCACCGGTTTTAGCACGTGGTAATTGTAACAATATGCACATTCGATCAGAAAACTGACTAAGAGGTGCATGCGTTCCGGTCAGGATCGAACCCGCGCCCTTCGATTTAGGGGCGCGTGCGCTAACCATTACGCTACCTCGACTTAGTATGTATTTATTTATTCTCAAAATTTTACATTTTTTTTTTAAATATTTAAAGACATTTTTTATAAAAAAATAAATAACATTATTCTTTTACAAAAATAAATCAAAAAATAAAATACATATTCAATAAAAAAATATAAAATCTTGCTGATCACCGCCAGCGGGGCCTGGGGTCCGAACTACCGGCGGTTAGGGCTCCAGAGACAGGAACTTCCTCACAATTCGTGCCGTTATTATTATTATTATAGATATAGTGGAGACCGGATCAACCGGAATTCAGTTATAGGAATCCGCCATTATCCGGATTGGCAGTTATTTCATTATTAAAATAGGGATGCGGCCACATATTACCACAAATTCCAATGTTTTATATATAAAAGAATAGGCGTTATGATAAAATCTTAGTTTTAAAATGACAGAAATAATATTCATCACTTTTTAGGCAATCATTAAAAGCTAGTTGACTATTTTAACTTGTACCTCTTTATGATGTCATAAGTACAAAATCTATGAGACTGCGACGTTCTGTAAGTTCATTAAAAGTATATCAGTTGATTTGACTGGCCGCTATTGCAATGTTTTAGTAATAAAACTAAGGATAACTAACTAGTGGTCACCCGTGGTTGAAATTCGACCTAATACTTATTGTCAAAGACTATAAATACTTCTACAATCACAAATTTCGCCAAGACTACACTGTTAATTTGATTTTAACAAAAAGTATCTAATATATAAAATTCTCGTGTCACAGTTTTCGTTGCCATACTCCTCCGAAACGGCTTGACCGATTTTGATGAAATTTTTTGTGCTTATCCGGTATCTATGAGAATCGGCCAACATCTATTTTTCATCCCCCTAAATGTTAGGGGTAGTCCACCCCTAAATTTTTTTATTTATTTTTTAGACAAAATTTTTAATTTCTATTTTTTTATGATACAGCATTAAAAGATACATACAACCCTAAATTTTCAACCCTCTACGATCAACCCCTATTTTTTACCGGGCAGGACGACGTCTGCCGGGACAGCTAGTAATAGTATAATAATGCATGTGTGTGTGAAATACATGGTAGTGTGCGTAATGTTTTTTGATGATTTAATGTATTTTTATGCATTATGTTTTCAAAAAAATTAGCATACGTCATTTCTACTCTATATAAACTATAAGGGTGCAAAATTTTATATTCCTCAGACCTCGCAATTTTCGTAAAAAGGGTTCAAATTTTTTGCTTTACTTGTTAAAATACAGATATGTAGATACATTGGTACATACGAAAATTTTTTTAATTTTATAATAAATATGGATTTCAGTTGAAATTTTTATACTGACTAAACATTAGGGTGGTCGTTAAAAATTAAATTTCTTGCAACGCCCCCCCCCCCCCTAAAAAGCTTCCTTTTAATGAAAAAACACTGGGATTTTTTTAATAATTTTTTCAAGTCAAGACAACACGTGCCTCAAGACGATTCAAGTTAATTTTTTTAAAATTAATTATTTTTTCAGGAGACTTCTTCATACTTAGAAGTAATAATTATTTTAAGATTGGAAAAGTTTTAACAATGAAATACCTTCCGTATTATCATTCTCAGTGATGAATTTCAAATTATAGTTTCAGAAAAAGTTTAAAATTCTTCGTGATTATCAAGCTTATCTTTCAATTTTTCTTATATTTTTAGTTTTAACTTGAGTCGTCTTGAGGCACGTGATGTCTTGACTTGAAAAAATTATAAAAAAAATCCCAGTGTTTTTTCATTAAAAGGAAGCTTTTTAGGGGGCGTCGCAAGAGATTTAATTTTTAACGACCACCCTACTAAACATGTGTATATTAATTTATTTATAACATATTAGATAGTACAGTATTAATAACTCAAGAACGGCTGTACCGATTTGGCTGAATTTTTTTTATTGCGGGAGTTCAGCAAACAGGCAGACGGTCCACTTGATGGTAAGCGGTTACCATCGCCTATGGACATTTGCAACACCAAAGGTGCTACAAATGTCCTGCTGCTCTCTTAAAGGAGACTGGAACCTGGCCACTAATGCCGGAACACAACCCAAGGTTGTTATGGCGACATACTCTAGACCAGGGGTGGTAGCCATCCAGTCGGGCAAATGCCCTACCACCTGGCTGTGGGTTGTTTTGTCGCCTTTTACGCAAGGCCGCCCGGCCGCAGGAAATTTTATTCTTTCTCCGTTCCTGCACGGATAAATTGATGGGGAGGTAACTTAGAACCAGGAGACGGATATAAGATACTTTTGATCCCGTTGAAACCGGTAGGTACCGCTGACATCGGGTTCTAGAATCCTCCTAATCACCTGGACCGATTTTGGTGATTTTTTGTGTATTTGAGTGGGTCCCCGGATGGTTTAAATCCACAATTGGAACCAGTAGGTGGCGCTGGGATGGGGTCCTACATTTTTATTTTTTCAGAGCAGGACAACGTCTGCTGGGGTCGCTAGCATTATACAAAATTCCATGCCATTCCAAATTACCTCAGAAAATAAATTAATACTTAATAGTTTTCTAGATGGTTAATATACTAAGATGTTTAATAAACTAAATAATATAATATATTAAGTGTTCGGGCAGTTTACGTGAATTACTCAATAAAATTTAACAAAATATTTACGGTAAATATTTTAGTAGCCTCTTTTACCTGTAAGGTATGATTATTTGAGTTATACTAGTATATAATTATTCATTAGGCTGACTGACAGCGAGAATGTTGTTGATATTGTTACGAATTAGCGGGACTCGAATTAAAATGGCGCTAGAATTATTATAGAGTTTATGAGAACTATACAAATACGTACAACATATGTAAAAATATAACCGAACACAACAAATCCAAACGTAATGCAGAAGGTCGTAATTCAATAAATGGTTCTCGCTGGATTGCCCTCTCCCTCAATCGGTTCATTGTTTTATACTGCACAAATGCAATAAGTCTGCCCGGCAACGTGGACTGAATTTCCTACAATCAGCCTTTAAAATCCGTATACCCTGGCTAATGATCACAATACAACAATAGGCCGTATGCCAATAAAAAAGTAAACAAAAGAAGGCGATCATAAGAAACTTACAATAGTTTCAATGTTATCAGTTCAAATGCCGACGGGTAATAAAGTAGATTTAGTTTTTGTCGGGACCTGAGTTGTAACAATATGCATGGAAGGTTAACATAATGTTTTGTATTTATCTAACCTTTTTTGTCAACCCTACTGACCATCGACGCGTGACGTCATGACGCTATCGGCAAACCTTCTGCGCACGGGTAGTATATATTGAGTATGAGATTGCAACAGCATGCATCTAACTATTACGTTAGGCTGTGCACACACTAAACTACTAGCAATTCAATTTACGTCGATCGTACATTGTACACATGGAAACTTTACAACTTAACTGCGAACAATAAAGCTTGTTGTGTTTTACACCCTCGGTGTGAATTTCGCAAAGTACGTGCGTTATGTTGACATATGAACTTTGTTTTATTCGCACAAGTTTTGTTGTAAAACGTTGGACATTGCTCAAATTGGTGCGGCGTTTGTGGAGTGATTGCTCCGTGTGGATTGCCCTTTATCAGTTTTGTCACAATTTTGTAACACTTCTGTATATTTATAATAAAAAAAGATCTTGAGATATAAATAGGATAAGTGATAATATAATGTTTTCTTAAGTTTTCGCGACTTGTACACATAATAAAGCTACGTTTTAACGGTTTTAAGCGCGGTAATTTATTTTATTTCGGTTTATCCGACGTTTCGGTCGCTTTTTAGTGGCAGTGGAAACGTCGGATAAACCAAAATAAAATAAATTACCGCGCTTAAAACCGTTAAAACGTAGTTTTATTATAAGTGATAATAATTTACGACTAGCGAGACTCGAATTAAAATGCCGTTAGAATTACTACTGCTAAGTATATAACCGAACACAACAAGTCCAAACGTGATGCAGACGGTCGTAATTCAATAAAACGCGCAAAGTCCGTCACTATTAGATTCCCGATTGTAGTACATACGTCTCGCTTCGCTGGTGGTTCTGGTTCGAGTAACTCCTCTCTCAATATAGCCATTACTTTACACTCCATAAATGCAATTCGTCCGCCCGGCAGCGTGAATCGAATTTCGTAGAATCAGCTTGTACTTTCAATCCATAATACCTGGCTAATGATTACAATATAATAATAGGCCGTATGCCAATAAGTGAACAGAAGAAGATGATAAAAGAATTTCAATGTTATTAGTTCCAACTCCGACGGGTAATAAATGTGCTTTGTTTGAGATATGCAGGTGAATTTTATGTTTGTCGGGACTTGAGTTGTAACAATGTATATGGATTAATGTGTTTAGTTTAGCAGATTTATTAAGAGACGGCGCCACCATCGTTTTGCATCGCAGTATGGTTGCTTTACCGTACATTCCCTTGTATTATTGGATGTTATTAATTGATTTATGTTTATGGAAAGTTTATGTAACCGCTTTCCACCAGGTGGGCCGTCAGCCTGTTCGCTGGTAGCTATAAAAAAAATCACGATCTTCCACGTACGTACACACGAGGGTCCCCAGGAGACATAGACAATAGGATGGAACAGGAGTGTTGCTTGGAAGTTTCTTTCACCGCTTCTTCTCTCCCAGTCATACCACGTAGCGAAACTGCAGTAAAACAGCGTAGGCCGCTGCGAACCGCTGATCTCAGTCCACCGGGATCCTTACCCTCGGGCTTCATGCTACCCGTCGTCCGTTCTCAATTAGTACATTGTGTCGCCCTATGGTGGGCATCGTTAGATTCATCCCCTTTTAATGGCAACAGTCGAGATAAAGCCTCCTAGGGAGCTTCCTCGAGCATGTTGTACCCCGGGCTCGAGCGCCTTCGCTAGCGAACACGTTCTCTATCTATCTACTTTGTTTCTATGTTTTAACTACTTTAATACAATATGTCTGTTGTTGGTTAAACATAAATATGATTATAATAAATTCACGGTAAATCCTTCTGCAACAGTGGACAATAAGGCCTGTAACAGAATATTTAGATGGCTTTGAAATCGGATTGTTTATTCAGATCACGCCTGCTCTGATGAAGTAGGTTCAAACTGAAATTGTCGATAAAGACTAAATAACAGTGTAGATGAGTGAACTGTTTTATCATTCAGAATCTCCGTTTGCAGATTTTGAATGATACGAGATGTATTTCTTTACCTACCTAACACTTTTTAGACTTCCCAGTTATTAGATTATAACCAATGTGATTGATACGTCAGATTAAAGTGAGATGTCAAAATTGTGTTTAGTTTTTTTTTCTATAAATAAGGTATTTAATAAGAAATACCTTATTAATAATACCATCTAACCTAAAAAGATTAATAAGTAATTTAAATATAACCTAAATTAACTAAAAGTATTATTACTAAGAAAGTGTCCATTAACACTTTTCTCATTGTCTCTATCAAGGCGAAGACACTTTGTTCATGTGTTCTTTATTAATAGCAAGCACATTACACTACACTTTTGTTTTATTAAACCACTAGTTCAAATGGTTTTGTCCTTTTGAGCCTTCTCGTTAAGTCCGTGTTGTCGAAGAGCTAGGCTGTCCAGCTCCTCGACAAAATTGTGTTTAGTAGCTGTCAAATATTAAAAAAAAATTATATTGCCTTTTTTTAGTTCATTCATGAACTAGAGAACATTTCAGTAAAATAAAACAGCCGGGTCTCACTTATAATATTTATTTATATTAATTCCAAGCGCTTATTTTACTTTCGACGTTTGCACGCCCACCAAGTATCATATTTTTTGAGAGTAAACCCCACACGAGACAAATGACGTAATTGTCGTAATTTATTGTTGTAGGTGACGTAATAGTGATGTTTTGTAAGTCATGTAACGCTAAACTATTAAAAAAAAAACTATCGATACGTAACTTTAAAGAATAATATTAATACCTATTATAGATACCGTTTCATTGGCTTGTTTAATATATGTAAAATATGCTCATTGAAATGTGGGTTTAGTAATTATATGATAAAGAATTTTTAGCAAAAATATATATATTGAATGTGTTTTATTTATAAATTAAGTCGATATTTTGTAACAAATCGATCGGTAACGCATTAGGATATTACTAATTGATCCGCCACGGAGCTGTCAAAAGTAAAATTAATGCTTGGATAGGGTTTATTACAATAATATAAAGAAACCTATCGCAGCCCTAGATCTTGGCTCGATCTAACTATGCGCTTCATAGATGGCACTAAAAGATTCGCAGCAACCCTCGAAGCTCGTAGTAGCCTACAAGAGAATGAGGTAAAAATATAGTGTCAGGAAAATTAGGATAATTGTAATGTTTATTATTTTCATAACGTTTTTACCAAGCTCAATTTTTTTATGCAAAATATTACATTTCATATTTTTACACATTTAAGATATATTATAATACATATTATTCAGATTCCATGCTTTCACTTTGAACAAATGATACGAGAGGCCTGTGATAACTAAAATAGGAAACAAAAGCTCTAGTTTCAATTTGATTTATGAAGTTCAAAATATTACCAACTTTATTTTTATAATGATAGCGTTGAAATTATTAAATTCACTGTGTCACGCTTTTTCGTTGCCATCGAAAGAATACACTGCCGTGGCTGAAACGGTTTCACTTCAATAATATTTTAGTAGTATTTATTTATTTAAGCACAAAACATATTACAATCATTAAAATGAAACAATAACAATGTTAGTATATAAAATATATATAATATAATTTCAGCCCATAAATGTCCCACTGCTGGGCTCGGGCCTCCCATTATAGGGGGAACGGACAGTATACCCGCCACGCTTGTCCAAGGCGGCTTGGCAGGTTTGACACATCGGTTATCTCGATGTACAGGTTGCATCACGATGTTTTTCTTCACCGTTTTTAGCACGTGGTAATTGTAACAATATGCACATTAGATCAGAAAACTGACTAAGCGGTGCATGCGTTCCGGTCAGGATCGAACCCGCGCCCTTCGATTTAGGGGCGCATGCGCTAACCATTACGCTACCGCGACTTGAATATTAATATACAGGTCCAGATTATAATAAAAATTGTTCAGAGTTAATAGATAAAACATACATAAATAACTTCACGCCAGGTCCCTTGCGGGGTAGGCACGAACAACAGAGCGCCACACAGGCCCATTCTTACACACCTCACTTGCTTCTTTGACATGCATAGCTCTTGTCATGCACGCTCGTCTGTTCTTAAGGCTCCTAACATCACCTTCTGCTAACACACGATCAATTTGATCATGGAAGGTGTGTCGTGGCCTTCCGCGACTTCTGCATCCATCCACTTTTGCATTGTATATCTGTTAAGTCATTCTTTCATCATACATTACTTCGGTATTACGAACGCGGTCCGCGAGCGTCACTCCGCAGATTTTGCGCAGTGCTCGCATCTCGACCGCGTTTACTCTACTTTCGTGCTCTCTAATCCATTCCCAACTCTCGCTTCCATACGTGAGCGTAGGTACCAGAACATATGAGTGAAAAATCGACAATAGATAGATATTAATACCGATTGACTGAGATTTTTTTCTGCACTTATTCATAAACTTAACTTGACTAGTAATAGGTATAAAACTGATCTTGAAACGTACGTTCGATTAAATATTCTATGACTTTACGGTGTGTCCAGGGAGCAGGCAGGCACAATTATTACGTTGTACGTTTGTTTGTTTTGCAACTAGTATTGCTGCGTTTTGTACGTGTATGAAATAAGTTGGGCTTAACCTCTGGAGTTAACGAATAAAGTTCGGAATATTTGTTCGGGATTAAAAACCGTTTGTAATAATTATCGTTGTTTCCTCTTGGATGTTGTCATCGATTTGTGAACTGAGAATTAATCATAGTTCATGTCATAAAAGTGTAGTGTTTTGATTAATTTTATCCGTGCAGGAATGGAGAAAGAATACAATTTCCTGTGTTGGGGCGGCCTGTCGTAAGAGGCGACAAAACAACCCACAGCCAGGTGGTAGGGCATTTGCCCGACTGGATGGCGACCACCCCTGGTCTAGAGTATGCCGCCATAACAACCTTGTGTTGTGTTCCGGCATTAGTGTCCAGGTTCTAGGCTCCCTAAAGAGAGCAGCAGCGCATTCGTAGCACCTTTGGTGTTGCAAATGTCCATAGGCGATGGTAACCGCTGTCCATCAAGTGGGCCGTCAGCCTGTCTGCTGATCTCCTGCAATTAAAAAAAAAAGCATGTTTTTTTTGTTTTTTTTTATCACATTAATTCATTAACAAAAAACATTTGTGTCTGAAATATAAAAATACGTAGTCATAATTATACCTAATTATTAAAAAAAAACTAATTTACAATAAACATTATTAATTTTACAAAAATATGTCACCAAGCAGTTTGTTTGTTCGGGATTCACGTATACTACCGGATTGATTATGAAACGGTTTTCACTAATTGATAGGAAATACCCGCACTTAAAATCTGTGAGACTTTATATCCCGAGGATCCTACGGGAAGTTTCATGGAAAAGTTTCAAAGTGCCCAGGTCGAAACAAAATGGTGACGATGCAAAATTTTCAGTGATGGATAAAATTATTAGTCAAACAAATGTAATTGTGCATGCTTTTAGTAAGATTACTTATCCTTTCCTTTTTCGGAAATTTTCAGGATGTATGTATTTTCATACAAAAACACAAAAAATTTCATTGCCATGGTGAAAATGGCCTTTGGTTCTTATCTTTGCCAAAAAAACTCTTCTCTTCTCTCTTCTCATCTTTGTTACCTGTCCAACCTAAACAAAGTCGTAGACTAATGCTAGTTATAAATATAGCCACCTTCAGCAGTAAAAGTTGCTTACCTTAGCTGGTCTTGATATTTTTCACACAGCCGTGTTTATAAAAGAACATAGAGACCAGTTTTTTTTATTGCGCGAGTTCAACAGACAGGCAGACGGCCCACCTGATGGAAAGCGGTTACCATCGCCTATGAACATTTGTAACACCAAAGATGCCTCTAATGTGCTGCCGTTTTCTGAAAGGTGACTGGAACCTGGCCACTAATGTCGGAATATAACTCAAGGTTGTTATTGCGGTATACTCTAGACCAGACGGGTATTCACCCTACTATTTGACTGTGGATTGGATATTCTTTCTCCATTCCTGTACTTATAAAATACGCGACCATGATAGTCAATTCCAATGAAGTAGCTTTTTACGCTATACCCTCCCTCATGTGATACGAGATAGTCCGTTGGAAACCATTTTTAAAAGAAGACTTAAAGTACACCATATAACTTAACTAACTGATATATGTATATATATTTATATATGTTTTTATGTATGTATATTTATTTTATATATATGTATATGCTGGGTATGTATAGATATATGTATATTAAGGTGGTCGTTAAAAATTAAATTTCTTGCGACGCCCCCTAAAAAGTTTCCTTTTAATGAAAAAACACTGGGATTTTTTTATAATTTTTTCAAGTCAAGACAACACGTGCCTCAAGACGATTCAAGTTAATTTTTGGGTAATATCATGTTTTTTCAGGAAACTTCTTCATACTTAGAAGTAATAATTATTTTAAGATTGGAAAAGTTTTATCAATGAAATACCTTCCGTATTATCATTCTCAGTGATGAATTTCAAATTATAGTTTTAGAAAAAGTTTAAAATTCTTCGTGATTCAAGCTTATCTTTCAATTTTTCTTATATTTTTAGTTTTAACTTGAATCGTCTTGAGGCACATGATGTCTTGACTTGAAAAATATTTTTAAAAAATCCCAGTGTTTTTTCATTAAAAGGAAGCTTTTTAGGGGGCGTCGCAAGAAATTTATTTTTTAACGACCACCCTAATGTATATGTATGTTAAGTTTATGTATACATATCTATCTGTATGTAGTTTATAATGTAATATTTATTTTCAATGAGTACTTTTATGTAATAATAAGTTTCATGTACACAACCGTGCCTATTGTCTTTCCACTCTCGCTATGACCCATAGGTTTGCTGGAAGAAAACTCTTTTAGGGTTAAGCTCGCCTTTGTACATCACCATTGTTGTATACTTTTTTGTAACTATTCTGTGTACAATAAAGAATAAAGAAGTAGCTTTTTAACGTCTCACAAATAACGTATAATTATTATGAATAAAGGTTAAAGTTTTATTCCTTCAATTAAAATTGTAATTACTAAAAAGACTTACTCAAGCATCTGTTTTATAGATCCACCGGTTTCTCAAATATCTTTAGAAGAACCGAAGGAACCGCGACTTCTGCGTGAAGATGAAAATGCTGAGTTGCTGTGTTCAGCTGATTCAGCACCACCAGCTCATAATTTTACTTTCTATAAAGGTACCGAGGTAAGATAGTATATCTCACTGAATTACTGTACATTTCTTTACCTGTATTTTGACTCTTTCCTTCCTTCCTTATCTATATCTACGTCTGAACATTATTTATGTATATGACAGACGCTGCGATTAACAATAAGAAACAAAGAGGATATAATCACTACGCATAGCGTAAATATTAAAACCATGAAAAAGGTTTAACATGTCTAAACAATCTCCTTAGATAAGTTAGAAAATCAGACCACTTTAACCTAAGTAATTTTAAACTTTATTGTCAAATAGTCAAATATAAGGTTACGAGTTACGGGACTCGAATTAAAATGCCGTTGAAATTACCATAGAATTTATTAGAACTATGCAAACACGAATAATACAGGTACAAATATAACTGGACGCAATTAGCACAAACGTGATGCACCATTCAATAACACGCGCAAAGTCCGTCACTATATAGCTTATCGAATGTACACATGTCTTGCTCGTATCGTAATTGTCGCTTGACTGCCTTACCCCTCCGTTCGAGCATTGTTTTATACTAAACTATACAATATGCGTCGACACAATGCATGACAATAGTTTCTAAGAATTACGCCTGGCTATCATAAACGATTACAATAGGAGGTTTTTCTAATTACAAATTTTAAACACAAAGTAAACTTCTCTTTTCTTCTTCACCGTCATCACACTCTTGGCAGAGTGGTCGTGGTCCTCATGACAAGGGTGGTGGCAAGCTTCACAATTCGTCGCCATTCCTCTACATATATACAAAGTAAACCAAAGACGTCCAAATGTACCTTTCGGGTAATAAACTGCAGGTGTGCATTTACTTTTGTCGGCGTGTAACAATGATTTTCTGTGGTACAGTCTGTTTTGTGACTAAGGCTGGTGTGCACCGACATTTAACCAGCGGTTAAAATAAAATAATCACTTTTTATGCATAGATTTTCAGCGATTATTTTATTTTAACCATCGGTTAAAAGTCGGTGCACACCAGCCAAAGTTTGAACACGTGTACTCGCGGAGCGTTAAATGAGTCAATTTGAAAACTGACCATTTTCATTCCACTACTGTACAATATTATGTTCTTTTATTTCGATTTTCATAGGTCCACCTTATACGAGATGATCCAATAGGTGGAATATCAGTAGAAGGCAACAGATTAATATTAAGAGGACTCACCAGGCATCACTCTTCAGTATACCGTTGTAGAGCAAGGAATTCTGAAGGCAGTGCGTTGAGTGAACCATTGACCTTGAATATACTATGTGAGTAGATATTTAATATTTTTAATTTTACATTATTAAATCTTGTATTAGCTAGTTTAAATTTCATAAAAAATACCACCAATGTATAATACACAAAAATTATGAAGTAAAGATGAAGAATGTTGCTGGAGAGTTTGCTACACCGCTTAGATTCTTAAATTGCTTTGAAAATAGTGATAAATTCGTGACTTCTTCTTATTTCTGAAAAATATGGGAGGCCCAAGAGTGCGACGTTAATGGACTGTTAATATACCTATTTATAATTTATAATCGGTTGATTTATAATACTTTATTTTACACCAATACTAACAATGAGCTTCTTCTATACTAAAACTATATGTGATGCATACATGTGACTATATGTGAGAGTTAAGTAAGTGTGTCGTGCGTCGATGATGGTAACCTATGGCTCAATCCCCGATGTTTGTTAACAGCTCGCCCAGAATGTGCAGCTGGTTCCGTCGTACAGCAGTTAGCTGGTGCGCCGGGAGGAGAAGTCAGGGCAAGATGCTCGGTGTCAGCTCCATCGACCAGGGACGCTGGGCCGTTGAGGTTCTATTGGACTTATAACGGAACAAAGGACGTTTTACCAGTAAGCTTAAATCCCTCTGGGTACGATAAAACGGTTATTTTTTTGTATCTATTATACAGCAGACAAACTGACAGTCCACCTGATGGAAAGCGATTACCTTCGCCTATTTGCTATACCAGAGGTGTTAGCAAATTTAAATGCCTATTTTTGAAAAAACTCATATTGTAGCGCTGCCTGCTGTAACCTTAGCTGGAAGCTCATTGTAGATCCTCATAGTGCGCAAAAGAAATGTTGGGTTCATGAGCGAAGTGGCTCAAGCAAGTGAGGGTGAACGCCTACATTGTGAACAGTATCCTCGGAACATTCCTCATTATACAGGTGGTAGAATACGCAGAGAGACGCGAATGTCTCCAAAGGTTAGCCGTATCTAGGTCGTCTGTCAGTACAGGATCGTTAATATCGCGAGCGGCTCGATGTTAAATATATAGTCCAGGGGATTAAGTAGGAGGGTGTCTCAGCTCACAAGTGTGAAGAGTACTTCATATGCAGCCTTACATTAGAGGTGGCCGCCATACATGTAAGCTAAAACTAGCAATAAGAAAATATTTTTGAAATTTCACATAATCTTGATCTAAAAAATCATGAAGATAATACAAACTACAATTATAAAAATGTTTTGAATGTTGTCTAGATACCAGCGTCCAATGTCACAGTATTTGGATCCAGTAGCACCGTGATCCATGGTCTGCCAGAAGACAACGACGGTGATCTAGGCTGGTTGGCATGTTGGGCGAGCAATGACGTCGGGAATCAAAGAGAACCTTGTCTATTCAGGATAATGCCTGCAGGTAACTTTTTATATCACATACAAACCGAATAGGTAAAAACAGTAAGAAGTTGAGAACGAATAGTTCGGAGTTGTTCAGAATTAAGAAAACGTTAAGATGAGTACTGTGTTTTATTAAATAATAATCATAAAGATATACAATAATAGACACAAATATGAACAGATATGTGTATCGGAGTGGTCATTTACTATCGAGTATACAGATAACTTAATTATCTTGTGTTAGAAAAATATAATTTGCAAGATAAGAGGGTACTCAAGCAGTAATATTCGGTTAGCGTAATCGAAGTGGTGACGTGGCGTGCCGTACTTTCACTTCTGTCGTGACTTCCGAACGAGTCGGACGTCTGCTGGGCTTGTTATACCAGTAACTGAATTATTGTCATTAAAAATTGTGTACGTGCATATATTTTGGAGTTCGCCAACTTATTTAGTTCTACTTTCGGACCATTAAGATTCTAAGATATTTTTGTTTAATCCTTTTTTTTAATCGTGTATTGTTTTACTTCTTCTTTGTGTATTTTATTAAGCTTATGTATGTCTGTTAGATAATTTCTTAATATTACCTAATATATTATTCTTTTATACCACGTTTATATTTAGTTTTTTTTATTCCTAGAGAGCTAATTATCACATTATAGGTAAATTCTATCCATTGCTTTTTTCTGATGGCATTCTAACGACTTGATTCCAGTAAATCATGAAATCGTTTAAGTTGTTCTTAGACTTACCTTTTTATTATTTTCTATCAAAATATAACAGCTTTACCCGAGCCACCTAGCAACTGCGAGATCGACAATGAGATCCTGCGCTGCGAGCCGGGCCATGACGGGGGGCTGACGCAGCGGTTCCTCCTAGAGGCACTCGAGGTACGGCCCCGAGTCGAAGACACCAGGGAAGACAATGAAATATCCACACTCAATGACCAGGTGAGGTAGGATTGATGAAACATGCACGTTGGACGTCAGACCGTTTGTCTCTTTTTTCGACAATATAAGAATCGATCTTTTACCTGTGACTTTGTCATTTATCTCAAACCAGAAGCCTGATTACAAATGTTCTCATCTCTAACTTGAAGAATTCTTGGTCGCTCATACAAATCGTCACGCTTTAGACCAGGATCCCTTTTGATACAAAATGTAATTTGGTCCTCCGAGATAGATTTTATCTAGCCACTTAGATGTGAAAAGGTAAAAAGCAAAGAAACAATTACTTAACAATTTATATTGAACAAAGTTTTTAACTTATTGTCATTTTTGATTATACTTAAGGTTTTTGTCATTTGGGTACTGTACCTTAAGAAGAAAAAAGTCGTCATAATACATATGCATTTTAATATATGTTAATTACTATTGTACTCGTAGTGAAATTTGGGTGTGAATATCATTTAATGTATGTAGTAAAATTACGAAAGGCTTGAACACACGATGCGTTGCGGCGGCGCACCGCAAAGATTTCACTGAATTGACGATTGACTGAATCTAGTCTCGAGTAAACCGTGCGTACCGCAACGTTCAATGCGTGGCTTTACCACTTGCAAATATAAAAGTGTTATTTTTCATACTCTACTTTTCTATATCCTTTGATTTTAACACAAAACTGTCTCACCAGTGACAGGTAAATACTAAATGTCAACGTCATATGTCAAATTGTGGCATAAAACTTAAAAACATAAGAATGTTTCACTCCTGAAGCCAATTTATCCGTGCAGGAACGGAAAAAGAATACAAATTCCTGCGGCCGGGCGGCCTGTCGTAAGAGGCGACAAAACAACCCACAGCCAGGTGGTAGGGCATTTGCCCGACTGGATGGCTACCACCCCTGGTCTAGAGTATGTCGCCATAACAACCCTTAGTTGTGTTCCGGCATTAGTGACCAGGCTCCAGTCTCCTTCAAGAGAGCAGCAGCGCATTAGTAGTACCTTTGGTGTTACAAATGTCCATAGGCGATGGTAACCGCTATCCATCAAGTGGGCCGTCTGCCTGTCTGCTGAACTCCTGCAATAAAAAAAAAAAAAAAAATTTTGTTTGTTTTGTTTGTACACTGCATTTGAAAACAAAAGTTTTCTTTTTTTTATATGCTTAATAGTGATGTGGCTTTTGATATAAAAACCATATCGATATTCAATGTACGTAAGATTGAAGGAATATAATTATGTCGTAAATTTATGGCAGTGGAATTGCTGTCATTTCTTTAGAAAAGCTTTTGTATTCTCAGGGTATATCTGGTCGAGGGCTCAGCGAAGCAGTATACAGAGTAAGAAACGACAAGCCCCAGTTTGCTCTCGACGCCTTATCACCAGGACGATATACACTGCTGGTATACTCGGAGACACCTCGTGGAAGATCACCCAGGCCAGCAGCCTTGCACAGTGTGCCGATTCGAACAGACGCCGATTTGGATAGACCAGGTAAATCAAATTTGTGTTTTGCAACACAATTTTAATTTGAATTGTTATAAAACTTTAAACAAAAAAATTGCTTTTTGCTTTTGATTCGTTTTGCCACTCGTGCGTTGCCATTAGTTTTTCCACTTGTCTGCTGCGTAGTTTTACCACTTGTCCGTTGAAGTTTCACTTCTACTATGTGCACACATTTCGATTTTTCGCAGGTTTACTGCAAATTATGATTTGATGATCCGGAACCAAAGAAACATTCATAGTCTACTCTAAAAAAAAAATATGCCGCCTTTCTACTCTAAAATTATGCCGCCTCTCCACGTGGCCGTAACGCTTTTTCGTGATGGAAAAAATCCTAATACCCCCTATATGAAGTTTCACTTCAAAAATAAAGTAATAATGTCTCAAAGTCAAATTACTCGTATACTCAAGTTTTGAAAGAATAACCTATTTAACATATAAAAAATCACCTGTCCTTTAGCAGGACCTTTTGTAATAAAAAAATCATACTTTCTTCATTGATAGATAGATATTTTTTTTTTTAAACTAATTAAAATATAACAAGCATCGGCACTTAAAACTGCGTTGTTTAACTTTTAAATAACTTTTTAGTGAAGTTAACTGAACTTTAACTTTGAATTAACCCATCTAAAATGCTAGTTATGAACTTTTAACAAACTAAGTTTCAAGAGATAAAAACTAACTTCAAAAGACTAGACCACAAAGAGTTTACGCGTTTCGGAGTGATATCAATTTCGATAGCCTTTTATACATTTAATTGTTTTTTAGTTGTGCTTATATTTTAATGGACTATTTTGATGCCAAGTTATTAATCTTTTCTAAATGATTTACTTGGTACTTGCGAGCAGTACTACTTAAGTGTGCAACACACCCTATATATACCTACCACACCACATATAAAATCTTCAATATCGCTCTCTTGTAATTTAATGAACTAGCACACACAACGCAGATAATTTATATAATCGTATAAAATATTTGTAGGCATTCATCGACATCGTAAGATGACAATATTATCTGCAGACAGCATCTACAGATATATGGCTTAAAATTTTACTGCAGATGAATACAGTTGGTTGCGCCTGCCCAGTTTGCGTATAAAATCATGAATCACCGTAATTGTTGTCCTTGTGTTTCGAAAATACACTATTGTTACCTGAGAGATCCTTGTAAATGTTTAATTCAACTCGGTCCATTTTTAGCTAATCAAGATTTTAAGCGCAGATAAAATCGTATCTTATCTGCGCAATGCGTTAACCTTTAATCTCACTTGTGAGCAGTAATACTTTCTTAGTATTTGTGAGCAGTACTACTTACTTTCTTAGTATATGTGAGCAGTACTACTTACTTTCTTAGTACTTGTGAGCAGTACTACTTACCTACTAATTACTTTTATGGCGACCAATGGATTCATGGCGCTTTCGATTTTTCTGTCGCTAATTTCTTAAATATAGGCTTTTTTTTATTGCAGGAGATCAGCAGACAGGCAGACGGCCCACTTGATGGACAGCGGTTACCATCGCCTATGGACATTTGCAACACCAAAGGTGCTACGAATGCGCTGCTGCTCTCTTTAGGGAGCCTGGAACCTGGTCACTAATACCGGAACACAACACAGGGTTATTATGGCGGCATACTCTAGACCAGGGGTGGTCGCCATCCAGTCGGGCAAATGCCCTACCACCTGGCTGTGGGTTGTTTTGTCGCCTCTCACGACAGGCCGCCGGGCCGCAGGAAATTGTATTCTTTCTCCGTTCCTGCACGGATAAAAAATAGGAAAGTGAATTGTATGAAGTCCTCTGATAGGCAGTATACGAAATAATTTATTTTCGCAGACTCGCTTCAGACCCTGACTCCAGCGCCACCACCTCCTCCTCAAGACAATAGCGTAGCATTGTTGGTTGGTGCAGCTTTATCATTGGTCTTGGTGACGATTTTGACAACACTTTGCGTCGCTCTGGTGGTCATGTGCAAGAAGAAGAGTAGACCTACGAGAGAAGCTGAACAAAAGTGAGCAATTGTTTTAATTAATATTACTAACTAAACTTAAAATTTTTATTAGTTGGTACCGCCATGTAAAACGCCTTTCGACCTATTCATACTTTTCTTCTAACATATTTAAATTCTTCATTTAAATGATCGTCATTGTCATTTCATCAATAAATTAAATTAAAATCGCTCCACTTTGTAAATGAATTAACATAAAATATCACACTTTATTATACACCAATACAAAAATGAAATTAAAGACTAAAAAATGAAGCTAATGAAGTTTAATATACAGAATATAAAAAACATTAATTTCAGTAAATATAGTGATAAAGTAAATCGCAAGTAAATTATATTGATGTCAAACAGCTAACGGAAAACATATACATCTGACTGGGTAGTAGCTAAGATTTTATTATTTATCAATATAAGTTTTTAAGACTATAATAAATAAAATATATCAATGACAGATCTGGTCAATGTTTTTTTTTTACTATATTCCAAATTGTCTGCCATAAAGTAAAACCGCGCGATGATGGTCTGCCATTCTTATTTTCCTATAATAATAAGCCTATATTTTCAAATTTCAAAACGGTAGACGCCGTCAAATGGATTTAAAATTCATCAAAAATCGATACCTGTCTCAGCGCTCGTCGCGTCCTCCACTTTGAGCTTAGTGAGTCCCCGTGCCATTCTCGGTAGGTATAGGGGCCGCAATGTACAAAACCTCAGGTCTGGTCAAATACATACAGGTAGCCGTTTACTGGCTCTTAAACTATTATTTATCTTTTTAAACATCAATTTTTAAATTTACTAATTGTATTATATAGATATATACTTAATATACATGCCATACAAATCCATAACTACAAAATATATAAATGTTTATAGATGAATTTAAATATCATATTCCAACGACAGGTAGTATTTATATATTTATCTTTGTGATATCATAGTACTACAATGAGAAGAAACGTCGGTGTGTCTATGTACGGATCTTCGATGACGTCCAGCGTTATGCCGACCGTGGTCGTAAGAGGCCACCGAGGATCCAGGGTCCTGGCTGCGAGATGGTCCGGAGTACTAGATGACGCTCCACTAGCTGTTCTTGCTTTGGATACTAGACCACATGGTAATTAAATTTAAAAATAATATTATAATGGGGATTGTTCACATAAAATTACACCCTGATTTTACATTTTTATTACGTAAAATAGGGTATTTTAAGATACCAAATTGAATGTTTTTGTATTTTAAGCGTTAATTTTTTTATAATTCGATTTTAAAATTATTTCTCCGATGACGTCATAAGGGATAACTTTACATTGATTTCTTTGCCTAGAAAACAAAAATAATAAAAGTAAGTTTTATCTATATATAATCATAGTAATCTGTGCTACTATTTAAATGTCACTGTCACTACTCATTACGTATAGTGATCATTTTAGTGTTTTTTTGCGCTAGGCTTATAATTTTTCGTGTTCAACCATTATTATTTTCTAGTTATCGTTAAATTTTTTAAAGTGGTCTTTATGGAAAATCCATGTTACAGAATTTAAATCAAGTAATGTACAGCTAGAATAGATAGAAAAAAAGTGAACAATCCCAATTACAGTCCCAATGCTGCGCTCGGACCTCATATTATAGGGAGGAACGGACAATATACCCACCATGCTTGTCCGTTGCAGGCTTGACACATCGGTTATTTCGATGTGCAGGTTGCATCACGATGTTTTCCTTCACCGTTGTTAGCACGTGGTAATTGTAACAATGTGCACATTAGGTCAGAAAACATCCGAAGTGGTGCATGCGTTCCGGCTAGGATCGAACCCGCGCCCTTTGAGTGTGCGATGCTTGCGCTAGCCATTACGCTACCATGACTTAATTATTAGATAAACATAATTAAGTATATTTAATATTTTCTTAGTTTTCGCGACTCGTATACTTTACACCAGAGCACAAACCAACTTGATTGATAATTTCTTTGTATTTTACCTCCCAGCCATTTTAATATTATATAAAATTATTGGAGCTAGGCATGTTTGCTGAAGAGTTTCTTGCGCCGTTTCTTCTCTTCAAACCACAACATGTTGCGAAGCGGTGGTAAATTAGATCAGGCTCCCATAGAGTAAAAACTAACCATAAATAAAATAGCCTAAATAAAACTTTAACAATACTTATTGAAACTTGATATCTTCGTCTTCCGTGATCAACGGCTACTGAAAAGTGGCCGAAACGTCGACATAATAAAAATTAAATAAATTGCCGCGCTTAAAACCGTTAAAACGTAGTTTTATTATCTTTATGTTTTATTTAAGGTTTTGAACAATACATATATGTCAATTTTTTTAGACGATACAGATTCAACGCGTAGTGAAGAAGAACATCAAGAGACTGAACTCACGAGGCATATGGACCATATGGAGACACAAACAGACTCCTGATTTAAGTTTGGATAAAATTCATATAAATGTATGTTTATCGTATTAAATTATAAAGGAATAAAGTGGAAATAAGAAAACTGAAGAATGGATATGCAATCAAAAACAAACATATAATTTGAATATATTTAATTTCACAAAAATTGGTACATATTTTACAAAAAGATATATAATTTGCTTTAGTTAGCATTTTGATATCTATTTATGTATAATGTCAAAATAAAAATGTAAAAAAAACACGGGGGGAGAATCTGGACGAGATTTCGAAAATGAATTTTGTAGATTTTTGTCTGCCTGTCTGTCTGGATGTACCGGTTAATCTTTAAAACGGCTGAACCAATTTTGACGGGACTTTCACTTGTAGACAGCTGATGTTATAAGAACTAGTAACTTAAGACTAGTTTTAAAATAGGATTCCGCGAAAAAGATTCATGCAGTCGAAGTCCCGGGCAAAACTAGTATAAAATATAATACAATAGTATTGATCTGTAGATCCATTTTAATTACAAGCTTTTATTTAAATTGTAATGGATGTACCTATGTATGTATGTATGTAAGTTCGGGTGGAATCTTGTAAGTTAAATTTGACCAACTTCCCGGTTTCCGATTGAGCTGAAATTTTGCACGCATATGTATATCGCGTGACAATGCAATAATATGATGACCATGGAGATGATCTGATGATGGAGTCGGAAGGTGGCCATAGGAACTCCTGTACTAAACAAGATAGACCCGTCGTGTTTAGGCTCGTTTTATTTGCCTTGGCACTCTGCTACTACATGATATCCAAGTTCTCAAAAGCTTGTATTTAGAAACCTTACAAAAAATGTTTATTCCATTAAAATGGCTTGAAATTAAATGTATCTTGAAATTAGAATCTCAGTAGCCGCAAGGTCTGGTGTGAGTCCTATTGAACCTGGAAGTGGTTTAAGTGAATAATATTTTCTAAGAAGGAAAGTGATTTGTTTATGTATGTCTGCTGCAGTATTATTTTGGTAGTGATATTTGATTTAATTGGATTGTGTGTACAATGAATTATATTAGGTTCTGTTTATAGGAATAATATTGAAAATTATGATCATTGACGGATTCTATAAGATTTTTTTTGAAGGAATATTTTAACTTTAACAAAGAACTTTCTTGAAAGGTTTCTCCAACAGCCGGAGAAGTTTTATACTTGTCTAGATGGTGCCATGGGTCCTTCTTCTGTCGCATTATTTATAATAATCGCCAAATTAAGTAAGTAACACTCGTCTTATGGGTAATATACAACGGACTACTGGGGCCGGTCCCAGACACCCAGACCATAATAAATAACGGGGAAAATTCGTTTCCGAAATTTACCATACCAGGAATCGAACCCGGTGCCTCTGCGTTGCAGTGAGGTAGGCCGGCAAATACTTAGCCCAGTAAACCACAAAGGCCGTCACTATTTAAAATAAAATAAAAAAATCAAGTCAGTCAAAAGCCGAAAATTTTCTTTTAATATTTTCATAAATTTGATAACAAAAATATGCTTTTGATAATATATGCTTTTGATAACAAAAGTATGCCTTGGATGAGAAAAGTCAAAAAGCGAGAAGTATGACCTGCAGCGCCATCTAGTAGTAACTTTAATTATTTAGTGATTGCCATGATTAGGATTCTATTGTATTATGTAATTATTATAATTATGAAACTATATATAGTGCCATAAAATTATCCTGTGTAAGCTGACCCTTAAAAAAAATATTTTATTAGTTTTAGAAAACTTGGCCCACTTGCTTAACGATTGCCTTAAAATACAATTACTTAATCATATTAAACTGCCTAAAATACGTACACAAAATGTATGAAAGTTCTTTAAACATACTTAGCGGCTTATTTGCGTTGTGCAAGACGCTAGTCGCATTTAAGGGTGTTAAATGCGTTTAGTGTTTCTAAAATAAATTTAAGGAACGTTATGCAAGTGGCCTATCTACTATATACAAACCATCTATATACAAATCATCTATGTAGTGATTTTGTAAAATAATTTGTATGAATACATACTTAGTAATGAAAGTAATTAGTTTTTAAGACAAATATTTCTGACATGAAACGTAGATAGACAACATACGGGTATTAAATATAAATATTTAAATACAATAATTTCCATTAATTTAAGGGAATAACACAACAATTTTGTTACAAATAACAGCTTGACAAGGTTTTTGTATACAAAGCAATTTTCAGAGCAATTATTTTCTACACATATATATATATATATATATATATATATATATATATATATATATATATATATATATATATATATATATATACATATATAACTTCACGCCAGGTCCCTTGCGGAGTAGGCACGAACAACAGAGCGCCACACAGGCCCATTCTTACACACCTCACTTGCTTCTTTGACATTCATAGCTCTTGTCATGCACGCTCGTCTGTTCTTAAGGCTCCTAAGATCACCTTCTGCTAATACATGATCAATTTGATCATGGAAGGTGTGTCGTGGCCTTCCGCGACTTCTGCATCTATCCACTTTTGCATTGTATATCTGTTTAGTCATTCTTTCATCATACATTATTTCCACATGCCCGAACCACCGGAGCATTCCTTTCCTTACCTTCACCCCGACACTCTCTTTCAGACCAACTCTCTTTCTTACTTCGGTATTAGGAACGCGGTTCGCGAGCGCCACTCCGCAGATTTTGCGCAGTGCTCGCATCTCGACCGCGTTTACTCTACTTTCATGCTCTCTGTTTCATACCCAACTCTCGCTTCCATACGTGAGCATATATATATAAAATAATAATAAAAATATAGCTTCGTTATAGGGTGAGAAACATATTTAAAAGTTCGAAATTGTAAATATAAATAAACACAATAAAAATAAATTTTGAAAAAAGTTTCTCTTTCTCACAAAAACTACTGAAAGAATTATGATGAAATTACAGTAATATAGCTTAAATATGTACTAAACGTCTGATGGATGTCTCACGTGACCAAAAGACTGGTTGATACCTCGGGCAACGCATCAGCATTGCCATTCAGCGAGGCAATGTGGCCTGTCTTTTGGGCACGTTTCAGACTGACAGCGCTCTGGAACTAGATTTTATGGTTTAATTTTAGTTTGTATATCCAGTTTATTTTTAGTTTAATTTATTTAAAATATTAAATATGTGTAAAATATTAAAAATTGTGAAAATTATTTGTGCGTATTGCTAATTCTCAGGACAAAATCCAAACCAAATATATTTGCAGTGCTGTTAACAAGGAAATAAAAAGGCTTTTTTCTATAATAATTATATCTTGTCAAGCTGGTATGTACAACTTATCTCACCGATGATTTAGATGTTGTAAGTACATGATTATGGTCTATTTATTTTTAACGTATTAAATGATTGTCAGAATGTGCCAAAGGTGTTTGAATAAATATAAATACAGTAGAACCTCTTTAAGTCGAACCTCGATAAGTCGAAATCCTTCGAAACTCGAAAAATATTTGTGTTCGCTTCTCTTCAACTGAGTGAGAGAAAGGGAAGCCAGACAGACTTTACCCTCCGATAAGAAGTTATCACTACAAATACTCTATCCAAAAAAAAAAATCGGCTTCAAGAGTAACTAAATAGTAAAAATAAATACATTTCTTCAACATCTTATTAATATAACTAATAACGAATTACATACCAAAAATTAAGAATCTTTGCTACATCTGGAGGGTATTATTTTTCATTCCACAATTTCAGCAGACGGCCTACTTGATGGAAAATGTCCATCGCCTATGGACATTTGCAACACCAAAGGTGCTACAAATGCACTGCTGCTCTCTTAAGGGAGACTGGAACCTGGTCACTAATGCCGGAATACAACCTAAGGTTGTTATGGCGACATACTTTAGACCAGAGGTGGTAGCCATCCAATCGGGCAAATGCCCTACCTGGCAAATATGGTACATTTGACAAAAGGCTTTTGGTATAAAACCTTCGAACCATATGCTTTGCAGTCAACTTGGGTTAAAATCATGTGATGAATAGAAAATTTGCACATGATGGGATTAGCTACACCAAATTGTTGTTCATGTCAGGTATGTGAGATAGATAATGTCTTTCATGTATTAGTAGAATGTGTCCAAACTAACAAGTCTTAGAGGTGGTAAAAATTAATTTGATCTTAGCTGGTGCAACAGCATTTTGTCCTTACGAGAGAGATTTTTTTTTAAATAAATCTTGCATACACCACCTAATTTAAATATATGTTGGTTGTTAAATATTAAGGTGACATAGCCAAGCGGTGGCTTTTAGGAAGATTAAAAAAAATCTTACTTCTATCTTACTTCTATCTTACTCTTGAAGTCTGTTTCTTTTTAGCTTAAAAATGTATGTCAAGTAAATGTAAGACAATAAATGCTCAAGCATTCAATTAAAAGGTTTTAAAATTGCACAGCTTCTTTATGAGTAACATTTAATTACTTACATGAAATTTCTGTATTCATCTCACAACCATACCGTGATATTTCTAAGATAAATATTTATTATTCACATAATACAAAATGTATACGTTTTAGTATTACATGATACCAAAAATAAACATGTATTTTATGAATTTGTGTTTTATTATACTTGAATTATTCTACTAATTATAGTGCTCTCACTACCCCTAACAAAAACCTCATTACGGTCGAGTTCTAATAATTTGGCTATGGAAAAATCCGGTTGTACCACCAAATTCAATCCAAATTCCAAAAGATTGTCATTGAACTTGAACTATTTTGTTTATGAGTGATTTACTTTTAATTATTAGTTTTATTGCAAAAGTTTCTAATAGACACGCATAAGCGAATATTTGAGTTGGAAACCTGAACGCGTGGTAACCAGGATCATGGTATATTAAGCAAAGTAAAGAAAACAAAAATATCTAGAACTATGAACGTGGTAATTTGTTTTTTATTGCCTTGAGTAGGCAAGCAGGCAGACGGCCCACCTGATGAAAAGCGGTTACCGTCGCCTATGGACGTTTGCAACACCAGGGGTGTCGCCAACGCGTTGCCGACCTCTAAGAAATTTTATAACGCCCTTCTTAAAGAACCCCATGTCATAGCGCAAAGGGAAAACCGCGGCGGGAAGTTCCCTCCAGATGGTAATGTGGTAAGTGTATCCAGTACAATGTAAACCTGCTTTAACCGGTTTATTCTCCGACAACTACTTTTTCTATATTGTATATGCACATTTGTTTGTATGCGACAAAAAACTGGCTATAGCACATGATTGAGTTTTGAAGGTGTACGGCAAAAACCGGTCGAAACCGGTTTATAAAAAAACCTATTAAACAAACTTTTGTTGCTAAAAACCGTTTAATCAAGGTTGAAGTTAGAGAAAAGCGGAAAGAAAAGTCCTTATATAGATACTGAGGCTATAACCGGTTCTACTTCTTTCTACTGGCTTCCATGCCCTAATTAATATCAGTGTTGCGGATAGAAAGCACCCGCCTGACCTGCCCGCCGAAGCACCTTTTCTCCACGCTTCGCATACCGTCGACGCCTATAGCTCGCACAGTTAGCAGCTAGGCGTCGGATGGAACGGGGGATATATGAAACGGCCTAGGAGGCCCGAATTTTGCTCCCTCCCGGCGGAAACCACACGCGAACCGGTCACGGTAGAGGAAGTACAGGATTTCATCAAAGCCCTAAAGCCCCGCAAGGCCCCAGGCAATGACGGAATCAGCCATAAGCTTCTGAAAATCCTCCCCGCCCATCTTATCTTAATTATGGTAAGCATCTTCAATGTTGCCATAAATAACTGCCAATTTCCCAAGGCCTGGAAAGAAGCGGAGGTCATTGGCAAACCAGGCAAACCGGCCTCAAAGCCCTCTAGTTACCGCCCCATCAGTCTACTCAGTTCATTGGGTAAACTGTATGAGCGAGTCCTCCTCACTAGATTGAGTGATTTTGCCTTCAGCAATAATCTCATCCCCCACGAGCAGTTCGGCTTTAGAGCTAGACACTCTTGCCCGCAACAAGTGCTCCGCATCACGGAGCACGTCCTCTCATACTTTCAACGCGGCGGACGAAGACCCTGGCGGACAGGCGCAGTTTTCTTCAACGTCGCGAAAGCCTTCGATAAAGTTTGGCACAACGGGCTGATATACAAGTTGTATCAGCTCGGTGTGCCGGACCGACTCGTACACATACTACGGGACTTCCTCAAAGACCGTAAATTCAGATTCCGAGTGGAGGGCACCCGCTCCTCCTCTCATACCATCTCAGCGGGAGTCCCCCAGGGCTCCGCGTTCTCCCCCCTATTTTTCACGCTATTCACCAGCGACATGCCACGGCACCCCCACACCCAGCTAGCCCTATATGCGGATGACACCGCCATTTTCAGTAGCGACCCCAGCAGATACAGAATCTGCAATCAGCTCAACACCGCCATCAAAGAACTAGGCGACTGGTTCCGTAGATGGCGGATTGAGGTGAATCCCGAGAAGAGTGCAGCCATTAAGTTCTCCCGCAGCTGCCTCTTACCCAATACCCGCCCCTCCAACCAACTTATGCCCATCAAGTTATTCGACCAAGTTATCCCTTGGGCTATCGAAGTCAAATATCTTGGGGTAACCCTAGACAGAGGCTTGTACTTCCACAAGCATACCAGAACGGTCGGGAACAGAGCATACTGGATCCTCGGCCGACTCTATCCGATGATAGGCAAGAAGAGTAAGATGAGCCTTAGAAATAAGGTGACTCTTTACAAAACTTGCATCCGCCCCATCTTGACCTATGCGAGTGTGGTCTTTGGCCACGCCAGCGACGTTAACATCTGGAGACTGCAAAGAATCCAGAATCACTTTCTACGCGCTGCAGTCGACGGCCCGCGCTATATGCGGCTCGCCGACTTGCATCGCGACCTGGAGCTTCCCTCCATCAAAGACTATATAATCTCATTATCGCGCAGATTCTTTGACCTCGCCCCCCATCACCCGAACCCTCTGGTGACGGAAACGGTCAATTACAAACCCACTCCAAACGCTCCCACGAGCCAACGCAGGCCTCGCAATGTACTAATTGACGAGCCTGACGAAATCACACGTCAAATCGCAATCATGAACCCCCCGAGGCTCAGAACATCAGCCTGGCATAACAGACGCAGACACAAAAGACGCCGGAGAGCCCCCGGCTCGAATCCTCTTACACAACCGTAAGACCCACCAATCCATACTCATTACAGACACAAGTAGCCATACAAGATTAGCTTAGGCGTGTTGCTGGAGAGTTTCTTCCGCCGCTTCTTCTCCTCCAGCTATAACACGTTGCGAAGCGGTAGTAATGATAGACTAGGATCGGCTCCGCCGGCGGAGTCGATAACGAGTCCCCAAATTTTCACTTCAGCCTGTTGGCTTAGCTCATTCAGCCCTTTGTGAGCTGTTTCCAATATAGAGTCAATCCCCCGCAGCGGTCGAGCCGAGGTCGAACCTCAGAGGAGGTGCCTCCTCGAGCGTGCTGCTTACGGGCTGAACGCCTCCGCTCCCACGGAGTCGGGAAGCCCCCAAAGCCTGGTATCGCTGAAACAGCCATCTGCGGCTATTCAGCTGAATCAGCTCCAAAAAAAAAACCCCGAATTTTGCTCACTTGCTCACATAAATATGACTCTACCTACTCTCTACCTTTCATCATTTTATTATATTTTCTTTGTAACTCGTCTATGTATAGTTCAAATTTAATTATACATAACGCAAATAAGTCATATAGTCAACATGGAGTTTTATTTGGAAGAAGCAATTATCACCAATAATCCGTCTATTTTGTATACTTAATCACAAGATACAACAACTTCTACTTAATAAACCAGCTGAAGTTCTAAGAATTTAAGCGCAAGTAATAAAATGAAATAGTGCAGTAACTGTTTGTTTAGAGTCCCTGGTTTTATGCTTTATGCCACTTTACAAAGTAATTTTATAGACGTCGCTACCATCATAGTTGTTGCTTTAAGTTCCCAAAGGGTAACTTTCTCCTTCCCAAGAAAGCTGTAAAGCCTGCAAGTGTTAAAGGCAAGCGGAAAATGTATTAAGACAAGACATTACTGAAATGAAACAATTTTCTTATATAAGTTACCCTAAATATTTTTGTTTCATTAGGGATGTTGCAGATATATCAATAGATGGCACTATCTTAAAATACATCGTGCTATGTTTTTAATTTCATATGTATACCATAAGTGTAATATTCCAGTCAATTAGTAGTTCAAAATATACCATTTCAAAAATCAAAACCGTTTGCTCTTCTATTTAATCAGCCTAGGGTATCCAGTACAAGGGACTTGTTATGTTGAGCCTGTCATGGAAGAACATCATAAGATATAAAATTTTACTAGCGATGGGCGTTTTCGTTAAATTTTGCCATCCGATGCCGGCATCGTTATTTCTGGCATCGATGCGAGTTGTCAAAATTAGTTGCCGGCTAAAGTATCTGCAACTCTGCGTATGACATTGGATGCCTGTTGTCTAGTAGTTGTGTAAATTATTTAGATACGATATTCAATATAACGACTTCTACTGGTATATTATTTTTAAAAGTGTAGATGTTACAAATAAACATAATTAATATTAGTCTTTATTTTTAACAAAATTAGAGTTTACATTAAGAAAAACCAATTTTTTCTAATTTGGAACTTGTAAGACGAGTTCTTCGTTCATTCAAAATATACCCGGCTTTGGAGAATATCTGTTCGCATGGCACAGAAGTAATGATAATACTGCACCTCGAACTGTATATTTCTGCCAACGTCGAGTATATTTTGGAATGACGAAGCCATCATTCCGTGGGATCGTTAAAAAATACATATGATACTTTAAAAAATAAGTAAGTACCTATATTATTATAAAAATTTCTAACACTTACGAACGCTTCTAGTATTGTATTACGTTAATTTACGTTGGTTGATTACCTCGCACAACCACGGATCGCACCGAGAGCACCCGAGAGTGAGCGAGCGATACGTCGAGTCTTCGGTTTGTCATCGCCGCGTTTTCCGTGGCGTGGTCAACGGTGCCTCTCGCTCGCTCGCGTTCGGTGAAGTTCGCATCGGATATTGCGGGCATCCGTTTTTCAATATATCGGCATCGTCTACTGGCATCGTTGCCCAAAAACGTTTTTACTAAAACGACCACCTCTAAATTTTACAGAAGACGAGAGTTTTGCACCCGGGGAACTTTAAACTGCTTCTGGGAAAATTCCCGCGAGATTCCTAGGATAAAATATATCACATATTTTAATTACAAAAAACTTGTTGTTGATTTCTTTTCATTTAGCCATTTCAATTCATTCCCATAATATTTACTTAGTGATTTCCAGCATAACAAGTGCAGATTTTAAGTCAAAAGATTTGATGTCTTAGCGTGATGATATATAGCCTTCCTCGATAAATGGGCCATCTAACACTGAAAGAATTTTTCAAATCAGACCAGTAGTTCATGAGATTAGCAAGTTCAATAAAACAAACAAATAAATATACAAACAAACCAAAAAACTCTTTAGCTTTTGTATATTATGAGCATTAGTATGAGATAGATAGATCCAATTTTTAGTATATTTATGAGTATACTAAATTTGCTAATTATAATTATGAATTCGTTATTAACGCAGTTGAAGCATTTTATTTCCAAGTTAACTGTTGGAACTTAACCGGTTCTGCTCTGCTCGGAGAGGTGATCTACCTGATGACAGTGTTGGGAATATTCATATTACAATATTCACTGAATTGCAACCGTCGCTAGCCGTCACAGAAAACATTGTGATGACAATTAGACATAGAGCAAAATAGATGAGTGAAACTCGCCAAATTGCATCGGACGGGTGTGTGTTGAACTCCTCTTAAATGGGAAACCCGAGCCCACCAGTGGGACGTAAAAGGGTTCTTATTATTACGAGGTGATAGACAGACAAACTTATGTTCACATATTGTACTCATGTACGGTCGTGGAACGAAAATGTTCCTCACTTTAAAGTCGACGTTTGCTTGCACTAATACAAGAAACAGTACCGCCAATTCAATAATTTTTACGTTTTGTTACGTTTATAAAATATAAAAACGTGAAAAAAGAAACTTACAATGTAGGCAATGATAGACACTGAGATTAGTAACAGTTTTAATCATCAGAAGCTGTTGTAAAACTTCATTTAATGTCATAGACAAAAATGTAATTAATGTGTGGAATACATTTTAAATACAAACTTACCTCAATTAAAAATGTCGAACAGTGAACACAATCTTTTACTGAACGATATTTTCCAACAGAAACAAAGAAGATATAATCACTACTCTTATCACAAATATTAAAATCAATAAAAAGATTTAACATCTCTAACCCAATATTATCAGACAGGATAGAAAATCAAACAAGTTTGATCTGATTCAGTTTAAACTTTTTTGTCAAACAGTTAAACATATTTTTTGTGCAATAGCGTGCTCTGTGACCTACTTTGAAAAAGTAACGTGTGCTAGCAGAAAGTTAAATGAATCTATTTGATAGCTGGCGAATCGTTTCATACCGCAGCTGTACATATAAACATAAATGTTCTGATCTTCAGCACTCATAAGAAGTAAATGTGAAATTACGTTGCTTATGACTGAAAGCTTTCATATACAAGACAATAAAAGGTTATTTTATGAAAGAGCTTGTACTGTGCACCCGTTCCTTTGTTGTATATCATATACAATAAAAACGTATTTGCCTTTACTTTCTAGAGTTCCGTAGTCCTTTTCAGAAACCCCTTATTTTTTGTCAATTCCGTCTATCCATCTTTACATAAAGCAGTATCTAATCCTTTTTTATTGCATGGGTTCAGCAAACAGGCAGATGACCCATCTGATGGAAAGCGGTTACCATCGCCTATAAACATTTGTTACACCAAAGGTGCTACCAATAACCTGCCGCTCTCTGAAACAGTTTTCCGCAAACTTTTTGTGTTCAAGGTACTTAGAGGAAAAAGAAAATTTTTGGAGGTTCACCAAAAATATTTTTTTCATTTCATCAAAACAAACCTAGAGTCTAAATTGCAGCATCACCGTGTTTTTCCGAGGCACACCAATTAATGACCACGGTAACACGGAACACTGCTCTAAAAGAAGACAAAGACCTGGCCACTAATGCCGCAACATAACTCAAGGTGGTTATGGCGGCATACTCTAGAGCAGTGGTGGTAGCCAGACAGGCAAATACTTACCACATGGCTGAGGATTGTTTTGTCGCCTCTTACCACAGGCCGCCCGACCGCAGGAAAATGTACTCTTTCTCCGCTCCTACACGCATAAAACTATCTATGTCAAAATCTACTACATCTACTAATTTTGACTGCTAAGCTAGCAATCAGGGAAATGGGTCACCTGATGGAGAGTAGTTACCGTCTGCTATAGAAGTTTGCAACGCTAGGGGCGAAGCCATCACGTTGCCGGACTTCAGGATGGGTAAGAAGGAGGGAGAGGAAGGATGTGATAGGAGGAACCAGGAGGGGCTATGATAAGCGAATGAAAATTGATATTTAGCCTTTTGAACAAAAATGTACATTTCAGGGTACTCACATTATTTGAATAAGCAATTGATGCGCATTAGGTCTTCAATTGTTTTCATATTATGGCATATCCGCAACATAGACAGTACTGACGTTGTTGAATTTTGATATTATGGATGTGATAGAAGAAGAACACTGTCAAATATATTTTTTCTTTCACTGAATTGTTTTTGATACAATGTGATTATAAATTAAAGAGGTTACAAAACTAAACTGCTTTTTATTTAAATGGTAATGCCGTGTCAATCGAAATTGTACTTTAATAAAGAATACAATGCACTGCGTCCGGGCGCCCAGCCCTATGAGGCGACAATAGAACCTACAGCCAGATGGTAGGGTATTTTCCTGTCTGGCAACAACCTTGAGCTGTGTTCCAGCATTACTGACCAGTTGCCAGTCACACTTGCGAGAGTGGCAGTGTAACACAGCAACACATCAAAGGCTTCAAAGGTGTTACAAATGTCCATAGGCGAACCGCTAAAACTTAAACAGTCTTTTAATAACGTCTGTTTATAAAATAAATTAATTTTAATTTAAGGCCGTTTGAAAACATTGTTTATTCTGTCTATTCATCTGGATGTCCATAATCGCTTCCAACAAGTTGAACTTTATTGTATTTTAATTAATAAACATCAACAAGAACGAACAAGTTTGCCAAGACTATAACTTCCAAGGGCTTCAAATTGTTTGGACTTCGTGTAAAGTTACATACAATTTGATCTCTCGGAGATTTTGATATTTGAACAACCATTAGCCGGCTGTTATAATATTGTTGTCTACAGTAGAACCTCTTGAAGTCGAACCTCGATAAGTCGAAAACTTCCCAAATTCGAAAAAAACGTGTGTTTCCTGCCCTTCAACCCCAAAAACTCCGTTACTCGAAATGTGAACCCTCTATAACTCAAAATAATTAGTGACTCCCGATAAGCAAATTCATTAGGTACATATTTTTCCTGTATAACTTGAAAAAAATTGGACCTCTTTATCTCGAACACAGTAATATTTGATTTTACAACCTTTGCAAACTCTGTAGGGGAACAGAGATTAAACCCGCCATGGTTTTCTAAGGCGGCTTGGCAGGTTTGACACATCAGTTACCTCGACGTGCAGGTTTTATAACGATGTTTTCCTTCACTGTTATAAGCATGTGGTAATTGTTAGAATATGTACATTAGGTGAGAAAACTGACTAAGTGATGCATGTCTTCCGGACGGGATCGAACCTGCGCTTCAAAATGTTGTAGAAAATTTTATTTTTTACTTTCTAATTACTTTTGAAATCGGTTTTGGTTTTGTTATCCCCTGGCATCCACTATTTAAGTAGATTCTGATTTAGTGACAATGGGACAATAAACAATTGGAATAAATAAATAAAATTGAAAATCGGTCGGCAATTGACAGAGAAATCGTATAACACAAACACGTTGAATTGAAAACATCGTCCTTCTTGAAGTCAGTTAAAAATCTTAGCGTATTAAGTTGATATACCACCAGCGATATAAAGCTAATATACGCTAACGACGTACCTAACAAGATATGTAGGTATTGCCTCTCCAAGACGTGTCATGACAGGATTAAAGATAAGTATAATCCACAAAAGGATATTAACTTTAGATTCCAATAAAGTAAAGTGCCATACTTTTATAGGAGAATTAGGTGACGGTATTCAGTGTCTTTGTACAATGTTAATAACAATAGTCAAGTGGATATAAATTCGCCTTTATGCCTTTAGGAATAAGTGTGTTTATGATGGATAAATATATGGTAAATGCATTGTGTTTATGGGACAATTTTGCGTTGCAAATATCCCGTTTTTATGAGGTAACAATGGCATAGCTCTGCGCAGTTTCATATAAAGATTGTTTATGTTGGGAAATATGGTTTCTGTGTGTGACATCTTTTTGCATAATCGTTATTGCTTTTCGTATTAAGATGTTGTCCTTAAAGTGGTTTGGTTATGTTTTTAATTATAAATATTCATTGTTGGTGTTCGGAATACAGATATCGAGCGCCGGCTTTCGATTGTTACGCGATACATTCGAGTGCACTTTTTTTTATCGCGTCGAAAAGCGGGTACACCGGCAATTGACTCGAAGACGCACGGTTACTGCTCTCGCGCAAGAAAGTTAATATTAAATTATTTATTCATAATTATTGATAAATACAAGTGTATGGAACATTAAATTAGTTAATATACACAGTGAAAAAGTGGCTGTGACGATATATAGGACGAGGCGCGGGTGCATTTGGACAGACATTTATCCATCCCCCGTAGTGTTTCCCTTGTAGCAGTAGTTTGGTAGGATATTTTATATATTTCCTCTCAAGGGGCGCCCTTCCCTTAATATACTGACGGATTAGTGTTCCCCCTTGTTCCTGTTTCTGCCACCGCCGGCTGGAGTAGGTACCAGGTAAGTACTGTGGCGCACCCAGGGCTTGAGCTCGGTACCGGTTTTCAAATGATAGACTGGTTAATGGAATATTTTCTTTATATTTTCAATCAGGAAGCTATAACATCTATTCAGTGCGCGGCCCGATACAATTATGATTTCGATTGTTTTTTGAGGCATTCGATATTCTCATTCAAAAATATTATATTTCTTAATATAAACAACGACTAAGAAGGTTTTAGTCGTTACATCCCGCGGGCCTCCGAGGAAATTTTCGTCACGATGAAGTGAGGAAAATTTCCCGTAAACAAAACCCTAAGCTAGTCCCTACCTAAGGCGGGAAAAGTTACAATACACAAGATAGCACTTACTAAGTGTCCAACCAGGACAGTAGTTTCATACGTCCTGACTCCGGCTGACAAAACCCGTCAAAAAGTCAGTCGATCTTGTCTACAAGTGAGCCCAAAGAACAATGTTTAAAATTTTGGAAAAGCTAAACTCCTAGCTTAAAATTGACAAACGACCAATAATCAAGCATCGGCACAACTGTTCAATCTGGGAGCTTTAAATTAAAACAAACAATTCCCATAACTGAAAAGAACTCAAAACAAACTTTTTGCATCCTACGCGGACACCCGGAAGCCATGACAGCCTTATGACCGGTTTGCAAGATTGTCGTAAATTCATAACAGCTTGATACAGTGTTCCACAAGATTATAAGCTATTCCCCAATTTGCCCTAACAACCGGCAAAAAAAAAATATTTAAGCCGTTTATCGTGCTCCCATTGCTCCCCTTGTTGCAGCCGATGTCGACTCGTTGGTCCAGTAGTGGCTCAGCAAGTTGTAGACATGAAACAAAAATAATCATTAAGTACATCTATATACAACAATGTTATAACAAACCTAACTAACTTCCTATCTAATAATTAATTAATGCAAAAACATATCCACTAATATCAATAACAAAGAGCACATAAGTATTAAATTAAATAAAATTCTCAAATAATATATCGCTTAATAGGGACTCCCATAAAAATGAACCGACTTTGATGAAATTGTAGGTCTTCTTCTAGGCGAATGAAATGACTCCCGATAACCTTCTTCAAACGTTCTACACATTGTTTCCATTCCATATCCACAATTTCCTTTCACTTCACTACCCTTAGAAACATTATACTTTGACAAACACGTCATACACTCATTTCCAACCAAATCCTTCATCTGCCTCTTGCAACATCTACACAACCTCACAACAACCTTCTCTTTCTTCCTTTCACGATAACCCATACAAGTTTGATCATACCTTTCAAATCCTTTCTCTTCTTTCTTCATTCGAAACCGTCTGCTAAACTTCACTGCGGACTCTTTCACCCGCAAACCTGCTTGCATCTTAGCCTTCTTATACTGCTTGTTCTCTGAAACATCAACACCCCTGTATAACTGTTCACCACAACTCACCATATTAATATTCCCCTTATCTCGTTGAGTATCCATACGAACAACGTTCTCATTACATACAGAACCATCATTTTCGTTCCTATTATTCTCACAGACCAACGACTGCGACTCCATCAGCTCATTTTTGCTGATAATATCATCATTAATAATATTTGGTTGTTTTTCCAAATCACAACCTACAAAAATGTCACGCGACTTATATGACAATACATTGTCTGCTGACTTATTTCTTATATTCTCTTTGTTATTAGAGAATAAAAACTTTTCATGATTATTAAACAAATTATTCGAATAAACATATTCATTATTCGACGGTTTGCTACCTATATTTTCATCTAACATTAATTGATTTGCTGAATAAAAATCAATATTAACAACCTCTATTGTGATAAAATTGGCTTTGGCCTTTCCTATTTTGACAAGGCTCAACTCAAAGTCAATGACAGCGTAATTGGAAAATAAAAAGTCTTGTCCTAAAATACAATTTGGGCGTAAATTATCTACAACTATAAAATTACATTTAAATAAAACCCTATCTATAGAAAAGAAAAGTGGAATTTGCCCTAAGATTTTCAGTGAGGATCCTTCAACTCCATGTAACTTTATATCGCATGAAATTGGCTCAATTTTGTCCTCTTTATGCAGTTGGCTAATAATTCGGGACGAAATAACTGACACGGACGCCCCTGTATCCACCAACACTTGAAACTGCTGATCAGCACATTCAACCAAAATAACCGGAGATGATGAAGAATTTAACTTCAAACCATCCACTGCATATGTCGACCCTTCTGTGCGTTTGTTAGAGTTCGACTGTTGCGAAAGCTTTAGATCACAAGGCCGTGAAAAATGTGGTCTTTTAGGCCAATGCCGCTCCTGTCTTGGCTTCTCAGAATAACCAACCCTCGGTGACCGATTGTCTTGCAATTTGGAAAAGGGCTCTTTCGTAACAACTTCGTGTATTTTATTTTGTCCCACGGATTCCATCGTGACAGGCAAACTAATATTTGTGTCGTGTTTATTATAAATATTATGGTGTTGTATAATTGTTTGTTTTAATTCACTAACTGACCGAAAATGTTGTAATGACAACATTTGCCTATACGGTTCATTGCAGTGCGAAACAAACTGTAAAATTATCTTCTTTTCGTCTGTAATATTAGCTTTATGCGCCAATTCTTCAACAGCGTATAAATATTCAAGAATACTCTGCTCGCAATTGTGTCTAATATTATAAAAATCAGCGGCATAATCTCTTTTATAGTTAAATTCATTTTTAAACCTTGATACTAGGTCTGTGAACGTAAGCTCGTCCTCGTAAATTCTTTTGTAGAATGACAAGGCCGCGCCTTCCAGGTAAGCTGGGAATATGAGAGCCTTACTACCATCGTCCCACTTATTTACGGCGGCGATGATATTGAATTGCGTTAGAAATTCCCCAAAATCACCATTGACCCCCGAGTATTTTTGCGACATGTTTTAAAATAATCAAATTAACATCACCAGATATAGAGAAATCCTGACAAAGAAGCTCGTCGCTGCTTCTTCTCGTTCGTCCCTTTCAAGGGAGGATCAGCTCAACTTCGACATGGCTTGCACACGAAACTGAATATTAAATAAAACGTTTTAATAATTAAATCGCTTTTTAACGTAGCACTTCCACCACGATGTGCTATTTCCCCTTTGATACGTCAGTAACCAGTCTTCTCTTCTCTCAATGTTGAGGATTAGGCGCCTCCACCATGTGGCGCACCCAGGGCTTGAGCTCGGTACCGGTTTTCAAATGATAGACTGGTTAATGGAATATTTTCTTTATATTTTCAATCAGGAAGCTATAACATCTATTCAGTGCGCGGCCCGATACAATTATGATTTCGATTGTTTTTTGAGGCATTCGATATTCTCATTCAAAAATATTATATTTCTTAATATAAACAACGACTAAGAAGGTTTTAGTCGTTACAGTACCTAGTATATAAGTAACCAAAAATTACCTTGTGGGTTTGGACCGTCGGGTTACCGATCCCGCCGTGTACGGTACAGTTGGGCTTGCAATCCGGCTCGAAGGACCACAAAATGTTGGGTGTGGGGCGCAACGGTCGCCCTAAACGAAACACCCCTTAGCAAGTTAACTGAATTTATTTTTAGGCGTTACAATAGCAACAGGTGCGATCAGCACAATTGTATCAAACGGCACGTTCGAAGTTAACCTACACAACTTAGCACTAGCCCCGGACATTACACTGAGCGTAGATAGCACTAATTGTATCGATTACACCGATCAATACGACTGGCACTAATAACAATCACCGGTGGTCCACTAGATCCACGTAGTCATGCTGAGAGTCCGTTGACTCCTTGATATTCCTGGTCTTCTTAGTCTTCCTTGTGTGTATATACTTTTCCGATTTGTGTATATATTCGATCGAGAGTTGCCGGAGCCTCGCCTCGTGCTTACCAAGGTACTACAAAAATTCAGACGCTTAGCAACTAACGGAGCGAGCCACGTATCCGCGGTAAGCGGGGCATGGGGGTATGGGATTTACGAGGGAGATGCCAGGGAGTGATTCTGTCCGCAATACTCATGTATGCTAAAAACAGAGAAATATTACAATTTCCTGCAGCTGGGAGGTCTGACGTAAGAGGACGTAAGACCCCAAAGCCAGGTGGCAGGGAGAGTAGAGAGCAGCAGCACATTATTAGCTCTTTCGCTGTTACAACAACCGCTTTCCATCAGGAGGGTTGTCTGCCTGTCTGCTGATCTCATGAAATAAACAGATTTCTATATTTTGCTACAGTTTTATACAATTGTAATAATTTGCTGCGCAGTAAACCAATTTAAGTAGCACGTGACAGTGTACGAATCGTGTAGGCGGAACAGAGCTAAGTATTCAAGCAACACTACCATTTCGGCTTGAGAATAAAGTGCAATATATATTAATTACATGTCGGAAAACTGGTCTGCACTTTTCTGCGCTAATAAAAACTGGCGCCAGAGGAAAATTGTGTAAAACTGTAACGTAGCTAAGATTTTTATTTTTTTATTGCTGAAAATATAACAAACAGGAAAAAGGCCTACCTGATGGAAAGCAGAATTCATAACAGACGCTTTCCTAGCAAATAAATTCTTTCTTTCAACCGCTGTACGCGTTTTCTGTTATTACCAAACCGCTCGTGTTTAACCGTAGTGCGTTCTAAGCCTTACTGTTAAATCGTATCCGTGATTAACGCGATAAATCAGTAAAGAACCGACGAAGCTCGGCTTTCGGATATGACTTGGATACCTGCCAAATGCTGTCCCTATTTCACTTGATTACGAAGTTGTTCGCGCAAAAGAGATATCATTTTAACTACTTAATTAATGCTACTTTTACAAATTTAGAAGGGGCTATATTTTCGTTGGCAATGTCAGCTTATCGGGGCTTATCAAATTCGCTTCAGTGGCTTTTACGAACTAGTTTCGTCTCTGATCGAAGTGATTTTCGCACAAATTAAACATTTATTCAACATATTATGACATACTAGAGGTTTCGGCAGACATTGTCCTGCCCTGAAAAAGGAATGTAAAATCTAATCTAAACCATTCGGGGATCCACTTAAACACACAAAAAAATCATAAATAACTGTCCAGGAGATTAGCAGGGTCATAGAAAGTGATCTTAGCGCCACCTACTGGTTCAAATTGTGAAACTAAACCATCCGGGGACCCGCTGAAACACACGCAAAAAATGTCTACGATTCATTTTTATTACAGATATTGAAATTACCCTAAAACCTGAGAGCAGATTAAGCCTAGCTGCACGGAAAAGACTTCAAGTTTGGGCTCATTTAACCTCAACCGCATTAACTTTTTTTATTCCTGAAACAGACAAAAAGGCAGACGGCCCACCTAATGGAAGGCGGTACCCATCGCCTATATGGACGTTTGTAACATCAACGGTGCCGCTAACGCGATGCCAGACTTTGGTATAGGATAAAGACAGGACGCTTGGCTAGAGAGGACTAGATAGCGGAATGGAATAGGGAGAGGAGAAAGTGCGCCATCTTAACTACCACTCATTGCACGAAAAACGTATAGCTCAAAGCTAAAGAGTCTTGTACACGATAAGAAAAGTCGCTAGGTCTACGCAAGAATTCGTGTCATTTTAATACACGAACTGTGTACACTGTTGGGACGCTGACCAAA
Organism: Dendrolimus punctatus; assembly: GCA_012273795.1. Classification (NCBI taxonomy): domain Eukaryota; kingdom Metazoa; phylum Arthropoda; class Insecta; order Lepidoptera; family Lasiocampidae; genus Dendrolimus; species Dendrolimus punctatus. The sequence continues at coordinate 588,803 of CM022545.1, forward strand.
AAAGAAATCTTGTTTGCGTTAGACACGACGCCCTCTGTGTTGTTGTGGTGAAGGGACAGAAAAGTTTAGGTAACTTGAGTATGTTTCTATGCGTGGACCCTACGTACGACTGACCGAAAACTATCTTATCGTTTACACGTTCCTATTTACCTTATCTGGAGTAGACACGACAATTTTTCATAGCTAGATCCAACTAAATTTTATTTGCCGCAAACAGTGAAATTTCTTGGCGTGTACAAGAATCCTAACCGTTTCACGACGATATTCTGTGAAAACGTTCTCTAAATTTAGCCCCTCAATGACAAGTGCTAGTTACACATCACACAGATCGTCAAGAAATGTCACTTTAGTAGGGGTAAAAGGACATAGGGTATATTTACTTCATAATGGTGAAGCTAAATTAGCGGACAAAGATTGATGTCACGTTAGTGCTGACATCATGCCAGGTGGTGTTCGACGCCTGTTGTGCGGCCGACGCAGCCTAGGCAAGGAACAACACTCCTACGGGGCACCCACTTCAACGGCAATAACATGTTGTGAAGCGGTGTACATAGACTAGGAAGTAAAATCTTCAAAAAAGTGTTCTCCAGTGGAACTTTGAATAAAATCCTTTGAATTTGAACTTCAATTAAGAGTTATAACATGCCCGTTGTGACACATATATTATTCTTCTTTATATAGCTGCAGGAATGCATTTGCACACTCTCCGGGGCCGGGAGACGGCTACAGTAGGGCGTATGGGATTTAAGAAAAACCGCAGACAAAAGCAATATAAGTAAAGAGAAATAAATACATTGAGCTTACAATTCAGCAATAAAACTAAATAAATAAGTTAGAATCAAAATGTAACAGAATAAAATACAACAGATGTAACAATAAAGTGTGAAAATCAAGAAAGACTGCGAGCAATACATTCTGCAGATTCCAAATAAATTGCAGCAGTGGGATTGAATTGAAATGTACCAGGATTTTCTATGTGTAACTCAGGTATACAATGTTTTTCTCTAGATCAGTTTGGTACAGGGCATGTGTTGCCATTTTTACAACCAATGACACTATTTAATGATTTAAACATCGCAAAGGAACATGTAAAGTTAAAATTAACCATTTAAACACACGTTTAACTAGCTTATTCAATTTTTTTATTCAAAATAATGTTACGACTTGCAGAACTTGAATTAAAATGCCGTTAGAATTACTATAGCGTTTATTGGAACTATACAAACACGTATAACACAGGTAGTAATATAACCGAACACAACTAGTCCAAACGTAATGCAGGTCGTTCCATAAAACGCGCAGTCCGTCACTAAAAGATTCCCGATTGTAGTACACACGTCTTATTTCGCTTGTGGTCATCGCTCGACTGCCTGATCTCTCAATTGGGGCATTGTTTAATACTGCACGGATGCAATGTCTGCCCGGCCGCGTGGACCGAATTTCCTAGAATCATCTTGCACTTTAAATCCGAGATACCTGGCAGTGATCACAATACAATAGGTCGTAAAAGATTACAATATACAATGGGCTGTTTTTTAATTACAAATTTTAAACACAAAGTAAACAAAAGAAGCCTTTGCCGAGAGGTAATAAAATGTGTTTCTGCAGGTATGCAGGTGTGAATTTCTCTTTTGTCGTAGTCTAGGTCGTAACAATAAGTTCCACCGGGGGACGCTTTTTGAAGGTCATACTTAGATATAAACCTAAATATTTTTATGTAGCGCATTTTTATGTCAATAAATGGTTTTCTTTCTTTCCTAAGAGAACGTAACCTATTTCATGAAGAAAATTGTAAAAATGTCAGCAGAGCAGTCATATAACTAAGTTTGTGTTGGTAACATTGAATTATGATGTAAATTTAACTTTTTCTCCAAGATTCCACATTTACAATTGCCACGCGACATGCAATTCTTGTGACTTTGTTGTGAGTTGCTTACAAAGTTTGAATGTCGTTTATTTTATGAAGAAGCGAAATTTATATAACATATACGTTTTGCTTACTTTTTTTTTAACTAGTTGTGCACACGACTTATGTTCTTCTTCTTCAGCGAATCAATATCTTTTGCTAGAAATCTGCACCACATTTTTTTAAAAATTAAATAGTTTCGCGTTTGACCACGATCGCGCCCAATGCCGGACGATGATGCGGTCGAAGATGGAGCACGCTTACCTAGATAGTACCTATTCTCACGAGACTTGAAGATACCCGGATTGTATTTTTCGGGAAACACGGACTCTGGTAGTGCATTCCACAATTCTGCGGTACGCACAAGGAACGTGGAGGCGAAACGTTTAGTACGCACTGGCAGCGTTTCCACTGTGAAACGATGGCGTAGACCAGAGCGCCTTGTAGTCCGAAGATAGAATGGTGTAGGGGGAATCAGGTCGAACAGTTCAGCCGCACATATCCTGCAGTCCCGCCTTGCTCATCCTGCCTCTGCTGGTGACCTTACGCACAACGCAGTTATCGGTCGAAGTTTCTCGAGACGCGGTCTTCACTCCATGGTACGTATGCTCCAACAGCCGTCGGTCCTATGAGAAACGTGAAATTTTATATTACGATTTAATTTTTTATCCGTGTAGGAAAGGAGAAAGAATATAATTTCCTGCGGCCGGGCGGCCTGTCGTGAAAGGCGACAAAACAACCCACAGCCAGGGTGTAGGGCATTTTCCCGACTGGAAAACCACCCTTGGTCTAAAGTATGTCGCCATAACAGCCTTGAGTTGTGTTCCGGCATTAGTGACCAGGTTCCAGTCTCCCTTAAGAGAGCAGCAGCGCATTTTGTAGCACCTTAGGTGTTGCAAATGTCCATAGGTGATGGTAACTGCTTTCCATCAAGTGGGCCGTCTGCCTGTCTGCTATACTCCTGCAACAAAAAAAATTAAAAAAAAAACAAAAAATAAGTTTTTTTTTAAATTTCCAGTTCAAAATTTCAATTTTCATTCCTTCACTAGTACATAAAAAAAATTTGGAGCGATGTCTTATATATTTTTTTTGAACTGTCCTTTGGAGGGAATTCTTAGAACATTAAAAACATACATTTTTGTCACTCGAGACTTAAAAAAATTATCGGTTCTTTTGCCCTAAACCTACCGTGTCAAAATAAAGGAAAGCGTCATTAAACTACCCATCAAAAGAACCTTGAAATAACATGACAAGTATATGTGTACTCCCCTAAAGAACTCAAGTACAAAAAATACTTGTCGCGTAGTAAAATGCAAAAAAATTTTAAATACATTTTACGGTCTACCCTCAATTTATATTCAAGATTCTACTTACAAAAAAAACCGTTCCAACAAACAATGTAAATAAAAACATTAAAAAAATAGCACACAAACAGACAGGTACTTAATTTCGCGAGTGCTGGGCTCCAAAATAAATAAATAAGGGTCCAATTGGGCCTTAAACAAACACGGCGGTTATGGAGAGGCCGCTGTACAAACGGTGGGTATCTCGAGCGAAAAATTAAGATTTTGATTGGTTTGTAAAGAAAAAATGTTTCGTAGGAAGATGTTTTGAATCCTGTTTAGTTTCAAATGAAATTGACCAAGTGTGTGTTACACAGTTTTAAGTTTAAGGGGTTCGCAATAGAAAAACAACTATATGAGATTTACGAACATAATCATCTATTTCCTTTACTGATAATAAATACACTAGCTGACCCAGCAAACGTTGTTTTGCCATATAAACGACAACTTCTGCCCGCGCCTTTGCCCGCGTGGTGCGGTTTTTTAATTATCCCACGGGAACTCTTAAACTTTTCGGGATCAAAAGTATCCTATATGTTGACCAGGGATATAAGCTACCACCATACAAAATTTCATATAAATCGCTCCAGTCGTTTCGGAGATTAGCCGGTACAAACAGACAGAGAAACAAGAAATTCTAAAAAAAAACTTAATTAGTTCTATCTTACTTCTTACATCCCCCTGACTCGGTTTTTAGCATTTTTTTTAATTGTACAGAAATTCGATCTCTATAATTTTATTATAAGTATAGATAACAAAACATTCAGCATGGATTTTACTTGTATTTCAATAAGCGGTTCACAGTGCAATTCGCACAACTCAGTTCTGGACTCTTTATATACTTTCTACTCTGATTCTTTCTTATCCAACTTTACTGCTACCTAATTTTAGGACACGTGTGTACTGCAGCGTTCCGAACAGGATAATGGCTTATTACAAGCTTTTATATAACTTTCAATGGATGAAGTATGTATGTAAGTTCGGGTGGAATTTGCAAGTTAAATTTGACCAACTTCCCGGTTTCCGATTGAGCTGAAATTTTTCACGCATATGTATATCGCGTGACAATGCAATCATATGGTACCATGGAGCTGATCAGATGCTGGAGTCGGTAGGTGGCCATAGGAACTCCTGTACTAAGCAAGATAGACACGTCGTGTTTGGGCTCGTTTTACTTGTCTTGGTTAGCACTCGGTTGCTACATGTTATTCAGGATCTCAAAAGCTTGTATTTAAAAACCTTTAAAAAAAGCTTATTTTAGTGACAGCAACAATGAAAGACATGCATCTGACGGTATAGGTTAAATTATATTTTTTGCTACCCTCTATTCAAAATAAAAACAGGGTTACCAGCCGTTAAACACAGCCTATTAATTACTGATAAGAGAAAATGTAGACTGTTGTTGGATGCAAGCTAACAACAAGATATATTGAAGGGTTCCATGGACTCTTTCTGTTTAAACAAAAAAAGTATATATATATATATATATATATAGTATATTTATCCGTGCAGGAACGGAGAAAGAATACAAATTCCTGCGGCCGGGCGGCCTGTCGTAAGAGGCGACAAAACAACCCACAGCCAGGTGGTAGGGCATTTGCCCGACTGGATGGCTACCACCCCTGGTCTAAAGTATGTCGCCATAACAACCCTTAGTTGTGTTCCGGCATTACTGACCAGGCTCCAGTCTCCTTCAAGAGAGCAGCAGCGCATTAGTAGTACCTTTGGTGTTACAAATGTCCATAGGCGATGGTAACCGCTATACATCAAGTGGGCCGTCTGCCTGTCTGCTGAACTCCTGCAATAAAAAAAAAGTATGTAATTCACACACGGCAGAAGTGAAGCTTGAGAAAAGTAGCATACGAGAATGATACAAGTAAAGAATAGATAGATAGACAGATAGTTAACACTTTATTGTACACCATTACAGAAAAACTTATGAACTAGTATTATTATAGTAGGGTACAAAGGGCGGTCTTATCGCTAAAAAGCGATCTCTTCCAGACAACACGTGGCAAGAATACTGTGATTGGGAGTGGCGATGGTGGTATACATAATTATTGTACGATTACTTCAATTATATTAATAAATATACAGCGTGTTTCAGACCTTACGACAATAAATCAGACCACGTTTTCTTCATGACGTACTCTACCCAAATACAAAAACGAATCAAGGTAACTTCTTTGGTTTAGCCACAGGACCTCATTTTTTCAGATTTTCAGAATATTACAACAAAATTTATCAGTTATTGTGTCTAAAACGGTAGGTTAGTGACCAATGTATCATGTTGCCAGCTCGTCTCTTCATCATTAAACGCGGAAGTTGTTCATTCTTCGCTCTCGCTCGCGAACCAATATTTACAAGATGTTCTGTTTTTATTCCTTTTTTATCGTAATTAATTTGTTCGGAAATTTAAAATTTTTAATTTTGACATTACGGTTGATTTAATAGTACCAAAAAATTTGTATAGAGTACGACCGCTAAAGTTATGATTTATTGTCATTTGAAATGAAACACGCTGTATAACTTTACTATATATGCAAATATAAACATAAGTTATATACATATATAATATATGACGATAATATGCAACTATTTAAACATAATAAACATATAGCTATATGCAATATAATATATACTAATTACATAAAATTACATATCATTATACTGCAGATAGAATTTTCTGAATAAGTTCTTAAATATTATTAGGGATTTTGCTTGTCTGACAGCAACAGGCAATGAATTCCAAAGTTGGACAGCCTTAACCGTGAAATAATTATTGAAGAACGTTGTACTATGAATAGGAGTAATAAGTCTATGTTGCCTGGAAGGGCGTAAATTGTGAGAGCAAGAAATAAATTCGAAGCGTTTTTGAAGGTATCGTAGTGTAGTAGGGATGAATAAAATACTGTAAAGCAATGAAAGGATATGAGTATTCCGGCGAATACGGATTGGCAGCCACTTGAGCTGTTTTCGAAATTCAGAAACGTGGTCATACTTGCGTAACCCAAATATGAACCTTATGGAAAAGTTTTGGAGTCGCTCAAGTTTATTAAGCTGTTCTTGAGTCAAATCTAGATAGCTGGCGTCGGCATAATCAAGTATGGGCAAAAGTAGTGACTCTGCTACCTTAATTTTGGTGGCGATGGGCAGGAAGTTTTTCAACCGCCAGAGTGATCTGGAGGAGAGAAACAACCGCCGACTCAACTCCGTTATAATAATTGGGGTACCTACCCCATATTATGGGGTCTCCAGGACAGCTCACCATCTAATGTAACTCCAAAGTTTCTGACCTTATCACTTAGAGTATCTTAAGTATCAACATTTTTTTATATACTTTAGTACAACAGACAGGCAGACACTGACCTGATGGAAAGCGGTTATCGTCGCCTGGACGTTTGCAACACCAGAGATGTCACTAACGCGCTGCCGGTCTCTAAGAAATTTTATGACACCCTTTTTGAAAAATTCCATATCATAGCGCTGTGAGGAAACCTCGGCTGGGAGCTCATTCATAATCCCCACGGTACGCAAGAGAAAGGTTCTACAGAACCGTGCGTAACATAAAACATAAATATATATATATATATATATATATATATATATATATATATATATATATATAATGTTATATTTGTTATTTTACGAGTTACGAGTTTAGCGAGCCTAGAATTAAAATGGCGTTAGAATTATCATAGAGTTTATTAGAACTATACAAACACGTAAGATACAAATATAACTGAATACAACCAGTACAAACTGTACGATTCAATAACACGCGCAAAGTCTGTCACTATATCGCTTGTCGAATGTACTACACACGTCTTGGTCGTATCGCTTGACTGCCTCATCCCCCCCCCCCTCCCCCGTTCAGACATCGTTTTATACTAAACTGTACAATACAACAATCGACCGCGTGGACTGAAGTTTCCGAGAAACCGCAATCTGCACACCTGAGGCTATAAACAAGTACAATAACAATATATCATTTAATAATTACAAATTTTAAACACAAAGTAAACAAAAGAATTTCAAATTCGGGAAAGGTAATAAATCAGGTGTGCATTTACTTTGCCGGCGTGTAATAATACTTTCAAGCAAAATGGTTCTGTTCTGCATCCGTTGAATAGGTTTTGTCATATGTATATTCGATTGAATGCTTTCTCGATCTGTAGCAAAATAATGAAACGATCAAGGCGAGAGTTGTGTACATCCGGTAAACTATTTAGTGACGGACTTTACGCGTGTTATTATAGTTGTACCTGTGTTTGTTTGTATAGTTTTAATAAATTCTATAGTAATTTCAACGGCATTTTAATTCGAGTCCCGTAACTCGTAACAATATTATTATCCTACATAAGACTCCACCATCACAAATAGCCTTACATAAAGGGAACCTTTTTACCAAAATGAGTAGACTACCCTAAAACATACTCAATTCGAATTACGAAGTTTTAATTTTAGGCTATGTTCACACTATTTCCATACAAGATGACGACATTACTAAATATTACTCTAGTTGTAAAACCCAAACAATAGGAGTAGAGGACACATGGAGAATGTTTCATTTCGAAATAATACCCCGAAAAGTTCCTAAAACTGGTAACAATATAAACGCAAGAACGTATTTGGGACACTTTAAAATAGTCTCACAAGTACTTTGTCACTGAGTTGAAATAAATAGCCGGGACGAGCGTCAAACGGAACATTCTGGAAGATACAGTGTTGCCATTTTTAAACTACACGTAGGAAAGCGTGTAGTCTAAAAATGTATTAGAATATACTCTAACAGATTTGTTCTATCCACGATCATTTTTTAGGGTTCCAATATGTACATAAAAGAATGCTTAAAATCAGTTTAAAATTAACCGGTTAAAACCGGTTTTATCTACTAACTTGTTCGTAGTGTAAGCCTTAAAGAGAGTTTTATATTATACCTGAATTATTCCGCAAGAAGAAGCAATGTGAATGAAGAAGCCTTCACCCGAAGAAGGGTCATACATAATACTAACACAATGAGGTACAAACATATGCTATTATTTAACACACCATCATCACACCTAACATCTAACAAACCACTAACCAGCCATATGCATGTACATGAAAACTGTTCTTGTAAAAGCAACATTCTGTTTCTTTTAACATGTGTTTGTGTGGGACTGAAAAATTGCTTTATCACACGGCCGCGTTTCGAAGGTGTACGGAAAAAACCGGTTCATTCAACAAAGCATATGTAACGAACTTTTCTTATCAAAAACCGGTTGATTGAGCTTGAAGTCAGAACAAAACCGAAAAGAAATTTTCCTTTGTACTTAATCTATAACCGGTTCGTCTTTTTTACCGGTTTAAAAGCTTTATATATATAATATATATACATGACACGGAAAAATGGATTGCTAGATCCTTAAAAAATCTCACCAAATATGAGCTCTTAATTTTAATAGGTAAATCCGCCGCAACGCCTCCGTAATTATATATATATATTAGGGTGGTCGTTAAAAATTTAATTTCTTGCGACGCCCCCTAAAAAGCTTCCTTTTAATGAAAAAACACTGGGATTTTTTTATATTTTTTTCAAGTCAAGACATCACGTGCCTCAAGACGATTCAAGTTAAAACTAAAAATATAAGAAAAATTGAAAGATAAACTTGAATCACGAAGAATTTTAAACTTTTTCTGAAACTATAATTTGAAATTCATCACTGAGAATGATAATACGGAAGGTATTTCATTGTTAAAACTTTTCCAATCTTAAAATAAATATTACTTCTAAGTATGAAGAAGTTTCCTGAAAAAACATGATATTACCCAAAAATTAACTTGAATCGTCTTGAGGCACGTGTTGTCTTGACTTGAAAAAATTATAAAAAAGCTCCCAGTGTTTTTTCATTAAAAGGAAGCTTTTTAGGGGGCGTCGCAAGAAATTTAATTTTTTACGACCACCCTAATATGAATTTACGCTTGTTAGCCTCACACTGCCATACGACCTAATTTTGATTTAAATATATTTAGAAGTCCAAAAAAGGTTTAAAATGTATAAAAATGATCAAAAATGTACGCCTATAACTTGCGAACGACTTGACCGATTTTGATGACATTTTTTGTGTTTGTCTGACTGGGTGGTTAAGATTCACAACTGGGAACCGGTAGGTGGCTCTGGGATCAGGTCCTAGATTGTTATTTTTTCAGGGCAAGACAACATTGCCGGGACCTCTAGTATAATAATAATACTTGCCAAACATTAAAGCCGTAAGTAAAGGAATTCATATCCCAGCATCTTTTTCATTTTATATTTGAGCAATAAAATTCGCGGGAACCCCTGTACGACTATAAATCTTCTCGGACCGATTGCGGTGCCCGGTTGTTTACCTAGAAATCGATATATACGAGTGGGAAATGCTATAAATTTGATATGTGGGGGAAATGTTGTAAGTCATTTCGTAGAGGCGGCCAAAGGGAAGCTTTCGCCGATTTTAAAAGAGCATTACTTAAATTGATTTTAAAAGCTTTCGTGTTATAACACCGTTGTGCTTTTGACTTTCACTGTGAATTTGATCCTAATAAAATATTGTTACGAGTGCGAGACTCGAATTAAAATGCCGTTGGAATTACTATAGAATTTATTAGAATTATACAAACACGTTTAACATAGGCACAAACATAACTGAACACAACCAGTACAAACTGCACCATTCAATTACAAGCGCAAAGTCTGTCACTATATAGCTTATCGAATGTACACGCCTTGCTCGTATCGTAATCCTCGCTTGACTGCCTTACTTCTGCCCCCCCTCCCCGTTCGGGCATCGTTATACTAAACTGTACTATACAACAATCGACCGCGTGGACTGAAGTTTCCGAGAAACCGTAATCTGCACACCTGCGGCCATAAACAAGTACAGTAACAATAGGCTATTGTATAATGCAAATTTTAAATACAAAGCAAACAAAAGAAGTCCAAATGCGTGTGTAATAAACCAGGTGTGCATTCACTTTGTCAGCATGTAACAATATATAAAATATCAACGGTTACTATCACCTCTAAAGGTGGACTGGAAACTGGCCATTACTACACTACGACAGTGGTGGCATCCATCCCGACGGGCCAACAGCCTACCACCTACTACCACGACAGGACGCCCGGCCGCAGGAAATTGTATTTTTTCTCCGTTCCTGCTCAGCACTGATGAAGTACCCTTTGCTCGAAATAACGTATGTATTTTAATGTTTTAAAATTTTTGAATCAATTTGAAATTTGATGGAGGCTGGTAGCGCTGTGTTAGTTCTGGACATAGCATATGGTGACTTACCAGCCTTATTGTCTTGAGTGTTCTGTACATTTCTTTTTTAAAAAATTCTGTATTTTATAAAATTCCAACTTTTTTATGTTTTATCAGTACTTATATCCTGTTAATTTCGTATATGATTTAATTTTATGTGCAATATTCGCAACACTAAATATTTTCAGTCGAATATTGGCGGTAGGCCGCAAACTAATGTATTCCATAGGCAATGTTTGTTGTTGCACGTACATATGGGCGTGAATGTACTGATTTGAAGCCTGGTTGGACCTGTGTATATCTCCGCTACTGAATCGAGCGCCTATAATTAGCAACTACTAAACTGCATAATTATAATAATTTCTTGGTAAATACTATAATCCACAGCTCCAAGTTTAATGGGTTCGCAATAGATAAACAACTGTATAATTTACGAACATCATTATTTATTTCCTTTACCATAATACATAACAAAACAGTTAGCATGGCTTTTACTTACACTTTAATAAGTGGTTCACAATGCAAATCCCACAAGTTAGTCATGGACTCTTTAGATAGATAGATAGATAACACTTTATTGTACACCATTACAGAAAACACAAATTAACTTATAGCCTAAAAATATTCTATATGTGCACAATGGGCGGTCTTATCGCTAAGAAGCGATCTCTTCCAGACAACCCGAGGCAGGAATAAAAACATATTAAATTGGTCAAAGGTGGTATACATAAATATTAAAGGATATGCAGCTACTTACATAAATTTTATACTAAATAGACATATACAAATACTCCTATTGATATTACATACATAAATATATACATACATAAATATATAGATACATATATTATTATATATACACATACATAAACATACGTAGAAATATCAGACATCACAAAGTTGTAGGTAGTGCTTTTTTGTCATATTCTTAAATATTGTTAGAGATTTAGCTTGTCTAACAGTAACAGGTAACTCATTCCAGAGTCGAATAGCCTGTACAGTAAAAGAATTGTTGAAAAAAGATGAATAATGTTTGGGAGTATTAAGTCTGAGATTCGTAGAAGGTCGTAAATTGTGAAAGGAAGCCTTGAATTCGAAGCGTTTTTTGAGATAATACGGGGTTGTGGGGATAAACAATACACTGTACAGGAGTGAAAGAATATGAGTATTCCGGCGAAAGCGAATTGGCAACCATTTGAGTTTTTTACGAAATTCAGAAACGTGGTCATATTTGCGTAACCCAAATATGAACCTTATATAAAAATTTTGGAGGCGCTCAAGCTTATTAAGTTAAGACTCTTTATCTATTATCTATTCAAATTCCTCTATATATAATTTAAATCTCTGTAAAACTTATTATTTTTATGGAGACTTAACAATGAAACCAGCGTGTACGCCATAATACATTTATTTTATTGTACCCTCATTTACATTATATTGAATACACCTACAAACTCCTGGACAGTATTCAACGTCGAGCCGTTCCCACTGTCGACCCTATACTCACAGACGCGCTAGGCCTTCGAAGAGACTTCGCGTCCTCTTCATATTCTGCTGACTGTACAATGGGGAGTGTTCCGAAGAACTGTTCAGATTAGTTCCTTCGCCTTCCTATTACTACCGCAGGGCACGCCATTGGCTGGGCGTCATTCCCCACTACCTAGAGCCTCCGCTGCGCTCTTGTACGCGACGGCACGGGATTTAGAATGAGCTCCCAGATGTAGTTTTGCCACAGCGCTACATTATAGGGTTCTTTATTTATTTATTTATTTATTTATTTAGGCACACCAACAGCACACACATTATGGTTACATTACATATCATTCACTACAAAGGTTCTGATGTGTGGACCCATTAGAGGAGTGCACAGCATTTACAATTTAAATGTCAATTCCTAGTAATTTAATTAATTAATGTCAATATTATGCATATGTCAATTAGAAATATTATAAAAAGTTAATGAATGTAGTAATGTTGTCAAAAGAAAATAAGGAAAGCAAAAAAAAAAAATATTAAAAAATGCAAGAATTAAATTAAAAATAATTATATAACTATGTTACAAGCATAAACATGAACGGCCTGTCAATTATTTTAAAGTCACAGCTGATGTCAACACTTTATTTTTGAACCAATTATATGATTTGTGAAAAATATCAAGATCATCTAATTTTGAGTTTAGACGGTTGTAAGTATTGCACATTCTTGTGATAGGGCTGCTGAGGCCCAGGTTGGTTTTAATCGGAGGAATGTAGAAGACTTTCGTAATAACATGTCGAGGAATCAGACGAGGCACACTTATTTTTACGTCTTGGATAAGATTTATACACATTATGCTATTGTTGACGAGTTTATGCAAAAAACAAACATCAAACATCATTCGGCGATTGCTAAGCGTCTGCATTCTAAAATGTGACAACCGCATAAAGTAGGGGCAACGGTGTGAGATTCCAGATGAGATGTACGCCAAGTGTTTGGTAAAGGATCTTTGAATTTTTTCCACCCTTTGAGAATGAACAGTATGAACAGTATACATATACAGGTTACTTTAAAAAGGGTGTCACAAAGTTTTTCGAGGCCGGCAGCGCGTTGGGGACATCTATGGTGTTGCAAACGTCTGCCTGTCTACTGTACTCGAGCTATAAAAAAAATGCTATGTAATTTTTTTAGAGCACTTTTGTCTACTTCAGCGTTCCGAACGGGACAATGGCTTTTTTGAGATTTTCAAATCGAAACACCCATGAAAATATGTAACTGACGATATTAGTTGATTTATATTTTTGCTACCCTCAATTAAAAATAAAAACAGGGTTACCAGACGTCCAACACAGGCTATAATTTATTGATAAAAGAAAATCTAGACTATTTTTGGATGCAAGCTAACAATACCATGGGCTGTCTTATCGCTAAAAACGACGCCCTCTAGCAATGTTGGGTAGTTTACAGATACCTTCACTTCATACGTCGCTGCGGCTGCCCACTCGCCAATAGATGGTGCTGGGACTTTTCGAATTTTCGTACATTACATAGGCATACGCATCGTCGTTGATTGCTGCTGTACAAAACTACCTGCTGCACCTAATTCAAATGGAAAAGATATAAAGGAAAAAAATCAAATTAATCTCAAGGCCGATTTTGATGAAACTTAAAATGGTTAATTAGATAGAGAGAAAGAGAGAGAGAGAGAGAGAGAGAGAGAGAGAGATAACTCTCACATTCACACTACGCTCTGATTTTATATTTTTATTACGTAAAATAGGGTATTTTAAGATACTAATTTGAATATTTTCGTATTTTAAGCGTTAGTTTTTTATAATTCGATTTTGAAATTATTTCTCCGATGACGTCATAAAGGACAAGTTTACATTGATTTCTTTGCCTAGAAAACAAAAATAATAAAAGTAAGTTTCATTTATATTTAATCATAGTAATCTGTGCTACTATTTAAATGTCACTGTCATTACTCATTAGGTATCGTGATAATTTTAGTGTTTTTTGTCGCTAGGCTTATAATTTTTCGTGTTCAACCATTATTATTTTCTGTAGTTATCGTTAAAAAAAATTTAAATGGGTCTTTAGGGAAAATCCATGTTACAGAACTTTAATCAAATAATGTACAGATAGAATTCTTTTACACCTGAAGCAGGCAAACAGGCAGACGGCCTACCTGATTGGACTTAGTAAGGTCAAATAAAGGTCAAAACGCATTTCTTACAAAATACAAGAAGATCGTAAATTTTTTGGAATTTTAACTAGACAGAAATGATTAGGGACACTATTCCTCGAAATAGTTTTTCAAATAGCTAGATTGAAAAAAGTGAACAATCCCAATTACAAACTATATTTACAATATTTTCTAGGCAATACAATAGGCGGCCTTATCGCTCAAAGTGATCTCTTATAGGTTAGATTTTGGAATATCCTAGTCAAGCAACGAAATTTGCTTTTGAAAAAATACTTGATTTTGAAAAAAAAGTGAATTTACAAGCATTTTGTAAATTTAATAATGGAATGTCAGATTTTTTTCGTAAAATTGAGGTGAAGAATAAATATTCATTCATTCATTAACTTTCACTGGATAAGTAAACAGTGGCATAATTTGTAATTTTATCATTGTTCAACCATGGGCACACAACATGAGGGTAGGTAGCTAAAAAGTTCACGACACGGAGGGGTCTATCGCTGACATTTCAGGGTTTAATAAATATTTTTCTTTCTTTATCCAATATATTGTGACGTTGTGCTAGACACGTCATTTTAATAAAGAATAAATAATAAAAACTTAACTAATTAAAATAATTAAATTACTTCGGAACCACTGACTTTCGTGATTAACGCGCGCGGCTTATCGCATCGCGGAATCGCGTACATGCGAAAGCGCGGGACTCTAATTGCGTTGAACCAATCAAAGCATTTCACTATGAATCTCCTGGCAGTACGTCCAAAACCACCGAACGAGGTACCTGCGCCCGAATCATTAACATATTTCCGTTAAGTTATTTAAATAACCTCCCATATACTACAGCCCTACGGGTGAGTTGCATTATTTATACTACTATAAGCCCTCTGCTAGGTCATTGCTAGCGTATATACGTTAATTAGGTGCTTATAGACTGCACTAATTGTAAAATTTACTATAACTGTACATGACACTGCTCTGCAAGCTTCCTTCGCCGCCATTCCGTGTTCCCACTACCTTAGAGGCGCGGCCGACGCCTTTTTTTAAAAATCTCCAACGGTTTGTGCGCGCAGAAGCTTGGCCGGCAGTGAGAGTGAACGTTTCTGCAGCATAGAAAAACGTTCAGGTTCCAGGTCACGGGCTACGACCTAGCGTAGCCAGTCTACGGGTTGCTACCAACCCGTTCCACCTCTATCACCACGGCACCCTACCTGCCGTAGCGCCGGGAGCCTACCCTTCCGCCGCCACTACCAAGTCGACGCTACACGTCGGCCTGCTACCTTCGACGGTGCTGCCAGCTGGACGCGGCCTTCTACCCGTCGCGTGGACTACCAGTGCTCAGGCCAGTGCCGTCCTATCTATCTATATCCTACCGTGGTCTAAGTAAGTGTCCGCGATTGTGCAAAGCCAACCGGCTCAACGGATCCCCCTGACTACCTTTCTTTAATTAAAATAAATTGTTTATATATCTAAATTCTCTTTTAATCGGCTTAACCGACCCCCTCTCTCTATTCTGCGGTGGGTTTCTCTACCCCAAAAACCCAGACGCCGCAGTGGCGCCCAATTAACGTGGTTCTTTGCACAGTCAACGGCCTTACTTTGACTTCCTTTTAGCTGTTTTTTTTATCTACCTGTGTGAACGGAGCAGTGATCTAGGTGCACAGCGAACTGGTACGTACCTACATTATAATTTTATTGTAATATAATAGTTAATTTTTGAAATTTTCAATTTTTAAATTTTTTCTTATCTACCTACTTCATAATTATTTTTTCTTAATATTAATTTGAATTGTACGTAACAGTTCGCAATTATTTCGTACTAAATCTTTTTCTACTGCTTAATTAATTAAAAAGCACAGTCTTTAGTACAATCACTCTCCGTAGCTAGGTCCTATTTTAGATTGTAACAGAGCAGTGTCCCTACTGGCACTAGCAGTTACTGTCTATCTGTGCGGGAACGGAGAAAGAATACTAATTCCTGCGGCCCGGCGGCATGTCGTAAGAGGCGACTAAACAACCGAACTTCCAGGCAAAAGAGCCATAACGGCGTTGACCAACTTCTTTTAATTTTTCTATTTTTGTCTACCTACATATTTGGTGAACAGTCGACTTGCCTGTGATTTTTTTTTTCTTTCTATAATTTAAATTTTCTACCTACCTATTCTCACTAATTATTTTAATCTGCTACCTACTTGTGTTTAATATTGTATAACTTACTATTACTGGGATAAATAATGGAAACTCACCTGATTAAATACTTACTACTAAATAAAAACGAGTTGTCTTACGAGGTCCTAATTAGAGGAGAAGAACCAGCTCCTACGGTTTTAAAACTTAGAAACCAAATAAATAATCTTACGCAAGCTATACCTGCGGAAGATATTCAAGAGTCGGGTATCGATGCCGATACAGATCTTGAGGGTGCTACATTGTCTCTAAAAGAATTAATCTCTCGCGTGAAGTCCTTGCAGGAAAGCTACGATACAAACTTGTGCGAACGTACTAAAGCGTTAGCAAGCCACCTTTACTATAGACTAAATCGTATTGATAGAACTAATATTGCTGATAAAGTGGATCGACTACAAAAACAATTCAATAACTTATGCGCGATACTAGCTCAGTTGTGTCCACCTAAGATTGCCACACCCGCCATAGACGCAAGTACTAGTCAACCATTCGTTTTCAACAATAGTTTAAGCGAATCATCAAGTTGTGACCGTCATCATCTAAACGATCTAAGCAAACTAAAGTATAATGGCAAATCCTGTGTGCACGTATTTTTACAAAGAGTGAATGAGTTTTGTATGTCACGTGGTATACCAACAAAAAAACTACTAACGTTCGCTTCAGAAATATTTACGGACAATGCTATCCATTGGTTCCGTAGCGTAAAACACAAAGTTGAGTCTTGGGAAGAGCTGTCTAAACTATTAATAGCCGACTTTGGTCAATTCGATTACGACTATAGACTACTAGCTGAAATAAGATCTCGTACCCAAGGGGACTCTGAAAACATAATCATCTATCTAGCAATTATGTCAGAGATGTTTTCGAGATTGTCTAAACCAATCCCGGAAGCAGATCAACTTGAAATTCTACTACATAACATTAGACCTTGCTACACAAGTAGTCTAATCTCTCATGTAGGTACTATCGATTCTATAGATACTCTCCGAGCCCTCGCTCGAAACTATGAAAGAATGCAAGCCCTAGCTTCGCAATTCAAAGAGCCGCCTAAAGCGACATCTGTAACGCTAGCCCCTGACTTAGCGTACGCTACACAAAGTAAACACTATTTTACTAAACATAACTACAATACAAATAATACTAATAATAACACTAACTACCAACCATCTAATGCAAATTATTACTACAATAAAAATGTTTCTAATAAACATACAAAACCTGATAGCGGTAATTATCATTCTACGCCTATCGCGACTATCAATTCTACCAACCAGCTAAACAATACCCTACCGTATTGTCCGCGTTGCCGTAGCAATTCGCACAAACTACAACAATGTAAACGTGAACGCGTTATAATGTGTTTTAAGTGTGGGAAGAAAGATGTGAAATATCCTGATTGCACTAAATGTAATCCTAAAAGAGTACAGTCAAAAAACTAAGAAGCGTGGATTGTCGCAATTTTTCAACTAAAACTATCATCAGAACTAGTGAAGAAGAATGGAAGGAGTGGTTGAAGTTCATTAAAGTTTTCTCCACTACGTACTCTGTCGCTACAATCCGTGATTATATTAAACCAAACAATGACATTCGTCCCTACGTCACTATTAGTGTAAATAACAGACTAATGTGTGGTTTATTAGACACTGGTTCTGCTGTAACAGTGCTAGGTAATAACTCCCACATAAGCTTACTCGCGAATGGTCTCTCGCTACAAGAGAACATTACTACAAATTCTTTCGTGACTGCTGCCGGTCAGAAAATGTCTACCATAGGTTATATTAATCTACCCGTAACTTTCGAATCTAAATTTCATATTATTAAAGCCTTTGTCATACCATCCGTAAAGTCGTCACTAATTTTAGGTGTTGATTTTTGGCGAAAATTTGAATTATGTCCTAAACTTCTAAAATCTATAAACTTAACAAACCATCCGTTGTCCTCTGACATTGCTGAACTGAACGAAAATCTAGGAAGCCTACGTTCCTATACTGAACTAACTGACATTCAACGTGTTACTGCCGACAACATAATCGAACAGTTCAGAACTATCTCTTCTGAAAAGTGCGGATTAGGTCGTACTCATCTAGTACAACACGGTATTAATACTGGCGACTCCCCTCCTATACGTCAGCGTTACTACAGACTGTCACCTGAAAAACAGCGAATACTAAGTAACGAACTAGACGAGATGCTAAAATTAGGTGTAGTCGAACCGTGTGAAAGTCCTTGGTCATCTCCAGTGTTACTAACCCCTAAAAAAGATGGTTCCTTGCGTTTTTGTCTGGACAGCAGAAAGCTAAATGCTGTGACAAAAAAGGATGCCTACAAGCTACCCTACGTTGCTGAAATACTAGATAATCTAAAAAACTCTAAATTTCTCTCTAGTATCGATCTCTCTCGAGCATACTGGCAACTACCCATTGCAGAAGAAGATCGTGATAAGACTGCCTTCTACATACCTAACAGAGGAACTTATCGTTTTACTACCGTACCTTTTGGCCTAACCAATGGCCCTGCCACTCAGCAAAGACTAGTAGATTTGTTGTTCTACGGCCCTGAATTTGAAAATTGTGTTTTCGCCTACATCGATGACATAATAATAACTTCACCTGATTTTGAATCGCACATAGCCCTACTGCTAAAGGTTCAAAAGAAGCTAAAAATGGCTAACCTAACTATCAACTTTGAAAAATCGCAATTCTTTAGAAATGAATTGAAATATCTAGGCTATATCGTAAACTCTAATGGTCTACATGTCGACCCTAATAAAGTATCTGCCATACTTAACTACCCTATACCAACTAATAAGAAAGAGGTCAAGCGTTTCCTCGGAACAGCCTCTTGGTACCGAAGATTCGTGCCCAACTTCAGTACTATCGCTACCCCTCTAAATAACCTAACTTCAACAAGCAAAAAGGCTAAACCTTTTGCTTGGTCTAAAGAAGCAGACGAGGCTTTCTGCAAGCTAAAAGAAAACCTAGTCTCAGCTCCAATACTCGCTTGCCCAAATTTCGACCTACCATTCGAAGTTCATACCGATGCTAGTGACTGTGGAGTTGGAGGTGTACTCACACAAACTATCGATGGTGTTGAGCATCCAATTGCGTACATGAGCAAATCACTCTCTCCACAAGAGCGAAACTTTAGTATAACAGAGAGAGAAACTTTGGCAGTCATAATATCTTTAGAGCATTGGAGATGTTACTTAGATAACGGCAAAAAGTTTACCGTCTACACGGATCACTCAGCCTTAAAATGGTTTCTAAATCTAAACAATCCTACCGGACGTCTTGCTCGCTGGGGTATAAGACTATCTAGTTTTAATTTTGATATAAAATACCGGCGAGGTACTCAAAATGAACTACCCGATGCTTTGTCACGTATTTGTCCTATTGCTGCTATTAATACTTCACCTAACTCTACCAATACTACTGATCAATGGTATCTCAACATCTACCATGGATGCCAAAAATCACCTACATCATTTCCTAACTACACTATAAAAAATGATAAACTATATCGTATCATGAGAAGTAAATGTACACTAACTCAAGAATTCGATTGGAAAGAAGTCGTACCTCTCGAACTTAGAGAATCCGTAATTCTACAAAATCACGCCGAACCGATTGCAGGTCATTTCGGAATTTTTAAAACATACAAACGTATAGCATTAAAATACTATTGGCCCGGATTACATGCTGATGTAGTCAGGACTGTTACTACTTGCGATACCTGTATTGCACATAAACATCAAAACCATGCTACCTTGGGTGAGATGGGGAGACCTAAACATTGTTCTAGGCCATTCCAGGTCTTGAGCATTGATCTAGTTGGACCACTCCCTATAACTAAAAAACAGAACAGTTATTTACTAGTTGTAACTTGCTGCTTCAGTAAATATTGTCTTTTGTTCCCTATTAAACATGCAACTGCGGAAGTAGTTACTAAAATTCTAGAGGAGAACGTATTTCTTATACACGGAATACCTTCTACCGTTATTATGGACAATGGCAAACAATTTATTAGTGCTACTCTAAAACAAATGTTATCTAAATATAACATTCCGAACATACACTACACACCTAAATACACCCCACACGTAAATAGCGTGGAACGATACAACAAAACAATTATCACTGCAATTTCTACATTCATAACTAATGATCAACGTATTTGGGATACTCTAATACCAAAAATACAATTCGCGCTAAATAACTCTGTAAACGAAGTGACGAGCTACACTCCGTCATTCTTAGTCTACGGACGTGAATTAATCACGTGCGGATCTCACTACACTAACACTGAACCTAATGATGTTAATAACTTGATTTTCCAGCCACGAGATCAGTACGCGGAAAATCTAGGTTATCTCACTACAATATTTAACAAAGTACAGCTATCATTACTACAAGCTCATAGTAGAAACTGTAATTCCTATAATCTACGTAAAAAACCTATAGAATTTAACGTAGGAGATATTGTGTGGAGGAGAACATTCTATCTGAGTGATAAAGACAAGTACTTCAATAAGAAGCTTGCCCCTAAATATATTAAATGTAAAATCATTACTAAAAAGTCACCACTAGTTTACGAATTATCAGACATGAACGGCCATAATCTAGGCACATGGCATGTGAAAGATATAAAACTAACTAATTATAAATACTAACCTACCATAAGTAATTATAATACTAATCTAAACGTTATTTAAATATACTATCTTTAACTATAATAATTATTCTAAACCACTACAAATACTAAACATTACGTTTACACTATGGATATATCTAATATATATATAAAATCTAATAATCTAAACTCTATAATATTTGAAGTACATTCAATATTTTAATACTACCTCTATTAAATCTAATATTGCCTACACAATAATAGATTATTTGGAATAAGACTAAATTATCCCAAAATCAATCTACCTACAAGGTCTCTGAAACCTTGACTAGTTCTTACTACTATATAAACTATATCTAAATTACGTATAACCTACCTACGGTTATGGTAACATTCATGCTGAGCTTGTTACTGTAATTATCTAATTCTTGTGTAACCTACAGTGGAGTAAGATCATAATACCCTACCTATTATGCTAATCTGCCTCACTATCTAATACATGAGTATATCTACATATATACGTAAATAGTTTAACCTATAGTTACGAACTAACTTCTAGTCTAAGTATAAGCACTACATGCTATACTAATGGACACTCATTTCTACACTACCGCGAGTCGTCGTCTACAACGATAACTCTCACCTACACTGTTTTGAGTTACATGGCTACTAACGCAAGTACACTCTATCTGAAAGGGTCTAGAGACATGTCTACCCATGGCTCTAGACATAATGATCATCTAAAAGAAGGAGATGAATGAATGAGAATTGAAAGGAAGAATGCATGAAGAAGTCTGTAAGATGTGAGTAACAGGTCTGAATGTAGGACAGTGCTATGGTACTTTAGTGTAATAAGACGGATTTTTTCGTACAGGAAAAACCCTACGTTTGTTGGCGGGGTACTGTGACGTTGTGCTAGACACGTCATTTTAATAAAGAATAAATAATAAAAACTTAACTAATTAAAATAATTAAATTACTTCGGAACCACTGACTTTCGTGATTAACGCGCGCGGCTTATCGCATCGCGGAATCGCGTACATGCGAAAGCGCGGGACTCTAATTGCGTTGAACCAATCAAAGCATTTCACTATGAATCTCCTGGCAGTACGTCCAAAACCACCGAACGAGGTACCTGCGCCCGAATCATTAACATATTTCCGTTAAGTTATTTAAATAACCTCCCATATACTACAGCCCTACGGGTGAGTTGCATTATTTATACTACTATAAGCCCTCTGCTAGGTCATTGCTAGCGTATATACGTTAATTAGGTGCTTATAGACTGCACTAATTGTAAAATTTACTATAACTGTACATGACACTGCTCTGCAAGCTTCCTTCGCCGCCATTCCGTGTTCCCACTACCTTAGAGGCGCGGCCGACGCCTTTTTTTAAAAATCTCCAACGGTTTGTGCGCGCAGAAGCTTGGCCGGCAGTGAGAGTGAACGTTTCTGCAGCATAGAAAAACGTTCAGGTTCCAGGTCACGGGCTACGACCTAGCGTAGCCAGTCTACGGGTTGCTACCAACCCGTTCCACCTCTATCACCACGGCACCCTACCTGCCGTAGCGCCGGGAGCCTACCCTTCCGCCGCCACTACCAAGTCGACGCTACACGTCGGCCTGCTACCTTCGACGGTGCTGCCAGCTGGACGCGGCCTTCTACCCGTCGCGTGGACTACCAGTGCTCAGGCCAGTGCCGTCCTATCTATCTATATCCTACCGTGGTCTAAGTAAGTGTCCGCGATTGTGCAAAGCCAACCGGCTCAACGGATCCCCCTGACTACCTTTCTTTAATTAAAATAAATTGTTTATATATCTAAATTCTCTTTTAATCGGCTTAACCGACCCCCTCTCTCTATTCTGCGGTGGGTTTCTCTACCCCAAAAACCCAGACGCCGCAATATAAATATTCATCTGGATTGGAAACTTCATTAGCGCGTTGCAGCTTACTTACATAAAGTTATTGCAAAGGGAAAGTTGCCGTCAAAGCTATGTTAATATGAGCTGCATCGTTTATATTACCTCGGGTTAAAGGACACTCAGTTGAGTTTAGTTTAATCTATTTAATGTTACTTTAAATATATACACATAAAACAAATTAAGTGTCTGTCTAGTAATACTTGGAACAAGTCAGAAGGATTTATGGTAACAAAAGAACAGCAACTGGTCACATATTTATAATCAGAGAACCTTACAGTTTGAACGTTTTCTACACACTGACTTTCTACTCTCGACAAGCATTTTTAGAACACCTCGCAATCTCTCCAAATATTACATAATTATACAGTTTAATAAACTTGCAGAGTGTAGAAGTCGCGGAAGGTCACGACACACCTTCTATGATCAAATTGATCGTGTATTAGCAGAAGGTGATGTCAGGAGCCTTAAGAACAGACGAGCGTGCATGACAAGAGCTATGAATGTCAAAGAAGCAAGTGAGGTGTGTAAGAATAAGCCTGAATGGCGCTCTCTTGTTCGTGCCTACCCCGCAAAGGACCTGGCGTGAAGTTATGTATGTATGTATATATATATATATATATATATATATATATATATATATATATATATATATATATATATATATATATATATTCCCGACTGGATGGCTACCACCAATGGTCTAAACTTCTAAAGTATGTCGCCATAACAACCTTGCGTTGTGTTCAGGTATTAGTGACCAGGTTCCAGTTTTCATTAAGAAATCAGCAGCAGCATTTGTAGCACCTTTGATGTTGCAAAAGTCCATAAGCGATGGTAACCGTTTGCCATCAAGTGTGTTGTCTGCCTGTTTGCTGAACTCCTGCTGTTTAAGAGGTTTTCTATAGTCTTATTATTTGTGGTGAAATAGAAATGTTGTGTGAGTACAGTCCACATGAGATTAAAAGAGAATAAATATATACATATTCAGACTGCGACGAGCGTGGTTCAATTAAATAAAAATCCCACAAAAAATGGTTACAACTTGTTGATAAATATTATAAAACAGTGTCTATCGTGTAAACACCTGCAATAAAAAATTAAAAAAAACGATGTCATCAAAAATGATGATTGTTATTCTGTTGCTTAGTTAATATTTATATAATTTAACAGCAACATTGTCCTACAAATTGCGGGGATCGTTATCCCGGTCCTACGCTCAGAGTCCCGTCTTTGATCAAGCTACACTTAAGCCATTTATTAGGACAAATATTTATTTGCTTAAAACATGGTACATATCATTAGAGATGATATAAGAATACAAACCACATGGTTTGCATATAAGGCGTGCAAATTTTCCCTAAGATTATCAAAAAGAAATAGACAATTATAACAAAATTAACAATTTTATTAAAACACTAGCTGATGTGGCGAACTTCGTACTGCCATAATTTCTAAATTCCTAAAAGACTTTGTTTCATGGCACAAAAACAAAATCACCATAATCGGTTCAGGTGATTAGGAGGATTCTAGAACCCGATGTAAACGCCACCTACCGGCTCCAATTGTAGATTTATACCACCCTGGGACCCACTCAAACACACACACAAAATTTCATCAAAATCGGTAGTCGTTCTCAAGTTATGCGCTTACCAACACATTTTGCGATTCATTTTTATATATAAGATAATAAAAAATATACCTCAATATTTATAAAAGAGAAACATAATTTTAGCTTACTTATAATTCTAGACACTTGTTAACTTTATTCACAATAAAATGCATCTGAAAACCGATCGCGTCCATGCATTTTTATGTTTTTTCATAGCAGGAGTTCAGCAGCGGCCCACTTGATGGAAAGCGGTTACCATCGCCTATGGACATTTACAACACCTTATAAAGGCCCTTAGGCGATGGTAGCTATCCATTAGGCCGTCAGCATGTCGCTGAACTCATGCAAAAACAAAAAGTAAACAATTCTTAGAATATCGCTGATTAAATTCTATCCCACTAGCGTGTGAGGAGACTATTTCAATAAATCCCAAAACAAAAGTAGCAATAATGCCACTTGGCAAATTGTTTCGAATCGTAGGCTAGTCCCGAAATAGTTTTACATAGTTGCAACCGTACCTTATTGTTTAGGAGTCATTCGAAATGGTATTTTCAGAGTAATTGCTAGAACTTATGATAAATTAGATTGAATATAGCAGTTAATGTTGGTAGTAAAGCCGGTTGTCCTTGATGATGTTTGGTATTAATTTTTCGAAAATCCCGAAAAATTTCTCGAAATCGAAAAGTTGCATCATCTTTATTATGATTTATTGTGTGTAAAAAACTAATTGTTAAGCTATAATAAAATTAATATTTACAATAATAACTTAGAATGATTGACTAAACAGATATACAATGCAAAAGTGAATGGATGCAGAAGTCGCGGAAGGCCACGACACACCTTCCATGATCAAATTGATCGTGTACTAGCAGAAGGTGATGTCAGGAGCCTTAAGAAAAGACGAGCGTGCATGACAAGAGCTATGAATGTCAAAGAAGCAAGTGAGGTGTGTAAGAATAAGCCTGAATGGCGCTCTCTTGTTCGTGCCTACCCCGCAAGGGACCTGGCGTGAAGTTATGTATGTATGTAATAATAACTTATAATTAATTATCACGATGGTCAGTTACGACTGCATGCTATGGCGATTGGAGCCAGTCTGTCCTGTCGATTAGTCATCAAGTGGTTCCAAGGCTTCCACAGAAAGTCTCCACTCAGCACTTTCTTACGCGCAAGCATGAGTCACAGGTGGCTTGAATGGGGTGTTTTCTTTGAAGTTTAAGCTGTTGTATAAGAAATTATAGGGTTGCCTCTTATGTGAGCAAAACCCTAGGGCTACCGCACATAACAAATTCTATTTTGAAAGATAACTGCTTTTATTATTGTTTAAAAGTACACATTACCACATGCATTTTTTTAAATTTGTGGCTGCAATGCACGTAGAACTGATTTTTCCAATGACGGGGTATGAAGGCACATGAAAATAGAAAAAATAGTTTTCTGCAAACCTGGAGATAAATGGATATAATATATAGGGTTTATAATAGAATACAATATCTATACATGCAAATATAAATCAGATGAAAAAAAATAGATTTTCGAAATATTTACAAATATTATACAAACTACAAAGCTATACTTAGAATAACCTGATCGAAAAGAAATCTTACAAAACAATTTTATTAACAACTAAATATTGCATATAAAATAGGCTGAGTCTATTCGTACGGGTACCGTACGACTAAATATAATTTATTCGTCCAGTACCCGTACAAATAGTCACGTCGAATGGCTGAGTCTATTAATACGGGTACTGAAAATGTTCTTAAAAAGGCTCGGCCAAAAAAAAACCTAACCTAACCTAATTAAAGATTGAAAATAAGTATTTTACGAAGTTCTTCCAATCCATACAAGAGCAGTACGCAAATACTCGCGTATACTTTGTAGTAACATATAAGCAGATCTTGTTCCGTAATGTACAGCGCCAGTACACATAGGGACTAATCGTCTATGTGTCGGATTATTATTTTTGGGTGGTTATAAAAAAAATAACCACCAACTTCTAACCTATATTAAAAATGTTCCGATTTGTTCATAATAAATAAATGTGCCGTGTATCTATACCCCACCCTCATTTTAGAATTTATTTATTTATTTTTATTTTCATGTTTTCAATAATTCTTTAAAACATGTCATTAAAAAAAACCTAACCTAACCTAATTAAAAAACCAAGCCAATCATTCAATTCATTCTTAATTAAAAAAAAAATTGAATGTCTGTACGAATAAATATAATTTATTCGTCCAGTACCCGTACAAATAGTCACACCGTATAAAATATGTCATAATTGCTTACCTGACATACGTATTTGATCATCAATGCTCTGACATTTTAGAAATATACGACTGATATTCTCAAAACAATGTTCACAAGATGAGGCCATAAAGATAATACATGCACATTATGGAGGTGATATTCTAATAAATATTACTTAATATTAATGTTGCCGCTATAATAACGTTGAATTGTGTTGCGGCATTAATGACCGGGTTCCAGTCTTCCCTTAAGAGAGTAGCAGAGCATTTGTAGCACTTTTGATGTTTTTTTCTTTTTTAACAACTCTACGGACTCGAGTTTTTTATAACTTAATTTCTAGATTTAATTTTTAGAATTTAAACACTTATTAGTTATTTTCGTTTTTGTGTGCGACATTAATTTAGTGATTTTTGTGTCGAGGTTTACCTCACAAATAACTTATTATATTAACTTATTCTAATTTGATACTAAACTTATAATAATGTAGAGTGTATCTGTTACATGCTGGTGTTGCGAGGAAGTGCATGTGCAGTGTGTGCCTTATGTCTATACCTATATATATCATCCTAGCACTTTGATGTTGCAAATGCCCATAGACGATTGTCACCGCTTTCCTTCAACTGGGCCGTCTGCCGGTCTGCTGAACTCCTGTAATAGAAAAAAAAGAACGTGTTTTTAATGATTCAATTATTATGAAATTTCATATATTGTGTATATTAGAATGACAGCCATCTGTCCATGAGGCCCGTAACCAATTAAATTGCGATCCACCCTCGTGTTCACGTGACGGGCTTTCCACTTAGTTAGCCCTTGTCACGGCAAAGCTACACATGTTACGAGCTTAATGGCGGAGCCGATGTTAGGGGAAATAAGCGGACTTTTATATCTGTTGCTATCGGACTCACAGGTTCAGCTGTGCAGTCAATTAAATTAAAATATAGTATAAAATTCACGTCATTAAAATCCCTGCTTTTAGCAGGGATGGAAGGTACATCGCTGACATAGAAAGAAGAGTAAATTTGGGGAATAGTGTGAATGAAGCGTTAGGTAAACTTCTAGGCACTAAGAACCTCAGCCAGAAGGCCCAGCTTGCCATACACAACGCGGTGCTGGTACCTACACTCACGTATGGAAGCGAGAGTTGGGTATGGAACAGAGATCATAAAAGTAGAGTAAACGCGGTCGAGATGCGAGCACTGCGCAAAATCTTCGGAGTGACGCTCGCGGACCGCATTCGTAATACCGAAGTAAGAAAGAGAGTTGGTCTGAAAGAGAGTGTCGGGGTGAAGGTAAGGAAAGGAATGCTCCGGTGGTTCGGGCATGTGGAAAGAATGTATGGTGAAAGAATGACTAAACAGATATACAATGCAAAAGTGGATGGATGCAGAAGTCGCGGAAGGCCACGACACACCTTCCATGATGAAATTGATCGTGTATTAGCAGAAGGTGATGTCAGGAGCCTTAAGAATAGACGAGCGTGCATGACAAGAGCTATGAATGTCAAAGAAGCAAGTGAGGTGTGTAAGAATAAGCCTGTATGGCACTCAGTTGTTCGTGCCTACCCCGCAAGGGACCTGGCGTGAAGTTATGTATGTATGTATGTATTAAAATACGTATGGGATGGTGGCTGACAAGAAAAACGACACTTCACTAATTTACGGCTTATCAGCGATGCGCGTACGTTTCTTTTATCAAATCCCATACTAATGTATGAAGCTGAAGAGTTTGTTAGCTTGAACGGGCTAATCTCAGGAACTACTGGTCGGATTTGACGCATAAATTTTAGCCCACCAAAAGGTATTTCATAGAGAAATAGGGGAGGGGCTGGGAGGGTTTGGGTTTTACTACATGTTATTTTGTTGCATTTTCTGAGAACGTTTAACATAGTAATGTATTTTTACACTATCTGAAAGAAGACATTTCAACGAACAAAATGCCTACCGATTCTTGTGAAAAAAAAACGATATTTTGACATGAGAAATTTCAATTAAAAGGGTGGTTTTTGATATTAAATCAAAATAAGGTGAAAAGATACATATTTTAAATTTAAAAAAATTACAGTGTTTAAGACGTAAAAATACAAGATCACACCAAATTTTGTGAAAATATCTTTTTGTAAAAAAAAAAACCAAAAACTTATTTATTTGAATTTTTCATATAAACTTTGAGGTTATGTGAAAAAAGTGTTAAGACAAAAGTTTTAGATCTTTTTATTACCTACAACTTTTCGATTTAAATTTTATCCATAGCGTTCTTCACCCTTAAAAGTCACCCCCCCCCCCCTTCCACTTCCCCACCTCAGATCACCCGTAAATTATTTTTCCTTTCATTTTGTTATATTCTCTTCCTTCTCCAATGGGTTTCATCCAATTATATTTTTTTTGTTTCAAAATTTATTTACCCTGGCCTAATTGTGCTGAAATTTTGCATGCATATGTATATCGCGTGATAATGCAATAATATGGGACCATAGAGCTGATCTGATGATGGGGTCGGAAGGTGGACCTAGGAACTCCTGTACTAAACAAGTAGACCCGTCGTGCTTGGGCTCGTTTTACTTTTTTTTTTCTTGGCTAACACTCTGCTGCTACATGACATCTAGGATCTCAAAAGATTGTATTTAAAAACCTTCTTAAAAACAATTTTAGCTAGCCGTATTGCTGGTGAGTTTCTTCTCTCTTCTTCTTCTTTAAATAGCGATAACACGTCGCAAAGCGCTATACATAAAATAGGAAGTTGATTTAAATATTGTTTTTTTAAATTACTTTAGCAGTTTTCTTTCTGAATACATATGGAACAGTTCTCAACGTTCTACGTTTTCTTTACATAAATCGCGCAATAATAACCCGCTGACAGCTTATAACTTAAAAATAAAATGTAAGACATAATAACAAAACTTGTGAAGTTCACTAATTGTCCACCAGAGGTCAGTGGAATATGCCTAACGGACACTTCAGGAACAAACAACTTGGGATATCATACCAGATTGTTATGAACAAACTTCGGCGTTATTTCTTTAGTTACGCTCTAATGCTTAATGTTATCGTTCTTGTTTCAGCACTTAAATTTCTTGGATTGTTACAGTTCAAAGTTTTGTTTTTGAGACTTTTTATCTTCAAGCATTGCGGAATGGTCAACGAAGCTTACCGAATACTGCCCAGCCCAAATGAATCCTTCTATTGGCTACCCTCTCAAAGTTGTGCCTGCCTATCTACATTTTCTGTCCAAGGTAGACATATTCCTGCATAACTTCCAGAGGGATGCCATCGACGTTTACCGGTTTCGGCACGACGTGTTCATTGAACATGACTTTCGTCTTGACCAAATTAATGCCCAGACCGGGGATAATTCATTTCGGCAAGTTCTTCCAAAGTCTCTGCAAAGACAACGATATCGTCGGCGAAAAGGAGGTGAAAGGTGCGCTCGTCGTTGATGGTAATACCCCGTCCAGCCCAATCTAGTCACAGTCACAGCCCAGTCACGTAAACGATAAGGTTAATATATATGCCTAAGTTAAAATAGGAACAATGAAGAAATTAATATACTGCAAGAGTAAAAAAACCCATCGTCTTTGAGCCATGGGCTCTCGCCAGTGGTGCGTCACCCTATCCAATGGGTTAACCATCACAATCATAGACGTACCACTTAAGTTAATCATCCCCCACAATGTCACTATGCACTTACAACTGGTCGAAATCTGCCTCACGATGACCCACATGTTTATACGCACTGAAATAAAAGAACACTTGTAAATGTTTATAGGCGACGGTAACCACTTTCCATCACAGCTGGGCCATCAGAATCCAGCAGTTTTAGAGGACGGTTATATATATATATATATATATATATATATATATATATATATATATGTATATATATATATCAGCAAAAATGTCGATTTGTTAGATCAACGCTGATCTTCTGCGTTTGACCCTAAACCCTTGAACTGACTGCAGGTGCCTTATTGGCGGGGAATGTTGTTCCAACATTTTGAAAATTTAAATGAACTCCTTTTATCCAAAATGCCATGAAATTCAACAAAAACAACACGCCTTTTGCAGTATTAGCATTTTCAGCTGTTAAGTCAAAATATATTAAAATAAGGATATGTCCGTATTTCCCTGCAAAATGTTGAACACCACGCGAGCATACGGCTTGAGCATGTACAGTGCCAAATGAAATTAACCCACACGTACTGGCACTAGCTAAATTTACAGAAATATCTAGAAATTTCTCGAAATTCTTACGTAAAGTAATTTAAAACCGGCAAACAGCGCTGCGGTAGTTGGATTTTCTTTAAATATAGGAATAATAACTAACATAAATATATATTTTTTCTTTTTTTTTATTGCAGGAGGTCAGCAGACAGGCAGACGACCCACTTGTTGGAAAGCAGTTACCATCGCCTATGGACATTTGCAACACCAAAGGTGCTACAAATGCGCTGCTGCTCTCTTAAGGGAGACTGGAACCTGGTCACTAATGCCGGGACACAACTCAAGGTTGTTATGGCGACATACTTTAGACCAGGGGTGGTAGCCATCCAGTCGGTCAAATGCCCTACCACCTAGCTGTGGGTTGTTTTGTCGCCTCTTACGACAGGCAGCCCGGCCGCAGGAAATTGTATTCTTTCTCCGTTCCTGCATGGATAAATATGAAATTTGACCACGTCTCTGAATTCCGTAAAGACTCAAGTGGTTCCCAATTCATGTTCGCCGTAATACTCATATTCTTTTATTTCTGTACAGTATCTTATTTGTCCCAAATACTCCTAATTATCTTATTAATAATATAAACTTTGATTCAGACCGGGGTCCATATTTCGTTAGTGTGTTAGTTACAATTATCTTATACATTAATGTTAGTAGTGTTAGTATTATGATGATGACTACCCCTATCCAATGATCTTGAAAGGGGCAGTCAAATCTAACCGCAATAGCCTTCAGAAGGCTGTTGGTGTAACCGCGCAAGCGTTGCATCAGCGAAGAGGATTTTTTGAGGATAATCGATTTAAAACCGTCTGTGTTGGCCTCCGCAAACATCCCACACGCACTACAGTGCCGCGGCAACCCCAACAGCATTCTGAAAACATTATTATATTGTACTTGTAGGGTGTTGATAGCTCGTTGCGTATAGTCCACCCTCAGGCTGCTCGAGTAAAATGACTGTCGATAAGCTTTGGAAAGAGTAGTGTGTTACTTCAAGTGTGATTCGAGCGAACCCGCGAACTAACATGTTGCACCGAACCGCCAACGCTGAACGCTTACACAACGTATTGAATTTATTTCGTGCTCCCATAGCTTACGGCTTTCCATAAAATTAGAAACTAAACACTGCTGCGTATAGTTCAACTTTCTACAACTATTCTTTTACCGCCAAGGCTATACAGCTTTGGAACGCGCTGCCTATTGCTATCAGAAAAGCAAAATCGCTACAAATATTTAAGATGATGATCAGAAAAAAATAATCTATAAACATTTATATATTTTTGTATATATACCTATATATTATGTATATTACGTAAATATACATACATACATAACTTCACGCCAGGTCCCTTGCGGGGTAGGCACGAACAACAGAGCGCCATTTAGGCTTATTCTTACACACCTCACTTGCTTCTTTGACATTCATAGTTCTTGTCATGCACGCTCGTCTGTTCTTAAGGCTCCTGACATCACCTTCTGCTAGTACACGATCAATTTGATCATGGAAGATGTGTCGTGGCCTTCCGCGACCTCTGCATCCATCCACTTTTGCATTGTATATCTGTTTAGTCATTCTTTTTCTTTCGTTCTTCTTTCATTCATTCTCTTCTACGTAAATATCTATTTAGTATATAGGACATCTGTATACACTGCATTTATATATTTATTACTAGAATGTATAAAATTGTACTATGTATTATGTATACCACCATCGTCATTATAATCTCAATTCATTCCTGGGGTTGTCTGAAAGAGATCGCTTTTAAAACCGCCTTTTGTGCGTAATGAGACATAGTTTTCGTCTGTATGTTCTTTTTTTACAATAAAGAGTTATTGATTGATTGTTAGCTATCTGAAATGTTCATAATCATTTCTAATATCGTATGTTTGAAATGAATAAAAAAATCAGTCTGAGTGTTCTTGTATACGTACGAAGTGAAACGTTTTTATAACGTAATTATCATTTTTCTGCAAATGCTTTCATGTATAATGACTTGATATTATTACCCTACATTAATGTTTCCAAATTAAATGCAGCAAATATAGACGTCAATTTTTTTTCGGAACTGTATAAGACATAGTGCACCTTAAGTTTTTACCATCATGCATACTACATATGTGAACTCTGTTTAAGAAATAAATTTTATCTTTGTCTTTGAAGACTCGCGTAGGCAATAATTTTGAGTCTATATATTATTAAAAGCGACGGTGTCCACGGTACACTGCCTCTCTAAGTTATGACCTGTCCTGTGCTTAATGGCTTTAATTTGGAACTTGTGAAAAATCCCCGCTAACTTCCACAGTTAACGGTGCCCTGAGATTCGGGGGCTCCCTGCCTTTTGTGCGCTCTCCACGTCAGGACACTTTACAATGAATATTTTATTAAACTCAGCCCTTATCGCAAGTAATATCATAAGGTTTTATTCCTTATGTTTATTTGAATATTATTTTAAACTTAGTATGAAGCAGTGAATTAAGCGAGATTGGTAAAAATCGTGTTCGTTTTTTGGAGACCAAAATTGACATTTTGAGTGGTTAGATTTAAATATCTAATACATTTGAATAAAGTATAAATTTGAAAAACTTCATATTTTTAATAAGATTTTAGTGATTCTAAAAGTTCATAAAGTGCTTAAAATTATTTTTATTTTTTCCTCTTACTTTATTTAAAATAAAAAAGAAACTTACTGAAAATTTACAATAATTAACATAATATAATGAAACTGAATATCTGCTGAGTAAGATTGGATTTTGATTGTACATTTATCTGCCCCCAAGCTTACCTAATAATGTTTTGTAATATACACCCATGAGAACCTACAACTGGCCCCCAAGGCACAGGTGCTAACCTAGTTTGGGGGTTAGGGAAATGGCATGTCAACACATATACATAGATGTAAATTAATTTAAAAATTCGTTGTCATTGTATCAGGATTTTTTACAATAAATTATTATACTTAATTATTTTTTTTAAAGTTACGATAATTTCACTCCAAATGTCGACTTCTCTTACACCTGTAAGAAAGAAAGAAAAAGTATTTATTTAGGACAAATACAGAAAGTCTTGCATATATATTACAATTAATTGTGATGTCCTAAAAAGGCTCTCGCTCATCATAATGCTAGTTTCACAATTAACGCTGATCTTCCGCAAGTACCTCCCAGTGATGCCACGGCTTGGCTCCACAGAGCAAATTAAAACAATAAGATAAGACAAACAATAGGTAAGATAAGTCGACCTCCAAATTCTGGCATGGTAAATTTCTTAAAATAACTTTCCGTTTTTTTATGTAAGTTCAGCAGACAAGCAGACGGTCCCCCTGATGGAAAGCAGTTACCATCGCCTATGGATATTTGCAACACCAAAGGTGTTACAAATACACTACTGATTTTTAAAGGGAGACGAGCCCAGCCACTAATGCCGGAACACAACTCAAGGTTGTTATGGCGGCATCATCTGAATTCTAGAGTGGTAGCCATCAAGACAGAATAACCGAATTTATACGTATCCTTGAAATAACTCCCGGAAATAATCCCGCGGGAATCCCGGGATGAGTATAACAGATTTTAAGACCGAACATTTGTTATCGATTTTCCAAACCGCGCCACTTTAAACCGAATCTAATAGAATTCCCATGAGATTCTGGAGACATAAAGTACTGCAGATTGTAAACCCAGAAATTTGTTATCGATCACCTGAAACCAGATCGAAATTGACCCAGTGATTATGACGTGAACCCCGAACAAACATACAAGATACTTTTTTAAACAGCACTGTTCTCCATCGTTTGTATAGTCTATTCCTGTTGGGTTATTTCAATAGCTTCAATGTACAGACATAGCATGTTTAGAATGTTATAATATTAAAGATAGATAGACTATGTGCCAACGTGATTATTTGTGCTGTGACAGAAGATTTATACCATTTTTTTTATTGCACGAGTTCAGCAGACAGGCAGACCAGGCCCACTAGTGGAAAGCGGTTACCGTCGCCTATAGACATTCGCAACACTAAAGGTGCTACTGTCGCTCTCTAAAGGGAGACTGAACCCTGACCACTAATGCCGGAAGACAGGTCGAAGCATGAAAAGAATATAAAAGTATGGAAAGCAAAGGCAAATTCTGCCGATCCTAAATAATTGAAGAAGGCGAAACATAAAGCATCAGACATAGTCACAGCAACCAGTAGCGCTGATTCAATTAATTACTTCGCAGTACAAACACGACCTTACCCCATCCGACCCGAACTTCCCGGAATCAAACCGTGCGTGTGATTACAAAATAGTTGAAAAATCTCACTAACGAGGGTTCAGAATGAAATAGGTACGCTCTAAATTAACACAGAATTCCAAACTCTATGACCAAATTCTAACGTAGATAATCTGGATTATATAAGTAGTTAAAAGGTTTTAAACAATAAAACTTTTTATGTTATTTCTAAGCTTTCGCTGCAACGCACTAAATATAGCTATATTGAGGAGCTAATGTCTAGAAAGAGTTTTAGTTTTATCCGTGGAGGAAAGGAAAAAGAATACAATCTCCTGCAGCCGGACGCCCTGTCGTAAGAGGTGACAAAATAATCCACAGCCAGGTGGTAGGGCATTTGCCCGACTGGATGGCTACCACCCCTGGTCTAGATCTAGAGTATTCCGCCATAACAACCTTGATTTGTGTTCCGGCATTAATGACCACTTGTGTTGAAATTAAAAATAGTCTTCTTCATATATGTTTTATTGAAGAGTTATTTTGTAAAGGAGACAGGTAACAAAGGTTGCTATGATACTATGAAAAATATTTAAATATAAAAGAACAAATATTATAAACCAGTATTACAACAACTTGCCAGCCTCCCTTAAGAGAGCAGCAGCACCTTTGATGTTGCAAATGTCCATATGCGATGGTAACCGCTTTCTATCAAGTAGACCGTCTGCCTGTCTACTGAACTTTTGCAATAAAAAGAGAATGTAGGAGAATTCATAAACTTCTGCTTAGATGTTGTTAAAAAATTAAACTTACACACTTGAATATTTTTTTGAAATGTAAAAACAAACAGAATATAAAGCATTAGTTGAGTAAGATGAAACAGAAATAGAAATAGGTTCAAAAGAAATAAGTTGTAATAAAAATTAAGGACTTAATGTCAAAGAAATAAAAAAGCCATAAAAGAAAAGAATATAAAGAAAAGAAAATACAAGAGTAAAATATATATACAAAAGAAATATAAAAACTTTAAAAGAATAATAAAGTCAGATAACCTTGTCCGTTCGGCGGAAGAGAATAATAATTAAACAAAGCACTAAGAGACCGCTTTCGTATTTTTTCTTCTCCACTTCGCATACATAACTATCAACTTCAACTGTCTTTATCATCTAATTAAATTTAATTTATCAATTACTTAATGACCTACTTTTGTTATTTTTAATCAATTCCTATATGCGTATATTAACCAGGACGTAAGGATACGACTAACCAATGACAGATGTGTATAAAACTCGCTCTCATTGGTGGGAATTCAATTTTTTTTTAAAGACACGGGTTTTGAATACAAGGGACTGAAAGGTATAAAAGTGAAAATAAAAGCCAGTTTTAAGATCGAAGTTATATTTATTCAAGAGCCTTACATCACGTCTAATATCATAGCACACTCTTCAAGACCATTAGTACGCATTTCATCCTTCACAACGTCAAGGTAGCATTTATAGTTAGTTAACATATTTGTAGTTCCTTTATAAATGTGTCGGGTTTGATATTTTGTAAATTAGCTGTCACATCTATACATATAATAAAATTGTAGAGGTCGAATTTCTGTACAATGAAAAAAAATGCTAAAAACCGAGTCAGGGGGATTTAAGAAGTGAAATAGAACTAATTTACTCTGTAGTGGATGCACTTACCACGTTTAGT
Organism: Dendrolimus punctatus; assembly: GCA_012273795.1. Taxonomy (NCBI): domain Eukaryota; kingdom Metazoa; phylum Arthropoda; class Insecta; order Lepidoptera; family Lasiocampidae; genus Dendrolimus; species Dendrolimus punctatus. The sequence continues at coordinate 625,725 of CM022545.1, forward strand.
CGTAGATAATTTTATATTGTATTTTTGCTTGAAATGTACCACGATCCTGGTTACCACACGCTCAGGCTTTCAACTCATTTATTTGCTTACATTTATAGTATTTCAATGTATTTCTATTGGAAGCTTTTGTAGTAAATAAAACTTGTATTTTAACCTAATTCTCATTTGTAAACAAAAGCCGGTCAAGTTCAAGGTCAGCCTTTTGGCATTTGAGTTTGACGTTTGCTATCGTACAAAATCATAGACCTATATAATAACTTCAGTGTACAAAATACATAGCAACAACATTCTGTTAATCTACGGTATATTTTCCATTCATGTTTAAATCATAATTTCTAATAACAAAACAAATTACATATAAATATCTATTTCAATTTTCTTATTTATTTTATTTAATTTATCAACTACATAATTATATTCTATTTTGTTACTCAATGCCTATATGCCTATGTTAGCCAGGTCGTAAGGATTTGACCAACCAATGAGAGACGAGTATAAAAGTCGCTCTCATTGGTGGGAATTCAAAAATGAAAAGAGGAGACCATTTTGTACGACAAAAAAGATACTTACAAAAAGTGAAAATAAAAAGCCAGTTTAAGATTGAAGTTATATTTATTCAAGAACCTTACATCACAATAATAATATCATAGCACACTCTTCAACTCGTGATTTTTTTTCGAAATTTTTGTTTTTCTGTTTGTCTATTTGTCTGTCTGTTTGTACCGGCTAATCTCAGAAACGGCTGGACCAATTTACATGAAATTTTGTATGGTGATAGCTTATATCCCTGGTCAATATGTAGGATACTTTTGATCCCGAAAAATTAAGAATTCCCGTGGGATAGTTAAAAAGCTTTAATTACTTAAACAGCTTATAACAGGCTAAAAGTAATTTATCTGCAACGTAACGTAATAGAAGCGGAAATTTTTACAGGGTGTGGTGTCGGTGAGAGAGTTTCATCTTATATATATAATATATTAAACCTGATAAGTATGTTTATTTGCTTAAACGTGCTAATCTCAGGAACTACTGGTTTGATTTGAAAAAAATCGAGGAAGGTTATAGGCTATAAACTATCACGCTAGCAAAAGAGTACCAATAAAGAATGTTTAAAATACGCGGGGATTTTTTAAATTCCTTTTTTTAAACTATTTCACCCGAACAAAGTCGCGGGCAGAAGCTAGTTGTTATAAATTTTAATGGTTTTTACATTCAGGTCATAGCTATACGTCGCTTCTTTGCTTCAATAACGTGGTATCTTGAAAAACCCAAATTTACAGTACGCCACTTTTAAAATTTCAAAAAAAGATTTTACCCAAACATATTTTACACTTTTTTGTATATTTTTTACAATTAAATTTAGTGTCAATTTACTAATCTTTTTGAAATATATGAGAAAGTTGTGATAGTATGATAAATTTAGCATAATATAGTGAGTGAGTGAAATAAGTGAGTATTGGGATATGTCACGTTATTGAAGCAAAGAAGCGACATGTAGAGCTTAGAGCTTATTTCTCAACACAATAAAAAAATACGTTTTTATGGAACACAGAATTCACGCCCATTGCTGTAAGATGAAATTTTAAACGAGGATAATGGTAGAAACGCCTCAAAAGTTGTGGAACTCAGTCCATTGAATAAATTATAAGATAAATAATTCTTTCTTCTGAATACTAAGGAAGGAGTTTGAGAAAAATGATTTTGAAATTAAATTCAACTCTGAATATTGAAGGTGCCGAGTGTTTTGAGATTAAAAGTTTTTATATTACTTCATAAAGATCTTTGAATTACTCTTTCATTCTAAAAATAGAGGGTAGTCCATTTTTGTCTGTAAAAATGCCATAAATACGTATGATAAGACATCGCTAGCATGAATCTAATTTTCGATTTTTGTATACTTCACAATTACAGGTGAGTTTTTAAAACAAAATACAGGCCTAGTATGGCTAAAGCCAAAACAACTAAATTATCTATGCATTTCTTAAAGAAACCTTTTCTTTAGTTGGTTGTTTAAAATCCCTTTACAGAAATTGATACTTACAGTCTAATACTATGTTATTGATGTAATAATACAGTAGGCACTAGAGATCACCCGTGGTCGAAATTCGACCATAATAATTAATTTAAATTATCAGTTTGAACATTTTTTTTTAAACAATACTACGGGCTCGAGTTCCGTACCCTTTTTACAACTTGATTACTGATACAGTTGTTTAAGTTTATACACGCTTTGACGACCACGGGCCATAAAAATGGCCCGACATTTGGAGGGCTTGCGCGGGGCCATGGAAAGGCCAACACGTAGAGGCCCCTTGACAAATTTAATCTAAATGTGGCGTGACACTGACCGGCGATTATCCGTGTCTAAACCATATAATAATGCACCGAAGGACAAGCCCCGGCCAGTGTAGAACTATTGTGGAAAATGAGGACAAAAAGTACCGGGCTATTGGGGTGAACTGCTAGTGGTACTGGGGTTCTGGGAATATGGGGACTATGGCGTCTGCCCGTCGCTATATATACACACTTATTGTTATCTTTTGTTATTGTGTGTGACATTGATTTTGTGGTTTTTATGTTGTGTACCTTAAGAGTAACTTCTATAAGTTTGAACATTATTATTAAGGTTCTGTTGTCAAAGATTATCTGTGTATGTCAAATACATGGTAGTAATAGTGTAATATTTTTTCACTTATTCAATGTATGTATTGCATGATTAAAAAAATAACATTCTATAATCCTTCTCTATGTAAACTATAAGTGTGCGAAATTTCATACTTCTCCGTCCGCGCAATTTTCGTATACAGTTTTTTCCGTGTTTTTAACCGACTTCAAAATAGGAAGAGGTTCTCAATTCGTCGGAATATTTTTTTAAGATATTTTAGATATTATATATTAAAAATAAGGTATTATAATTGATAATAGCTTTAAAAATAAGTTGCTTTATACTTTTTACTTTTAGAGGTCGGTTTTTTTGCTTCACGTATTAATAATATATAGATTTTTTTTAGAAAGTCGGTTTAATTCTAGACCAAAATAATGGATTTTCAAAAATCTATTAATATCGTTAGAGTTTTCATCACATTCGGCCCAAAGATTCCTGTCATAACTTTTCGCTATATCCTTATATTTTAGGATTTGACAAGGCACAGAGGCCCATTTGTAAAATCACTCTGTTACCTAGTTAGTAATTAAACTTTCAGACGAACCATCTGATGGTAAGTGGTCACCGTTGTGCTTGGACATTTCGATCCATTACCGCCATTATGTTATAAGCGACATTAGTTTAAATTTTAGTTAAATAGGACCTTTATTAAATCAAAAACTGTCTTAAAACAAAATGACAGTTTAAAATAACTCTTGTAACGTCAAATAGTTCACATCGAATTTTATTCAAAAGTAGCAACTGCCACCAATAAACGTGTTGTTACGAGCTACACAGACTCGTATTAAAATGCCGTTGGAATCACTATAGAGTTTATTAGAACTATACAAACACGTATAACATACGCTCAACGCCGTTATATTCACGAATCAGTTCAAAATGATGATCCAGCTAAAGTATGGAAGTTTCTACGCTCTTTGGGGATTGGCAAACAAACAGAAAACTCAGTCAGTCAAAAATTCAATATTGATGATTTAAATCAACACTTCTCAACCACTTTTGACTTTGATGTAGTAATAAAGTCTGAAACTTTGAAAAGAATCTCGTCCAAGCCAACACCCAAGCATTCTCCTTTTCTTTTTAGTCGATTTACTGATAGTGATGTTAAGAAAGCTGTAAAATCCATTACATCAAATGCTGTCGGCAGTGATAGCATTAGTCGCAACATGATCCTACCCATACTGGATGTCATAAATCCTACCCTTACCCATATCCTTAACACATCCATAACATCTTGTGTATTCCCATCTGCCTGGAAGGAAGCCCAGGTTACTCCTCTACCAAAAAAACCCAACCCCGCTTCCTTTTCTCAATTTCGTCCTATTTCCATACTACCTTTCCTTTCCAAAGTCCTCGAACGCTTAGTTCATCAGCAGCTAAGTGTTTTCCTGAACCGTAATTCCCTTTTGAATCCTTACCAGTCTGGTTTTCGTCCTGGCCACAGCACCACCACAGCCCTCATTAAAATCACAGATGACATCCGGCATGGCATGGACAATGGCTTGCTGACTGTGCTATCGCTGCTCGATTTCAGCAGTGCTTTTAATAATGTTGACTTTGAAGTGTTACTCGGCATCCTACGCTCTATTAACATATCTCCTGAAGTAATCGACTGGTTTCATAGTTACCTGTATGGACGCCGACAGCGCATTCGAGTTGATGACGACTATTCGTCGTGGTGTGATCTCTCTGCCGGTGTTCCACAGGGCGGCGTACTATCTCCTTTATTATTCGCTGTTTTTATAAACTCAATTTCCAATGAACTTACTTCATCCTATCACCTCTATGCAGACGATCTGCAAATTTACACGCAGGCACCGGTTGCTACACTAAATCAAGCAGTCGCAACGATAAACACTGACTTTGACCGCATACTGCAATGGAGTAAATCGAACGGACTTCTTGTGAATCCTGAGAAAACTCAAGTAATTATCATCGGTAGCTCGCGGATGCTGTGTAAAGTTGACTGGACCTGTATGCCAAGTTTTCTTTTTGATGGGAAGCTTATCCCTATCAGTGATAAGGTCAGAAACCTAGGAGTTATATTTGATAGTGAGCTGTCCTGGAGACCCCATATAACGGAGTTGAGTCGGCGTTTGTTTCTCTCCTCCAGATCACTCTGGCGGCTGAAAAACTTCCTGCCCATCGCCACCAAAATTAAGCTAGCAGAGTCGCTACTTTTGCCCATACTTGATTATGCCGACGCCAGCTATCTAGATTTAACTCAAGAACAGCTTAATAAACTTGAGCGACTCCAAAACTTTTCCATAAGGTTCATATTTGGATTACGCAAGTATGACCACGTTTCTGAATTTCGAAAAAAGCTCAAGTGGTTGCCAATCCGTATTCGCCGGAATACTCATATTCTTTCATTGCTTTACAGTATTTTATTCATCTCTACTACTCCACAGTACCTTAAAGAACGCTTCGAATTTATTTCTTGCTCTCACAATTTACGCCCTTCCAGTCAACATAGACTTATTACTCCTATTCATAGTACAACGTTCTTCAATAATTCTTTCACGGTTAAGGCTGTCCAACTTTGGAATTCATTGCCTGTTGCTGTCAGACAAGCAAAATCCCTAATAATATTTAAGAATTTAGTCAGAAAATTCTATCTGCAATATAATGATATGTAATTTTATGTAATTAGTATATATTATATTGCATATAGCTATATGTCTATTATGTTTAAATAGTTGCATATTATCGCTATACGTTATATATGTATATAACTTATGTGTATATTTGTATATATAGTATAGTTATATATTTATTAATAAAATTTAAGTAATCGTACAATAATTATGTATACCACCGTCGCCACTTCTAATCGGAATATTCTTGCCACGGGTTGTCTGGAAGAGATCGCTTTTTAGCGATAAGACCGCCCTTTGTACCCTACTATAATAATACTAGTTCGTAAGCTTTTCTGTAATGGTGTACAATAAAGTGTTATCTATCTATCTATCTATCTATAAGTACAAACATAACTAGACATTACTAGTACAAACTGCGCGATTCAATAACACACGCAAAGCCCGTCACTATATCGCTAATCGAATCTACGTCTTACTCATATCGTGATCCTCGCTTGACTGCCCCTCTCCGCCTTGGGCCATTGCTTTATAATGCACCGATGCCATACCTGGCAAGCTTCGACGCAATACAATAACAACAAGGGTTAGTTCGACATTAATGACGGCCCTAAAACAAGTGCAATAACTATAGAATGTTTTTCTTAATTACAAATTCTAAACACAAAGTAAACAAAAGAATTCCTAAATGCGGCGAGGTAATAAACTGCGTTCTACAACAGGCAGGTGTGCGTTTACCTTTGTCGATATGTAAGAATATTATCATGCATGTTTCTCATAAGGGTAGGCAGAGACAATGGATATCCACTTACGACGATCCTGGAAAACTACCTTCGCTTCATCTAGTTTCATCAACCTCTTCATATACACGTTTATTTGAGATGCTTTTTACCGCTTTTTTAACTGTCTTTACCACGTCTAATATTTGATTTTGATGTGTACGTCGCGGTCTACCGACACCAACTCTTCTTGTAAGACGTGTCCAAATCCCTATTACATCTTCTAATGGTGGTGATCCGGTGATCTATCAAGGTCAATATGGGATACGTTATGGTTGTCCATGATCCTTATTGATGATTATAAAATATCTTGTATGCAAGAACTTGTTTACTCATCAAACATTCCATCAAGGCCCTAATGTGCTAAGAACAAGTACTTTAATTTTAATTAAAATTTAATCAGCTCCAAGAAAATCCCTAGAAGTAGTGATGGGAATTAACTTAAATCTACTCGACTGACAAAACTATTACTCCACTGTAATTGAGCTTTTCTTAGTCACTCTAGCGACATGAGTATTGTTTAATAATCATTTTAAACTTAGATGTTCCGAATTTAAAGTATTTAAATTAAATCTAGCTTGGTATGGATATCCCCCATTCTTGTTATAAATTATAACACACAGCTTGATAGCACACAAAGTCAAAAGAAACAACAAAACTTATGCACACACTCAAACCAACGCGCACTACCACCGTATTGCATTACACGCACATATCACAACCAAATCAAGACGCACAAAGAACCTAAAAATTAATAACACAAACAGAAAGGAAAACACAACACACATGGCACTAGATAGGATACTACTATGTCTATACTTATAGTATAGACATAAGGCCCACACTGCACATGCACTTCCTCACCACCAGCATGTAACAGATACACTCTACACTAGTATAAGTTTAGTATTAAAATTAGGATAAATTAATATAATAAGTCACTAGTAAGACAACATTTCAACACAAATTAATTAATATCACACACAAGAACTAAAATAATAAGCGTGTAAAATTTAAAAAATTAAATCGAGAAATAAAGCTTTAAAAAAGGGTACGGAACTAGAGTCCGTAGAGTAGTTTAAAAAAAACATTGGCTTGATAATGGCTACTGCTGTAATTAAAATCATTTTCCAATAAGTTCTTAGTATGAACGTTTCATAATTTATTAATATGAGCGCGCGATTCACTACTAATCTTCATTATGTATGTTCTACGGATCAATTATTAAGAGACGGAACGGTGAAAAAATCTTGCAGATAATGTAAATTAGGATATTTGAGCTATTGTATAGCTTTTATCGCGGGCTTTGAGCGCGGCGACCGAATCAAGAAATTCCGTAACGAAAATAAACCTAACACCTCTCTGCCTACCATGCGCGGTGACGGGGGTCTGAGGCGGGCGCGGCGAGCGGAGGCGTGCGGTGGCCACAATGACCCGCGAGCTCTAGTAACGGTTCGAGGTTTGTCAGGTATTGCAAATTATGGACGACAAGTTGCTCCGAAATACGTATTAATTCCATACCTCTATTGAAATTTTACTGACAGAATTTACCATATTATAATATATAAATAGTATCGATAGGTATTAGGTTCTCTTTGTACAAAGTTATTCTCATTTTTTTTTAGGTTGTAGGGTCGAGTCTTTCGAGTAGAATAATTCGGTACATCACTAGTAGTACACGAACTCCGTTCATTATTCAAATACAAGATTGAAAGTTACTTTTAAGTAGAAGTTTAAACAAGAATTTTAGCTGTAATAAGTTTGAAGCTGCTTGGATCTTTGTTATTAAAGGTACTGGTTTACGCGGCGCTGAGTGTCAGTGGTGAAAACTTCACGAAGTATTATAATATATACTGTTACCAGTTGCGGGACTCGAATTAAAATGCCGTTGGAATTATTACAGAATTTATTAGAACTACACAAACACGTATGACATAGATACAAATATAATTGTACACAACCAGTCCAAACGTTATGCATGATTCCATCACATGTGCAAAGTCCGTCACTAACGTCTTGCTTCGCTTGTGGCTATCGCTAGACTGCCTCACCCCTCCGCTGGGGCATTGCTTTACACTGTACAAATACAATATGTCTGCTTGACCGCGTGGACTGAATTTCTTAGAATCACATCTGGTTAACGACTACCATAAAGATAACAATACACAATAGGCTGTTTTTCCAAACAAAATTTTAAACACAAAGTAAACTAAAGAAGACGGTCATAAAAGAGTTTCAATGTTATTAGCTCAAACGCCGACGGGTAATAAATGTGCTTCGTTTACAAATATGCGCAATAATTAGGTGTTATTTCCTTTAAATTTCGCATTTCACTGATATCTTACCTTTAAGGTTATTGTCTAAAATACAGTGTGGTCAGTGTGGTCGATGTGGTCGTGTGGTCGTGTGGTCGCGTGGTCAATGTGGTCGATTTGGTCTTATTTTGTGTTTTAATTGTGAAAACGGGCATTTATAATTTTCATCCGGGAGATGGGATAGTTTGCGATATGAAATGAAGTAAATCTTTCGGGGAAAATAGCAGTAACATAAAATTTAATACAATGTAACCTTTATAAACTATAGGCAAGCATCAAAGATCCGCGGCGGAGCCGCAGAGTGAACTCTATTTTAAATACAATGGAAGAAAAGTTTTTACAGCCAAAAGGTTATATATCTATATCAATGGCGTGGTAGTCAATACTGAAAGAACTATATTCTACCTAGACATTGTCTTACGATAACTATTATATGCAATTTTATTGGATTTATTTCTTAAATTTTTATTGTATCTTCAATATTGATTTGTCCTTAATACTTTCAAGGGTACAATGATTTATATGATTCATTCCATTTTATACAAGCGCTGAAAGGCAAAATGCAAACATAGACCTAATTTGCTAAACTCTAGTGGTGGGAGTCGGCTTTAATCCGGGAACAAAAACCTTCTCAAAATATAAATCCTTCAATATTAGCATAAGTACTTCATCAGGGTGTCCTAATAGTATAAGCTTCCGAAATATAAGGTCTTATTTGAAAAATATGAATTTATTTTACATTCATCTATATATACATTTATTTTACATACATACATACATACATAACTTCACGCCAGGTCGCTTGCGGGGTAGGCACGAACAACAGAGCGCCATTTAGGCTTATTGTTACACACCTCACTGGCTTCTTTGACATTTATTTTGACTACAATATTACTCTTTCTTCTTTAACCTGGTCTGCCTTCACACCTGGTGCTTTTTTATCGCATCTATGTAACTCTTATTACTAGTACATTTTTCTTTACTCCTATATATTTAATTTTATTATATAATTAACCTTAATATATAATATATTTATCTTGTGTTTCTGTAAAGGCACGCTTGATACATCCAAGGGTAATTGGTGCCAACACTAATGTACGGCAACGAAAGTTGGGTGTGGCAGAAGCAAGAAAGTAGAATATATGCCTTTTAAATGAGAGCTTTGAGAAGTATATTTCAGGTAAGCATGAATGATATGATACGGTATAGTGTAATAAGGGAATGTTTTGAATTGTAAGAAGATGTAATAACAAGAGTAGAAAAAGGAATGTTAAGGTGGTTTAACAATGTAAAGGGAATAGATGAAAATAGAATCACAAAACAAGTCTATGACAGTATTGTGAATGGTAGAGTTGGTACCGGTAGACCACGACGTACACACCATTATCAAATAACAGAAGTGTTAAAAGGAGGTCAGGTAAATATTATATCAAATAAACGTGCATGTATGAAGAGGTAAATGAAAGTAGATGATGTGAAAGTTGTTTGTCAGGAGCAAGTGGAGATGTATAGTCTCTGCCTACCCCCATAAGAAACAGACGTGATAATATGTATGTGTCTTGTTGTTTTTATACAAAGGTTTACATCTGATGTTCCAAATGTATAAACATTTGGATAGGCAACTACTTTTCAGTACTTGGACCGTTTACCTGTTTGCCAGCTTCAAAACAAACAAAAAAATAACTTCACGCCAGGACCCTTGCGGAGTAGACATTTAGGCTTATTCTTACACACCTCACTTGCTTCTTTGACATTCATAGCTCTTGTCATGCACGCTCGTCTGTTCTTAAGGCTTCTGACATCACCTTCTAGTACACGATCAATTTGATCATGGAAGGTGTGTCGTGGCCTTCCGCGACTTCTGCATCCATCCACTTTCGCATTGTATATCTGTTTAGTCATTCTTCCATCATTCATTCGCCGCTTTTATAAAATGGAATAAATCATATAAATTATTGTACCCTTGGAAGTATGAAGAACAAATCAATATTGAAGATATACCTAATAAAAATTAAATCGTCAAGTAATTAATGATACGTAGGTTTTTATACATCCAGGTCTAAAAGTATACGGGTCCCGGCTCAATGTCCTTGAAAATCTCATATCCGGACCGTCCTTCCAGTTGCCGAATCTTGCAGTCTGAATCATTTTCTTTTGACCTTAATAATAATTCTCAAGTTATTTACATACAAACAATTTAATTTAATCTTTGTTATTGTGAGTTTATTAAAAGTGACGATAGCCTCTTTCGATTTTATATTACACTAGAGTGCTTAAGGCAGTAGGTACCTTTGTTTTACTTGCACAAAGATTTAATTTAGTTTTTTAGAAAGAAAGAAAACAGGTTTTGTAGGACGAACATATACAAGTGAAAATAACGATACAGACAATACCACAGAATATTAAAAACAGATATACATACCTATAAAAAAAAAAAAAAATAAAAAAAAAAAAAAAAAAAATATATATATATATATAGGTCCTAAAAAAATGCATATGCTTCGGTGGATGTGTGGAGTCACGCGAAAGGATCGTGTCAGGAACTCCCGCATCCGGGGCAGCCTTCACGTCCGTGACATAGCAGACAAACTGCAGGAGAGTCGCTTGCGCTGGTACGGTCACGTTTTACGGAAACCGGCTAGTTACGTGGGGAACAAATGTCTAGCCATGCCGCCTCCGCCAGGTCCCGGTCGAACGGGTAGGCCCAAGAAATGCTGGCTTGACGTTGTGAGGGATGACATGCGTACCAACGGTCTCAACACAAGGGATGCCGAAGATCGCGCGAAGTGGAAAAGAAAAAGTAGGAAAGCGGACCCTGGGCGTCGAAGTGATCGCTCCGAACGCAACCGGGATTTAACGCTCGGATGATAATGAGGTCCTACAAAATTGGATTAAGCTGACTAAAAATGTCGATCAATAATGTTGGACCATTATTCATCTTCCACTTGAGTTAGAGCGACGTCACGGCAAATAATACATTATACTGCTATAATTTGGGCCACCTGCATATCTGTAAACGATGCACATTTATTACCCGCCAGCGTTTGAGCTAATAACATTGAAACTCTTTTATGACCGTCTTCTTTTGTTTACTTTATGTTTAAAATTTGTGATTAGAAAATAGCCCATTGTTATTGTACTATTTTATGGCTACTTGCGGCCGAGTCATAAGCCAGGTGTGGCGAATTAAGCGGACTTAGACACGGTAGGCACATTGCATTTGTGCAGTATAAAACAATGACCTGATGGAGGGGGGCAGACTAGCGATAGCCACAAGTGAAGAAAGACGTTAGTGATGGACTTTGCGCGTGTGATTGAATCGTGCATTACGTTGGGACTGGTTACGTGTGTTATATTTGTACCTGTATTATACGTGTTTGTATAATTCTAATAAATTCTATAATAATTGCAACAACATTTTAATTCGAGTCCTGCAGCTGGTAACAATACTATTAATAAATAATTTTAAATAAATTTAGAAATATTTATAACATAAAATTCATATACAACAAGGCACAGCTTTTCGCGAATACAATCTAATTTAAGTATTCTTAATTGTGTTGTTTATAATTTAGTTTGGATATGAGATTACGAATTGTTCAAAACCTGTAAAGCACTTTCTTGACTATATATGGTCCAACACACGATTGTTTAACGTCATATTTCAATCAATATCTTATGTACCCTCTAAACCAGCTATAAATACCTCTCATTCCTAATCCACAATACGTAGCTGAAAGGTAATTCATCTTACCGCCCCCTATGATTCTAAAACTCCATTAGCTATACCTATTTACTTAGTATCATTCGTTGTATCAGCAGTAACAAAGACCCTCTAAGACAATACACGCCGTTGATTGAGCCCCCAGCCTCCCCTCAACTGTAATTCATTACAAGATTGTATAAGAAATTGTTTTCAAAATATTGTTACGAGAAACTCGAATTAAAACGCCGTTAGAATTATTATAGAATTTATTTGAACTATACAAACACGTATAACACAGGTACAAATATAACCGAACACAACAAATCCAAACGTAATGCAGAAGGTCGTAATTCAATAAAACGCGCAAATACCGTCACGATTAGATTACCGATTGTAGTACACACGTCTTGCTTCGCTCGATTGCCTCTCCACATCAGGTAATCATTTACTGCGCAACTGCAATGTCCCCGTATTTGAATGCGACACACCTGGCTAACGACTGCCATAAAATATTACAAAACAACAATGGACTGTTTTCTAATCACAAAATTTAAACGGTTGTCTATGGTTTGCCCCAAAAATATAAGCAATAATACTCATATAATAATAATAAAACTTTATTGTTTCTGTACACAACAGATTCAGAAAAGAACCTGGTGTGTGAGACTGGTGCCTGAAATAGATTTCTAAGAAATCTGTATAACAGGTCACCAGTGCTCCTCTCCATGGCTAAAATAAAAGATTCATAAGAATAACTTAAATTAAGGTTACACAGTTAAGACAGAAATAAGCTGTTAGAAAGAAAACATGTGTGTTCGTTGTGCCTGAATTTTACTTGCCCCGAATTATTTGTTTACCATAAAAGTTATGTGACATTCTCTTATTTGCCCGTACATTACATTCCATAATTACACGAGTGCCATACGTATTGTTATCCATTTTATTAATTGAAATAATATTATTTAACAGAATATTTCAACTGTGGTGGTTTGGAAGATATCCAACATTTGCTGATGAATTGTGTCAGAAACAAAAAGGAAAGGCAGGCACTGATGAGAGACTTCAATCTAAATCCTATGGATGTTGGTGTCATTCAAACAATTCTGTCTGAGCCCACATCAAAATTATCTCAACGACTGGGTGGTTTGATTGGAGTCCTTCATCAGTGACGGCCTTTGTTTTTTAATGTAATGTATTTAGAGTAAGTTAGATTAGGTTACGATGGGGTTGACGTATCCGTGTGGATAAAAACCCCCCAAAAAAAAAACAGAATAAAAAATAAAAAAATATTTCAACGCCATACTAAACTAATTTCACCGTAGAAAATTAACCTAACGCCTTTGTCCTAAAAAGCGTTTGGCTTTCTAGCATTTGCCGGCCGCTACCGCGGCACGTTCGCTTCGCTCGGCTCGTGCGTTGTTTTTTATGGTCTAACCAAACCAGACCTAAACCTATTGATCGTATAGTTTAAGCTGATTTTATGATTTTTTTAGAAGGAATTTCGATGGTAAATGATGTTATTACATATGTAATTTAGGTCTTACAATCATGATAACAAATTGACTTTATGGCAAAACAAAGTTTCTAGCACGTGCCTAGTAAACAATGAGTATGATATATAAAATTAAAAGAAAGAATATTATGTCTGTTGAGCAGTGAGTGTTGAGCGGATGAAATTATGGTAAATGATATCCTGGCAAGTGGATGTAGCTGAATTTAATCATAAAGTAAACAAAGAAGTCCGAATGCCGAAAGGTAATAAATTGTATTTTTACAGGTATGCCGGTGTGAATTTGTTTTTTTCGGCGTAACAATAATATTTATAGATATACAAGTCCAGATAAAACCTCCCAATCTATTTGCTAAAAATATATCCGAAAAATTCATTTACAGCCTTACATGGTTTTCCCCGGGGAACGTCCGGGTGAAAAGGGGCCGCTGACAGACGAGAGGCGATCGGTCCACGTGGCGTGTTTGCCATTCTATTAACAAGGAAAACATCTCCCGTGAACCAACGGTCGAGTCACACGGAATCAATTACGGCATCGGATCGATTAGACATGATGTTGCGAACAGTTAACGCTGTGCTGGTTCGTGTTTCACCTATTCGATCGTACAGATACAACACTTCTGGATAATAGTCGAATATCACTTGGTATAGTTAATTTCAGAGTTTCATAGTCTAGTGCGTTGATCAAAAGTATCTGAGATCTATCACTATCTCTCTCTGGCCAAACGCTAACAGTAAGGTGTGTGGTTGTAAATAATAAAGGCTGGCTTGCATAACGATCGCCATTTAATAAAATTAGTTAATCATATTAAACTGCCGAAATACGTTTTACGCAAAACGTATTGACAGTTCTTTAAAAATATTTAGCGGAAAATTTTGCGTTGTGCAAAACGCTAATAGTATTCAAGGGTGTTCAATACGTTATGTGTTTCTTAAATAAATTTAAGCAACTTTGCAAGCGGCCCTCGTTGTAAAATTCGTAACCGTATGTTCGATTGAACATTTGGTAATTTTTAAAAATGCGCTTAATAAATAGTTACATTCGATTCCCCGATAACTCGTTGATGATTTTTGATTTGACGAGAGTGAAATGCAGTATCGTATGGACGGTGGCGCCACTCGTAGACGTGTTGAAATTTCGATTTGATGACACTCACGTATTCACAGTGACGTTTAGATGAGCATTTTCGAATCGGTTTAATAGCAAATCCTGCACCGTATTTATTTTTGTTTGAGTAATGGCTCGCTAATGCGTCGCACACTCGGGGCGCGACTTTCACAGACGGGACTTTAAGTGACAGGTAGCTGATGCTATAAGAAGTAACATAGAGCTATTCTTAAATATTCTGAGAAAATTTAACAGATTATTAACAAAGTTACACAACACAGAGAAAGGGATTCTTTATTTTTGTTCTTATGTTTTCTCTTTTCTTATTTTTCTTTTCAAAAATTAACAACTATTATATTTTTAGTAAAAGTAGTTTCACACTTTTTTCTTCTTTTAATACATTCTAATTCTGTCCCGGCAGACGTCGTCCTGCCCGGTAAAAATAAAATAAAAATTTAGGGGTGGACTACCCCTAACATTTAGGGGGATGAAAAATAGATGTTGGCCGATTTTCATAGATACCGGATAAGCACAAAAAATTTCATCAAAATCGGTCAAGCCGTTTCAAAGGAGTATGGCAACGAAAACTGTGACACGAGAATTTTATATATTAGATTATCTACTTTTTTATTTATTTATTTGACGTACATGTATATATATGTATTTATGCACTTTTCTTTTACTAAGGGTTGGCACAGCTAGTGATGGACAAGCATTGGAAGAGGCCCAGTGAGGGGGGCCTGCCCGGGTATCGCGGAGTCGGGCAGCCCATTACCCGTAGCCCTGGCATAAGGTACAGGACGGAACACCCTGGGGTTTTAGTGGGTATCCCTAACTGGGGAGTGGCATTAGCGTGGCACTGTGTCTGTATGGGCACGCTAGTGCCACCCCCGATTGGGCGAATCCCACACTCATTCGGGTCACGATCATCCCCCCAGGCTTCTGTGCCTGTCGCGGTTTAGTCCTCAAACGGATTTCCCCTGGCCAAAAAAGAAAGAAAGCTAGTGTTGGACAAAGATTCAGTTTCAAATATTACCTCAAAACTTCTTATCGGAGCTACTGTAATTATTTTTATTATCATCATTTAGACGCGTTATAAGATTTGCAACAATGTTATGTCACTATAAATTCTTGAAATGGAGGCAGAACAAACACTAGTCATTATCATATTTGTCTTATTTATTTGCGTTACTACCGCTAAATTCCTTTATCAGTATTTTTAGACAAGTGATACTCTTGTTGACGTTAAGTCATTGAATACTTAATGAGGGGTTCCGTAGCTATTTTAAGAAAATCGAAAACCTTATGTAATTATCCTGTCCGGCTGTCCATCTGACTGTGTAATTCGGAGACATTTTTCTCTTAAATTTCGGTATGTGTTTAATGAATAATGAATGATAACAGCCCGCATAGGTGTCTATTGCATGGGGCCCTTTGCATAGAATAAGCTTCCGAAGTCTATTGTAATATAACCATGTTTATGGAGGATAAAACATTATGTACTGACATAAATATATTTGACATGCTTAATAGTAGACATTATATTATTTAGATGAATTATAGATTATTATTATATTGTATATCTGATCATGTATGTCTTTGACGACCACGGGCCATAAAAATGGCCCGGACATTTGGAGGGCTTGCGCGGGGCCATGGCAAGGCCAACAAGTAGAGGCCCTTTGGCAAATTTAATATAAATGTGGCGTGACACTGACCGGCGATTATCCCTGTCTACACTATATACTAATGCACCCAAGGACAAGCCCCGGCCAGTGTAGGACTATTGGGGAAATGATGACAAAAGTACCGGGCTATTGGGGTGAACTGCTAGTGGTACTGGGGTCAGGGATTTTTTTTTTATTGCAGGAGATCAGCAGACAGGCAGACGGCCCACTTGATGGACAGCGGTTACCATCGCCTATGGACATTTGCAACACCAAAGGTGCTACGAATGCGCTGCTGCTCTCTTTAGGGAGCCTGGAACCTGGTCACTAATGCCGGAACACAACACAAGGTTGTTATGGCGACATACTCTAGACCAGGGGTGGTAGCCATCCAGTCGGGCAAATGCCCTACCACCTGGCTGTGGGTTGTTTTGTCGCCTCTTACGACAGGCCGCCGGGCCGCAGGAAATTGTATTCTTTCTCCGTTCCTGCACGGATAAAATATGAATATGGGGACTATGGCGTCTCCCCGTCGCAATGTTCGGGAACATGGAAAAATGGGCAGACGTTGACTCGCCACTCCCTGCATGGGCCCCAAAAAATGCCATAAAGACAGGGGCAACATGGGTGTGAGTGACTAAGGGGTGTAGAGAGGTGGGCTGCAGGTTCACCGAAGCTACTTCTGACGTGATGCCATATGGCCGTATATCTGATTATTATTATTATTTTTTATTGTATTGATTCATTAACTGTAAAAAAATGTTTATAATTCAATGTTGTAATTATAATTTTGCACGCCCAATTATGGGCCGAATGCATTGATACTGTAATAAAAACCGTAGCATATTTGTACATACATTACGCAATAAATATATTCTATTATAACGAATGCATAATATGTATATGTAAATAAATAATGTAATTATTTCAATATGCAATCTTTAATATTACTTATTAAAAAGTCATGATTCTACAAATTTTGGTTACTGTTTAAGGAGAAGCAGCGGCACAACAACACCCCAGCAACGTCGTCGTCGTCGTCGTCGTCGTCGTCGTCAGCCATTCACAGTCCACTGCTGGACGTAGGCCTCCCCAAGACGGCGCCACTCATACCTATCTGCTGCCTTTCTCATCCAGCGCCTACCGGCGACCTTGCGTAGGTCATCGGTCCATCGGGCTGGAGGGCGTCCGACACTACGTTTACCGAGACGCGGTTTCCACTCCAGGACTCGTCTGCTCCAACGGCCATCGGTCCTGCGACAGACGTGACCGGCCCACTGCCACTTCAATTTGCTAATTTTGCGAGCTATGTCGGTTACTTTGGTTCTCTTACGGATATCCTCATTTCTAATTTTATCCATAAGAGAAACACCCAACATAGCTCGCTCCATAGCCCGTTGAGTAACTTGGAACTTGTGGACCAATCCTGCCGTCAGTGTCCACGTCTCGGCCCCGTAGGTCAGGACGGGGAGGACGCACTGCTCGAAGATTTTTGTCTTCAAGCATTGCGGAATGGTCGACGAGAACACTTGACGAAGCTTGCCGAATGCCGGGGGGTAAGGGGTCTACGCTCAATATCTTGTGGACTCAATTGTCAACCTCACCTGCTCGCGGTATCCCCTGCCGTCAGCAAACGAGGCTCTGGCGACCGATAGATGGCGGTATAACCATCGCAAGAAAGCCGGCCTATAGAAATCCCCTGGTCGGAGACGGGCAGCAGCGTCTCCGATGCAAATAGGCCGGCACTGCGGTTACCAACCCGCATGCCAAGCGTGGTAACTATGGCATATATCCCCCATGAGAACCCCAGCAACATTACATAACAATCTATAATATTATGAAATTCTTAAAATGTATCTGTACATTGAAGCTATTAAATAAACAACTGGAATAGACTATATAAACGATAGAGAAAGTTATGCATTTTTTTCGATTACATCTATTTATCTGTTTATTCGGGATTCACGTAAAAAGTACAGGGCCTATTTCAATGCGGTTTTCGGTGATTGATAACAAATTTTTAGAATTAAAATCTGCGCTACTTTTCATTCTAGGAATCCAGCGGGAATTTATCTGGGAATGATATAAAATGGCCAGATTAAAAAAAATCGATTCCATCGAAAAATCGAATTCCAATTTGATTTATTACTGTAATTTAGCAAATTTAATGAAATAAAATGTGTGATTTCTCTATACCGGGAATCCTACATGAATTTTCCCGGAAGCCGTTTGAAGTTTTTCTGATGCATAAAAGTTAGCTCATATCGACACAGTTTTCACTAAAACGATAGCTAACATTATTTTTTAAATGATGCAGTATTATGTGTCCCGGGTATTCTGCAAGAACTTCAATTCAAGCATAGATGAAGTCGCCGGCATATCCTAGTATATACATTCGTGGTCTTTTTTATGTAATTTGAAGTAATAGTAGGTTTAACAAAATAGTCAGTAGCCATTGTTTTATTCACTTTCGGTGCAGTACTCAAAAGCGACGAGAGGCGAGACCATGAATAGACTCAAATACTCAATACTCCACTAAAACTCAGCTCATGGTAGGAAAAGCGTGAGACTTAGAACGTAGTTACGCCCACGCTGGTCCTAGCACACCAGTGCTTGAGAATGCTTCGGGAAGCAGTGCAAACTCACTTCGTCAACAGGGGTGAAGACCCCTCCGCTCTTTAGATGCTAGAGGGCCCCTGCAGCGGTACTTACGGCCCGCGACACGCATACGCACTCTCTCACTTTCTCGTTCTACGGCCTCCTATTGAGACATCACTGTCGCAAAAATGCCACCAATGTCCTAACACAATTCATGGTTATTATGGCGATGGACACTAGAACAGAGGTCGTAGCCCTCTAGACGTGCTATGCCCTACCACTTCAGGTTAATCTTTTCAACTCATGCGTCAACGCTAATCTGCAATTATACATTAGGTTATTACAAATTAAACAATGATAAACTAAGATATAATATCAGTTCTTAGGAATCTTTTAAAAAATACAGTCGTGTAAAGTTAGCAAATAATATTTGCTTCAACAAATCGTTCAAATTTTTCAGTAAGTATTTCATTATTCTAACAATTATTTTTACACACATAAATTTTATTTTTATCTTGTTTATTCTATATATGTTAGCCTTGTTATTTGTGTATTTTTTGTATGTAATCTAATAAGGTTCTTGATTGTACAAATTTCAAATAAATTCCCAGTCCAATTTATTTATTTAAATTAATAACATTGTTCCTATGAATTTTTGCATAATTTCTACATCGAATATATAGGAAATTTTAATATCTCTATAAATATTTAAGCCTGTTTGTTACGCTTTCATGTTTAATTGGCTAAACTGATATCGATGGAGTTTGGCAAGGTACATTATATCCTGGGAAAAGACGTTACCTACTATTTATTTCCTCGAAGAGAGTGAATTCGGGATGAAAATATATAAAGGTTAATATACAAACTCTTCTTCGAATTGGGGATATGGATGATATTTAGGTTATTATTAAAGACATATGTATAAGTATGTGTTCCAGTAATATATTTACTTCATATATAAAAGGAGATAAAATCGCAAAAGAAAGCTAGTCTTTTATACATTAAAAGTTTTAATATTACAACATTGTTGCAGAATAACTAAATCATGATTGAAGATCCAGATGACGATGAAAGTCTTGAAGAATCAAATATAATAAATCCTGGAATCTACGTTCCAATAAAAAGTAAGTTTTCTCAATTTAAAGATGCTATGAAAACGTAAAATTTTCCAATTCATGAAAATTGCTAGAATCTATAAAGTTTTATGTCGTTCTTCAAAATATACAATATTACCCGTATTTATGACTGAGTTAGATTTGAAAATAAAGAATTTTATGAAAGCGATATTCTATCGGTATCTTCAATTTTGGAACTATGTAATGAGGAGGTATGAAAGTCACATGAGAAAAAGAATGTTAAACAAGATGATTGACACGGTTACAGATTTAAATGTAAACCAAAAAGAGACAGATTTATTGTGTGAAGGACGACATGATGATTTGTGATGTGACAGAGAACGTATGAACAGAGGAATATGGATGGAAATGACATATTGTGCCGAATCCAAAAATTGGAAGATGGTGAAAGAAAACAGATTAAGCAAACTCCATAGTTCAAAACATTGCAATCCACGATATAGATAATAACAGCAAATCGTTGGTGAAATACATATGCTATATATGATTAGAATTTACAACTGTATTTTTAAGGAGGCTGCCGGCAGATCTCACCTCGTACTCCAACTAGGCGCTATGTTTTCAAAAATGGGGACATAAACATAGACAAGTTCAAGCCTCGTCCCGAAGGATTCTTCATCAGTTGGTTTCTCAACATGATAAACGCCAGGTGGAGATGGACTTTGTTTAATTTCTTCACAGCATTTACTACTAACTGGTTATTCTTTGGCTTTGTTTATTGGACTACAGCTTTGATTCATGGTGACCTCAGAGAAGATCATTTACCTAACGGCAATACCACTTGGGTGCCGTGTATCAAGAACATCTATGGGTTCACGTCGACCTTTCTTTTTAGCATTGAAGTCCATACCACAGTTGCTTATGGCAAAAGAGCTATCACTTTAGAATGTCCTCAGACTATAATCGCTATGTGTTTACAATGTATTGTCAGCTCCTTTTTCCAAGCAATCCTTGTGGGAATTTTATTTGCTAAATTGACTAGGCCTAAGGCAAGAACTCAGACAATTCTATTCAGTAAACAAGCTGTAGTGACATTGCGGAATAATCAACTATGTTTAATGTTTAGAGTAGGTGATATAAGAAAATCTAGAATATTAAATATAAAAGCATCACTGTTCATTCTCAAATTAGATTTAGATGGCGATTGCACAAATGACTTTGAGCAAATAGATTTAAATGTACACATGGATGGATGTGAATCGACTTTCTTCTTATGGCCTGTGTCTGTGATACACGTGATCGATGAATTTAGTCCGTTGTATAAGATGTCCGCAACAGATTTGCTTTGTGGTAAGATAGAAATGTTGGCTGTCTTTGAAGGCGTAATTGAATCGACAGGACAGCCTGTGCAAGCAAAGGCTAGTTATACGGAAAATGAAATTCTATGGGGGCATAGATTTATTCATATGGTTCAAAGTCACCTTAAGAAAGACGTATATGGAGTGGATTTTTCAAAATTATCTGACACGCAGCAAGTGGATACTCCTTTATGTTCAGCATGGGAGTATAGTTCAGCTATGTCAGAGTGCAACTTATCTTACTTATAAAATAAAAGCTCAGCTGTCTTATTTCAAAACCTAGCAACTGACATTGTTTTTTTATGTCATATTTGTACATTTATTGTCAATTGATAATGTATTCTGCTTATCAAAATATGTGAAGACTGTAGAAAGAGGTAGACAATGCATCGGCTCTCTTGGTGTAAAAAAACATCGTATTTTTCTGTGCTGTGATGTCAAATTCTTACAATACATTATCATCATCCTGGCGTTAAATCCCGGTTGCGTTCAGAGCTTCTGTCTCGAAGCATAGGGTCCACTTTCGTAATTTTTCTTCCGCATCCTTAATCGTGAGACCATAGATACGCATATCATGCTTTATGACGTCAAGTGCCCCTTTCTGGCGGAGGCGGTATGGCTAGACTTTGTTCCCCACCTAACTAGATTTTGGTTTCTTAGAACACATTTGCTAGGTTTTGATATTCCACAACTGAGCTGACGTAAAATTAAACATAAATTTTGTATGTCAAATATTGGTTTTATTTCTTAACGGCGTAATGGAATTATTAATTAAATAGTTTTTGATTTGTTTTGTTAGCACTGATGTAGAAGCGTGTTTAATTACATTTTAACAAATTGCAGACAAATATAACGTTAAGATAAATGAAAGACGTTTGGACTGAACATCAGTTTTATGAAGTTTGCTTTGTGAAGTCAGAGTTTGGTTTAGACAAAATTGGTAAACAAAAAGTAGAGTTTCGAGATGAGTACATAATAATTAAATTAAATTAAAAGTCGTAGTAGCGTATTGGTTAGCGCACGCGCCCCTAATCCGAAGGGCGCGGGTTCGATCCTGACCGAAACGCATATGCACCTCTTAGTCAATTTTCTGATCTAATGTGCATATTGTTACAATTACCACGTGCTAAAAACGGTGAAGGAAAACATCGTGATGCAACCTGCACATCGAGATAACCGATGTGTCAAACCTGCCAAGCCGCCTTGGACAAGCGTGGCGGGTATACTGTCCGTTCCCCCTATAATGGGAGGCCCGAGCCCAGCAGTGGGACATTTATGGGCTGAAATTTTATATATATATATATATATATATATATACATAATAATTAAACGTGATATTGAAAACACGATCTTCTTTACATGTAAATTCGGAGCCTGCTTATATATTATATTTTTTATAATAGTATAGGATCCCGCTATACAACGACCTTCACCGAGATGCTTATTTGATGAAACCTATTTTATATTTAATTTAACTTTATTAGTATCAATTAATATATTGCATGTGGGTTGCTTAAAAAAGTTCAGTCCAATATATGATTAATTAATAATTTAAAAAAAAAAAATTTGACATTTCACCGGTTTGTTTATTAAACAAATTCTATACCAATCGAAAGTATGAAGCCCATAGAACATGCAAATGTTCCCCAAATGTGCACCAAGAATAGGCAGTTGCACCAAATGCCTAGTCTTTTCCGGTCACACGTACAGATTTTTTTAGGCAACCCATATGCAATATATTTATTGACACCTTTAATTAAATATAAAATAGGTTTCATCAAACAAACACTCGGTGAAGGTCGTTGTACAGCGGGATCTTAGCCTGTAATGGATAGGTTCGCGTTTGATTGACATTGCGTCTGATGTCACGCGGAAATGCACTCTAAGGTGGAACATGCTTATCTAGAAGATACCTGTTCACGCAAGACTTGAAGACACCTAGGTTGTATTCTTCAGGAAAAACAGACGACGGTAAAGAGTTGCCCTCTCCAGCGGTGCGTATGATAAAAGTGGAAGCATAGCTTCCGCTTGGTTGGTATTTCCACCATATATCGGTGGCGTGAGAGCGTACGTCTGGTTGTAGGTACCTATTCATGTAATTTAGCGGCATACTCCCCGAAGTGTAACCTATAGAATATCGACAAACTAGCGACTTTACGTCGATGATTTAGGCTCTGAAGCCAATCGTCGAATAGTCGGTTATTTCTCTTAGTTGTGATGATGTCACGTACTCACAAGAATACACACGCATAACATATAAGCACGCATGCCCACACATACATCATTAATTTATAGTCACACTCCTACGCATCTAGGCACGTTAGTTATTATGTAGGTTTTTTTATATATTTTATTTTATTTAAAATAATACCAGGTAAGGAAATAAAAAGAGTTTTGAAAACGAAGCAAACTCCACTGTGGCCCGCCTTACAGTTCTGTTGAGACTGTAACAGCGATAGGTACAGGTAAAATGATACTTTAGAGTAAAATGTATATATAGTATATATAGTGTAAAAGCGCTTGAAGTATATTTGTTAGGGACTCCGTATCCCCAATGCGGCTCCCCGCTCCACCCTATCGGCGCTCGGGCCGCCTGGCGCGACCCTCCCGCCATGTATTCAGTTAATCATGAAACCTTGTGAAGTACGTATGTATGTAGGAACTCACGCGCCGGCCTGCGCGCCGCGCATTTCGAATAACCATGTAGTAGTTAAGTTTAAGTATGTCTAAATCTATGTTTATTCATTCATTATAACAAGTTTACAAATCAACCAAGTCTTCTTATTTCAAGTGCCCGCTATAACTTGAGATGGCAGATAGTAGTATTTAATGTCGAGTACTGATATGAACTAAACATAAACTGATTTATTTTGGAAACGGTAACTTTATGTACAAATATTAACAACTTGTTCTGCTAGTACAATGTATAGCACAGTGTGAAAGAGAGACGGATGATGTGCGAGCGAGATAGATTAACTATTGCGCTCCCGCGCTACGCTAGTAACGATGCGCAAACTAAATCACCAATGAGATCAGTGATTTATAAATCTTTTTCCTTAAAAGATTTAAATCACTGTTTTAAATCTTTAACTCTTTTAAATCTTTGGTTTCGAATGATACAATTTATTCAGTTGACTGGTTTTAAGCTTTACAATAACGCCAGAGCGTTTAATTTAGTGTGTATCATCATTGTATTTCTTAGAGTGCGCATGTTATCTCTTTTCAATTCACAATATCCTGTATCTATTGTCTCATACTACATCTAAGTATCTGATTTGTTAGTTTTCATCATTCCATGTGACTAAAATCAATCTTAATGTAGTGAGTTAAAGATGTATTTTCCAAACCAAAGATTTAATGAGTGATTTAGAATTTTGAAAGATTATACATCTTTTAAATCAATCACTCCTGAGTTACACATCTCTAATTTCTCTATACGCTAGGCAGTAGTTCGTTGTCCGCTGCGATGACAAGACGTATGCAGCTTTCATAAGACTTAGTGCAGGCACCAGAGCTAACTTTGGGCGCTCCTACAAAATTGTCATCGTATAGTGAATTATTATATGTTCCCTGTTCTTTTTATGCAAATAAATTTCATATTTTACGAAAGGCCGCCCGTCGGCAGAAATTAGTATTCTTTATCAACAAATTATGCAGGAACGCCTGCACGGAGATTACTAATACAGCAAAACCCGGTTTAGTGAGACATCAAAGGACCTGTAATGTGGTTTCACTTATAGAGGTATTCCACTTACCCAGTGTGTCAGATATCCAAGTATAATTAAATATTTGTCTCATTTACAGAGGGTTCCATTAATAGAGGTCAGAATACAAGTTATTTCAATTAGAATAAGTAAGTAAACAAACAAACCGATGTTATCTCAGCTACAAAGGTATATAAAATTCACTCGCTGTCTCAGTTATAGAGGTAACTATGATGATATATCGAAAGAATAAATCCGCTTCGCCCCACTAACAGGGGTAATTCAGTGCCAAAGTGTTGGAACTCATCACGAATTCCAGTTATGGAGGTTTCTCACTTCCAGGTTCCACTTAACCAATTTTCACTGTACTATGTTAATTACTAGTCAAACACTATCTTACAATTATTATGGAATGGTGTTGTTTTAAATTAGATTGCCGGGATAAATTCACTAATTCGCAGCTTTAGACCCTTCATCGGCGTGATGAATCATAGGTCTATATTAAGCTTACTGATTAATAAGTGTCATTTATCCAGTCAATTAAACTCAAACTCTCTAAATTTTGAGTGAAGTTCTTCTTAAATTTATTTAGCTAGAGGTCGAAGACAGTGCCGGAGTTAGATCATTAATTGGTCGTAGTTAAATAATACCGCGAGTGTTAACAAAGGTCAGGAAAGTTTTTAAAGATCTTGATCTCTTTGGTGAATAGTCCACAGATTGGCAGACAGTCCACCTGCTGGAAAACGGTTACCATCGCCTATGGACATTTGCAATACTAAAGAGCCACAAATGCGCTGCTGCTCTCTAAAAGGAGACTAGAACCTGGCCACTAATGCCGAAACACAACTCAAAGTTGTTATGTTAGCATACTCTAGACCAGGGCTACCTGTGAGATGTTTTGTTGCCTCTTACGATAGGCCGCCCGGCCGCAGAAAATTGTATTCTTTCTCCGTCCTTGCACAGAATTAAGGGTTTCGTAATGGCGAATAATTATGATCACTGTGTTTCTTATTTGACTACAGAACTATTTAATAATCCTATTAAGGGCAATTTTTGTTAAAAGTGTTTTATCTGTGTAGTTTTTATCACCTTGAATTTTTTAGAAGTATACGTCTCATCATTCAAACGTTAGAGAACATACGTTTTATGACTAAGGAAGTGAATATGTTCAATAGACGAAATTTAAAAAAAAAGTAAGTCAATAATTGCCCTGGTCTCAGCAGGCGGGGATGTCTGAGATCGGCCTTAGATATATACGCGACTTCGTCCACGCTTGACTTGTAATTTCCGGGGCAACAAGTACCGCAACATTTAAAAAAATACGTAAGTTTCAGTTTCAGTACAAACTGTAGCGGAATAAATTATTTTTTATGCACCCGAACAACTTCAAACCGTTTCCGAGAAAATTCCAGCGGGATCTTCGGAATAAAAAGTAGTGCAGATTTTAGTTCAAATAATTTGCCGTCAATTAACGAAAACCGCATCGAAATCGGTCCAGTAATTTTTACGTGAATCCTGAACAAACAAAAACGAAAACTAAAAAAATGCATCGCGTTTTCCGTCGTTTATATTGAGGGATTCATAACAAATGGGCGTACAGACAAAAGTGTAGTTTTACACAAGGGACAAAATTGTGAAGAAAACAAAACTAGTTGATTGTTTATGGCTGTCATTTGGAATACCCCTCTTTTAGATACACTTACATACTGATAAGACTTACTAAATTGTAACATTATTGCAATTTTTTAAACATCCTCAATGTACAAACATGGCAAGTTTAATTTTTTTTTTTTTTTTTTTTATTGCAGGATATCAGCAGACAGGCAGACGGCCCACTTGATGGACAGCGGTTACCATCG
The DNA here is from genome assembly GCA_012273795.1 of Dendrolimus punctatus. Lineage (NCBI taxonomy): Eukaryota > Metazoa > Arthropoda > Insecta > Lepidoptera > Lasiocampidae > Dendrolimus > Dendrolimus punctatus. Next base: position 652,667 of record CM022545.1, read on the forward strand.
CCTATGGACATTTGCAACACCAAAGGTGCTACGAATGCGCTGCTGCTCTCTTTAGGGAGCCTGGAACCTGGTCACTAATGCCGGAACACAACTCAAGGTTGTTATGGCGACATACTCTAGACCAGGGGTGGTAGCCATCCAGTCGGGCAAATGCCCTACCACCTGGCTGTGGGTTGTTTTGTCGCCTCTTACGACAGGCCGCCGGGCCGCAGGAAATTGTATTCTTTCTCCGTTCCTGCACGGATAAAATAATTTAATATTAAAAGATAACAAAAAACTGAGACAGAGATGAGGTAAAAGAATTTTAACCAGATATTTTTGAAATTTATTTCCCAATATGCTTACATCCATAAAAAAAACATATTTGACTGTGGCGATTTGTTGGTAAACATAGATGTAGACTTACGGTCTTATTCATAGAGAGTTAGTCCGTTTGAGTGCTTCTTTAAGAACCACAAAGAAGCGTACAAAATTACTTGTTATGAATAAGATCGTTAATGTCTAACTGACATTTAAAACTGTTTTGTAATGAAATTTAGCTTAATTTGCTTTGTGAAGCCAAGCATCTTCGTGGCATCTGTGGTATGGGCGAGGGCTACCCGCGGACTGTGGTGGTTGTAGTATTAAAACTGCATTGTCCCGAAGTGTATGATGTATTTATTCTGATCAACCTGTTACAAAATGAAAGCCTTATATACTACATTATTGCCACGTGTGCAAATACTGAATTATTGTGCGCTGGCCCCCCTAACAATAAAAAATACAAATGCTTACATACTATATTTGGAGGTCTTCAGGTAGAAGTGAAACAATGTTGTGTGTTTGAATTGCAGTTCAGGAATGCATGATGTAGGCTCGCTCCGCGCTTACTAAAGTACTACAAAAATGCAGACGCTTAGCAGCTAACGGAGCGAGCTATGTCCCCGCGGTAGGCGGGGCGTGGTCGCACGGGCTTTACGGGGGTGAGGTCAGCGGAGTGATTCTGTCCGCAACAATTTGTGAGCGGCCGCCGTAGTGATCGGACGTCTGCGGCTACATATATATCCCCCCTTAAAAGAAAAAAAATGTTAGGGGGGCCAGCGCAAAATAATTAAGTATTTGCACACGTATCAATAATGTAGTATATAAGGCTTTCATTTTGTAACAGAATAAACAGAATAAATACATCATACACATCGGGACAATGTAGTTTTACTACTGTAACCACCTCAGTCCGCGACCAGCCACCGCTCCATACCACACATCACTGGAAGGTACTTGCGGAAGATCAACGCTAGTTGTGAAACTAGCATTATGCTGAGCGAGAGCCTTTTTAGGACATCACAATTAATTGTAATATATATGTAAGACTTTCTGTATTTGTCATAAATAATACTGTTTCTTCTTCTTCTTCAAGTAAAAACTTTTTTGATTGTTTTTATTTGAATCCAAACTCCGGCCCTGATATCCATAAATTATATTTGTTAATAAACGCATCTCCTTCGTTCGCGTTCTATGAAACTTCAGGAGTTCAGTGGAGAGATCTAGCCGAGGATAAAGTGCTTTCAATTAATTAGGAAAACTTCTGGTTTAGAACAGTTTGAACGGTTTATTGGTTGGAGGCGGCATTGCATAGTAACAAGCATTAAACTTTACAAGTTTGGACGGTGTATTGCCGCTCCTATTCAAAGTTCTGTTAGCGAGGATTCTTCAATACTGAAGTTGATTACTAATTAAGATGATATTTGCAGAGGATTTGGTTATTGATAATAGATACTATAGACACAAGATATATATTTGTACAATAATTATAAAGCTTAACGTGCTAAGCAAACCGCTCGATACGTGAGAGATCTTGAAGTAATCGGTCAGTAGGTTCCTAGCAACCACTACGGTGGTTATGTTAAACAGCAAGATTGATAGATGTAAATTAGTTATCTCTGTAATGTTAGTTTGTAAAACTTTAGTTTGTAAGACTTCAGCTGTTAACCACCCAAATAAAATAAAATAAATAAATGTTAAGGTAAGGTATATAAAGGCAAAAAAGAGTTGGATGGATTGTGTGAAGGGTGATATGATGATTTGCGATGTGACAGAGGGCGCATGTCATAGAAATAGAAGAAAAAGATATATTGCGCCGACCCCAAATAATTGGGAGAAGATGACAGAAAAGGGAAAGAAGAACAATTAGTACACATCCTACTGCTGGACTTGGGTCATCCGGTTAAAGGAGACGCGAGTGCCCTAACCATTAAGCTACCCCGGCTTGTTTTGATATATAGTTCTTAATTCAACTTCCTGTACATAATATTAAGCAAAGTATTTTCAATGTAAATATTTGCTCATTTATTTCAACAGGCGCTGAGAGTTGGTCGTTAATGTGCGTTTGTCGGCGCCCGATTAGCCTGGAGAGGTACACACAGATCCAGTCGGGATGAAATCATTATCAAGTCGGCGTGTACGAACAATATCAACATTTGTCTATAAGGAACACTCGTAGTCTATAGCCAACCGCCAACGTTTGAAATCTGTTACTGAACGTAAAACGCAGCTTTATACGCACAACCAAGTTTTTATTATAAAAAAATAAAAACTTCGTTTAAAAAACCGACTTCAAAAACTAAATAACTAAAATGTATAAAATAACTTATTTCTAAAGCTATTATTATTAATATATATTATCTAAAACATCTTAAAGTCTGTGCTTAGTAATTTTCAAAATATAGTAACTTTTATGTTTTACTTTGTGTCATATGGGTAGACCTGCGAATGGTGCCGCGCTTCTTAAAAAATATAGGTCCCAAGAAACGGGAACAAAAAAATGTTCGTAAAATGAAAACTACTGGGCCAAACTATGTCAAATTTTTAGGGGACCACATGGCAGCTATTCCGCATCGAACATAAAAGAATCACGTAAATCGAATCATAAATCTCAGAGTAATCGGTGTACATATGGAACGAAAAGGAATTTTTTTTCATAAAAAACGTTCATAAAATGAAAACTACTGGGCCAAACTATGTAAAATTTTTAGGGGAACAATCAGAAGCTATTGCGCGTCGAACAAAATAAATAATCACGTAAATTGGATCCTAAATCAAGGAGTAATCGGTGAACATACATAAAAAGAAAAACAAAAAAAAGATCCCGACGAATTGAAAACGTTCTCCTTTTTTGAAGTCGGTTTAAAATTGTAAATAATTAAAATGTACGCAATTCATTGAAGACTTCCTACGCTTCACATTTGTTTATTTTGATATTAGTATTAATTTATATGATATTATTATTACATTTTACTATAGTGGTAAAATATAATTGCCGATAACAAATAGAAAAAATTAACTAAACCCGCGCTCGTACTGTTTAAATTTAAACAAGCTCATATTTTAGACCACACGTCAGCGAACACGTTTCATTAGTAGCTAAATTCAAGGGATAAATCTTTACTGTGAATAACACGCACTAAAACGAATGTAGCGAACTTCATTGACATCGTATGAATATTTTGATTATTGCGTGGAATGAAACGTATACATGTAAACGTTTTCGAAGTTATTGAGCCATATTGAAATCATTATCTTGATAAAAGCTGTGTGATGTCACGCTCTCACAGAATAACAACGTGAAACAGTAAGCCTATGGCCCACTTAAATTTAATCCTATCTCATCTCCTCTATCCCATCTCCTCTATCTCATATCCTCAACCTCATCTTCTATATCCCACCTCCTCTATCCCATATCCTCTATCCCATCTCCTCTATCCCACCTCCTCTATCCCATCTTCTATATCCCACCTCCTCTATCTCATCTCTTCAACCCCATCTCCTCTATCCCATCTCCTCTATCCCATTTTAAAGGCTGTTAACGACTTCGCCCCTGATGTTGCACAAACGTCTGTGTGATGGTGACTGACTACTTTCTATCAGAGGGGTCGTCTGCCTGTTTGCAATAAAAAAAACAAATTTCACATATCACGTTTATATGCGTGTCAAATTATTAAAATAACTTGACATGTTATCTTTAAATCTTTTAATTCCTTCACTTATAATGGATAGTTTTATGTCAATAGAAATCAAATTTTACCCGCAACACGTATGAAACGGTCTTGTAATACAGAGACAAATTTAGGTTCTGAAAAACAAAAAAGGTTTTGAAAGCACAACCGCCACCACATTTAATATAACCTCAAGATAATGAATGATAAGAAATGAATGAATATGTACTGTTTGCTACAGCCATTAATTCTTCAAAAGTCATTCTGTAACATACTTCTGTATACAATTTAAAAAAAAAGAACTTCATATGTAAATAGAAGAATAAGAAATATAAAGATTTTTTTTAGCTAGACGTGTTGCTGCGGAGTTTCTTGCCGCTTCTTCTCCTTAACAGCAATAACACGTTGCAAAGCGGTGTAAATAGCCTTAGACCTTCAAAAAGTGTTATCCAGTGGAAATTATTTTGATTAAAAACTTTTGAATTTAAATTTGATAAAAAAAACAGATGGTCGACGCCATAAGTGACCGGACGGCTGGTGTTTGCCTCTCTCGAAGATTTCATGTATGTACCTAGTCTGCGAAGAAATGCTGCTCTTCTTCAGACAGTCCGACGACAGTTTATATTACCTACTATAAACGACAATCACGTAATACTAGACTAGGGTTTATTTACTGCTACTCCCCATGTCAAACCCGGTTTAGGTTGAGATAGGAAAATTGGCTATAAATAAGTCATCGTGGAGTTGGGAGTAGTAATGGGTTGATTTTGGGATTTTTTTATTTGGGTTGAGTTTTCGTGGGTTGAATCGGGAACCCGATTTGTCTCCTTCTCTGTTATCTATAGTTTAACGGTGACTCATCTCCCATAATAATCATAAGAATTTAATTGTACGAATTTTTTCAAAAGTGGTACCCATAGTTTCGGTGACCCCCATTACAAATACCCAAATATTGCTCCAGTCACGTACAATATTGCCCGAGTTCAACATCTCTGCGTCTACCTGTACTAGAGCATCCGTGCTTAGTCTAAATTTCATATAAATGTTATTTTAATGTTATTTTATAACATTTTATGGCCCGTGTATTATATGTGGTACTGAAGTTCGAAATATCGTGTCGTTTTAGTATTACGCCAAAAGGAAGGTTTCCATTGAAAATCAACGGTGTGTCGGATATTATGCCGGCATAGCAATGAGCTGGGTGCAAACTTTGTTTGCTGAAAATGCGGCGTACAAATTCGCAAAATATTGTTTATTGTAACTATACAAACACGTATAACACAGGTTCAAATATAACCGAACACAAGAAGTCCAAACGTAATGCAGAAGATCGTAATTCAATAAAACGCGCAAAAGTCCGTCACTTATTTGATTCCCGATTGTAGTATACACGTCTCGCTTCGACCGTGGTTCTCGCTCGATTGCCTCCCCCTCCATCAGGTCATCGTTTTATACTGCACAAATGCAATGTCCCCGTATCTAAGTAGACTTAATCCGCCACAGCTGGCTTATTACTCGGCCAAACCGCCATAAAAGAGTACAATAAAACAATGGGCTGTTTTCTAATCACAAATTTTAAACACAAAGTAAACAAAAAACGTGTTCTTTTGTTTACCATAAAAGAATTTATATGTTATTAGTCTAAATGTCGACGGGTAATAAATGTGCATTGTTTCAGATATGCAGATGGATTTTGTTTTTGTCGGGACTTGAGTTGTAACGTCGCTATTTCTTCAAAAAATTTTTACTTAGAAATTGTCTGGTTTCGACCACTTTGGGAATCCCTGATTTAAACCATACTAAAATTCACTTAAACAAAATTTTTTATCACAGTCCTTTCATCCGTTGAGGAGGAATTAGGTGGCATACATACGAACTGAAGAATAATATATAGATACAGAAAGAAGATGAGCGCAGGCATTACGTACACTTAACAATATCGAAGATAGTAATATATTGTGTTACAAAGTAAACGACTTGAAGCATAACTTTGATATGCCATAACTTTAACACGGGCATTTAAACTTTATAGTGAGCATACTATGTTCAGTACCCAAGGCGATCCTGTACGTGGCTGGAGCTTTATGGTGCATTGTTCTAATCGGTAATAGCTTTATTCAGTAACGTCCAGGGTTTAGTTAGTGTGGCTGTGATCAAGAAAAGACTAGGATCTCAGGAATTTTTGTTTATGGCAGGAGTTCAGCATACAGGCAGACGGCTCACTAATGGAAAGCGGTTACCATTGCGCATAGACATTTGCAACACCAAACGTGCTACAAATGCGCTGCTGCTCTCTTAAGGGAGACTGGAACCTGGTCACTAATGCCGGAACACAGCACAAGGTTGTTATGGCGGCATACTCTAGACCAGGTGTGGTCGCTATCCAGTCGAGCAAATACCCTACTACCTGGCTGTGGGTTTTGTGCCTCTTACGAAAGGCCGCTCGGTCGCAGGAAATTGTATTCTTTCTCCGTTCCTGCATGAATTTTAGTATAATTTTAGGGTTTATATACTTACAGGTACCACCATAGAGCGAGATATGTTAGGTGTTTCTCTTATGGATAAGAGCAGAAATGTAGACATCCGTAAGAGTACGAAGGTAATCTACATATCACGCAAAATTAGCAAGATGAAGTAGCCGGAGACCGGTCACATCTGTCGCAGGATCAAAGCCCGATGGAGCAAACGAGTCCTGGACTGGTGACCACGTCTCGGCAAACGTAGGTTGTTTCATTAATTAGGAAGCTAGATTCGACGATTAATGTGATATACCTTAGGCTGTTAGAGAAATGTCAACACCGATGAATTTTTAAGAGACTTTTTATTTTAGTGTTACCACTCTAAGACAATGAATTGCGCGACATTTCTAGTGTTACCACTCTAAGGTGACATAAATTGCACAAACTTTTAGTGTTGCCATTTGAATAATGATTTAGTGCCATCTCGCGACACCTTGTCGTAGACAGTAGCGTAGGACGCCCGCCAGCCCGGTGGACTGACGACTTGCGCAAAGGCGCCGGCATGGGCTGGATGAGAGAGACAGGAAACCAGGATAAGTGGCGCTGATAGCGTAGTGGGCAAAAATAAGCACGAAGCGTCTGATCACAATAGATTTATTCGTATTTTATAAAAATACATTACAGAGCACAATTGACATTTAGAGAGCACGGAATTAGAAGGTGACAGCAGACAATGTTGCCAGTATGCACACTAAAAAGTGATGCCAGTTGTAATGTAATAATTAACAGATATTTTGTTTATGCATTACCAAAATAATGTATACTTTAACAGGCGCGTACTTGGGGAGGCCTACGTCCAGCAGTGGACAGAGATCGACTGAAGAACGAGAAGAATGCTTAGAGGTCAAAAATGGAGAGCAACAAATATTCAACTTCTATTCAGAATTTGGCCAAATACTCTATAGTGTTAAAGATGTGTGATAAAGAAATAAAGGAATATAAAACAAAAAGACATAATATATGCCAACCCACAAAAACTTGGGAGATTGTTAGCAAAAAGAGATGAAAGACATCTGTAATTTCTAGGACTGTCGCGACATTACTGTACTGTTATGCTTATTTCATTCATCCGGAGTTGCTGAGTAAAATAACTGAGACATACATAAACAGATGGAGGGGAATGGCGGTTTTAAAACGGTTCCATTTTTGCTCAAATGACTGTGGAAACCTCAAATACTATGAATAACAATAATAACAAAGATGAATAGGGATACCTGGGATCTGACTCCGGAGGCCAAGGCAAGACCCCCGCCTCCATGCCTGCCTTAGCCAGCCGGCGCTAGGATTCAAGCTCCAAGGGTGGAAGTGATAAATGGGATAATGTCGGAAGTAGCTCCCATGAACCTGCAGCTCCTGTCTTCTATGGCATATTTGGGGCCCATGCAGGAAGTGGGGAGTCACCGTATGCACATTTTTACATGTTCCTCGAACACTGCGACGGGCCATTTGCCCCATATTTCCAGACCCCTAGCACTACACGCATTTCACCCCAATAGCCCGATGCGTTTTGTTCTCATTTTCTACAATAGTCCTACACTGGCCGGGGCTTGTCCTTGGGTGCACAATTATACGGTGTAGACAAGGATAGTCGTCGGTCAGTTGCGCGCCACATTTAGATTAAATTTGTCAAGGGGCCTCTACGTGTTGGCATTCCGATGGCCCCTCGCCCTCCAAAATTCCGGGCAATTTTTATGGCCCGTGGTCTTCAAAGACATACATTAAAAATCTGCAGACAAGCACATTTTTATCCGTGCAGGAACGGAGAAAGAATACAATTTCCTGCGGCCTGGCGGCCTGTCGTAAGAGGCGACAAAACAACCCACAGCCAGGTGGTAGGGCATTTGCCCGACTGGATGGCTACCACCCCTGGTCTAGAGTATGTCGCCATAACAACCTTGAGTTGTGTTCCGGCATTAGTGACCAGGTTCCAGGCTCCCTAAAGAGAGCAGCAGCGCATTCGTAGCACCTTTGGTGTTGCAAATGTCCATAGGCGATGGTAACCGCTGTCCATCAAGTGGGCCGTCTGCCTGTCTGCTGATCTCCTGCAATAAAAAAAAAAAAAAAAAAAAAACATACTACATATCCCGATATTAATAAATAAATAATTAATTTAGAATATTAATTATATCATGTGTTTGTGGTTTGTAGAATTTGCGAATATGAAGATAGTGTTTGAAAGTTGCCGTCACGTAAATTATCGACCATGTTGTTAATCTTGCTGCAGGAACGCGGTTTCAGAGTGCACGTTGCAGAGTGCATAGCTACGTACATCGATACGTGTTGTGGATAGCGCCTCCATCACGTGGAGTTAGGAAGATACTCTTGGAACGTAGATATGTCTAACGTAAACGCCCGACTATTTAATTCTTTTCGATTCGCCGCATCTGTCACTATGTGTGAAATAGTTTACAATCGACCGCCTATCGAATCGCTGCTTCAACGTATCCTCGCCAGGTTTGTGTCTCGTACAACATTTCGGACAACTGTTGGTATAAACCCACGTCCTGGTATGCGGACGTTGTGCAGTACCTAGCTGGTCACAATATCGAAGAAACCGCAAGACGAGAAAAGAGAATCAAGAGGAAGACGTGCCTGAGTATCCTGTAAGTCCTTTTTTCTCATATTTTTCGTCCGCATCCCACACAGAGTTTTCTTCCCGTGCAGATTAGCGTACCTATACATTGCTTAGGGGCCGCGTTCACGTTTAACTTACAAAGAAAGAAAGAAAGAAAATATTCGCTGTCGCGAATTAATGCACACAAAACTAAAAAATATACTAAATTAACAGAATATATATACTCATAAAACATAAATCCATTAGAACTTTATAAAATATGCAACTGTAACTTTTAATTACCTACAGAGTCTCCCCGCGTGCCCCCACGCAGCGCTCGTGGATCACCGTGCACCCTACCCACACCGAACAGCGCATATAAGCTGGAATCGCATTGTTACGAGTTGGGAGACTCAAAATGCCGTTGGAATTATTATAGCGTTTATTGGAACTATGCAAACACGTATAACACAGGTAAAAATATAAACAAACACAACAAATCCTAACGTAATGCAGAAGGTCTTAATTCAATAAAACGCGCAAAGTCCATCACTATTACATTCCCGATTGTAGTACACAAGCCTCGCCTTGATCGTGGTTCTCGCTCAAGTCCCTCAATCAGGCCATCGTTTTATACTGCACAAATGCAATGTGCCCGTATTGTAATTGACGAAATCCGAAACACCTGGCCAACGAGTAAGCGGCCACAAATCATTACAATAAAACAATGGTCTGTTCTCTAGAAACGTATGCCAATAAATAAGTAAACAAAAGAAGAGGATCATAAAAGAATTACAATTAGTTCAAATGCCGATAGGTAATAAAAAGTGTTTTGTTTCAAATGTGTTTTGTCGGGACCTGAGTTGTAACAGTGTATTTTCCGAGATAAAAGTAGCCCATGTCCTATTCCAGACTACAATCTATCTCTGTGCGAAATATCATGCAGATCCATTCAGCCGTTCTGGCGTGGTTGAGTAACAAACATCCATCCAAACTTTCACATTTATTACATATTGTATAGACAGGTTTCGTAGCTCCATGTAGATGCATTAAGGCAGCCCAGTTTACGGCTGCATCTGACATTGGCGTCGTATACTATTGTTAAAGCGCGACAAGGCGTCATTCCCGTATAAACCAGCATTTATTTGACTCCAATAGGTTCAGTTAACTTCAAACCGAATAGCAACATTATTTTTAAATAATATAAAACTTATATAAATACACTAGCTGCGCCCGCGGTTTAACCTGTGTGGTGATGGAAACTGGGGCCACCGCTTTTTCCCCTCATGACTGCTCTAAGATACTCATTGAAATCGATTGATGTTAATGGCAGTTTTGTTTTAAATTAAATACTTGTGATGAATAACGTATTTATTTGGATAAGGACTAATATTATGTTTATAAAAACACCTTCGCAAATAATGCATTATTTTAGAACAAATTCGGTCAGCATAAAAAGGTTATAGTGAGCCTTGAAAGATATATATGCTGTCGCTGACTTTTTTTTGAACTTTAAAAGGGGATCAATTCAGTTACACTTTATTTTAGCAAAACTTTAACCGTCAACGCAGCGCAAGTAGCGGAAGCTCTCAGATGAAAACAAGCCCGATTTTGAAACATCCCTCATGGTGCTCCGCTCCTATTATTCATAGCGTGATGATATATAGCCTATAGCCTTTCTCAATACATGGGCTATCTATCATTACAATAATAATTATTATATCAGACCAGCAGTTTCTGAGATTGGCGCGTGCAAACAAACAAACAAACAAACTCTTCAGTTTTATATATTAATATTAATGTAAGATAATTAAAATTAAGTAACTAAACATTAACCCTTTAAGTTCCCGATATAATTAGCTCATAACTTCTTAAAAAGTGAACCGTAGAACATATGTCAGCACCTAATAACCTAATGGCTTGAAAAAACAAAAATCACCTTGAAATTCATTTCTGATCCTTACCCAAATACCAGCTTTGAATGAGTGTTCTCACACCACTTTACCAGTTTCCTTTTTTTTTAAATTAACTTTAATAAACCAATAAATCCTTAGCTCGCCAGAACGGGTTATTTCCTGTGTTGCCAGCTAAGTCTAGATTGCAACAAAATACTTCTAAACTATCTATTTAACAAATTGCTTTTGTGTAACTTTTTATACTTTTATTACTGATAATAATAATTTTTAGACTAAAACAGTGAAACATTGTAAGTAATACCACCAATCGCCAACAGCCCATGTCAGCGCTGGTTCAGCGGATCTGCCGCTGTTAATTCACATGGTGAGGCACTCGACTGTTGCGTAACTATGTTCTATATCTCAGTCTTTCCATCACAAACAAAAGCGCAGGGTCGACAGGGAGGAGGGGGTTTTTAGTGGGTATTGAGGTTGCTCACCCGTGCGGCATCACTCGGAGTCTCCACACTCCTCTGTGTAATCCATCGCGGACGGAACGCAAATAAAGCATACAATTGCTAGCGTTACCGCTCCCTGTGGATTCGTGCCGTTTCCTAGTGACGGCCCAGAGAGTGTGTAAATCGGTTAGTCATTTTCCCTCGCCTCAAAAAAAAAAACGTGGTGAGGCATAAAAGGTAGCAAGGTCCTTCTACCCGTGCCCCTGGGCCGATAAACTGACTACTAAAGTTTATATATTAGATGAGGCGAATGTCCTAGTAACTAGCTATAGGACGCGGCAATTTTTGATAGCAAAGTAAAATGTGGTTATAACAACGGGTGCGATCCAACGTCATGTGCGTCGGGGTAGCGTGGCGTTTTGTAACATACTAACTCACGCGCTGAGCAGGCAGCAGCAACACACGAGGGATGCAAGACGCTATACATAACGTACCTATTATTATTTTTCAAAATCATTATTTTCATATTTCCATAATCATTTCATAATATATTATGTACTTATATTAAATTGTCCAAAATATGTATCTTTTGTGTATTTTTGTTTCATGTTGCTCTAATTATAAATAATACTAAAATATTAAGGGCCGCTTGCATGAGGTTGCTTAAATTTGTTTAAGAAACACAAAACGTATTTAATACCCTTAAATACAATTAGCGTCTTACACAACGCAAAATTTTCCGCTAAATATGTTTAAAGAACTGTAAATAGGTTTAGTATAAAACGTATTTAGGCAGTTTAATATGATTAACTAATTTCATTTAAAGGCGATCGTTATGCAAGCGGCCCTAACGGAAGACCAGCGTCGGTTGTTTATCAACCATCATTTGCTGAGTTAGGGCCTGATTAGAGTTAGTTAACTTTATCTTTTATTAAACTGCTTATTTTATAACTTAAAATAAATCTAAATAAATATTATTTTCTTTCTTTCTTTTCTATAAGCCCAAGGTACTAACTGGGAAATATATGGCGCCAATAATATCACTGGTGAATGTCCATTGTTGTTATCAACAAGGCACGTAAAACGAAAAAAAACTTGAAAACATAATTATAAGTTAAATAAAAAAAGGGGGGGGGGGGAAGTGCCTAAAGTGCCTTTTTTTATTTGATAGTATAGTTTGTAATTCAATAGTTGCAAATATTAGAATTAAATATTATATTTTTGATAATTAGTAAAGAATGAAATATTATAAGTTTAAAAAAAACAAGTTGCGGTCAATGATGCCCGCGAATAGGAGACGAGAGATTCATACTATATTTCAATCTCTTTTTCTTTTCATTATTTATAAAGGGTTGTATCTGGCAACACAGCGAGTATGCCCAAATATTTGGATAGAGGCGACGGCGTAAGTGAGTGACCGAGGCAAGGCTAAAAAGCTAGTACATTTGCACAGAACTGGCTCATTACAAGCTTTTATCGTGAACAAATACGCTACTAACGTTGTAAATAGCTGTACTAATTGATATTCCAACGGGATTTACTTGATTTTTCTGTCTCGTAATGGTTTAAGTTGTCTTCGAGTAATGACTACTCAAACTAGTGAATGGATGTTTTTGATGTCTCCGATTTCTTTGGTCTTAGGTAAATCTTTGTTATAATAAATCAATAGTAAATAGCGATGAGTATATCATCATAAAACCGACTTCGAAAACTAAAAAGTATTATTGTGTTGGAGCTCTTCTTTTTACGTAGGAGCGCCACTTATTGTCAGGGTGACTAATATTATCAGAAGAAAACTATAGTGTACGAAAGAAACACGTTTATTCTGTTGGTGGTTTAACATTCACAATAGTTCACACGAACAAAATAAAGGAAAAGAAAGAACTGGTACAGTCAAGTTAAATATATGCACGAAAGGGGCTGTAAGCCTCCTTCGGAAGATCTCGCGAAACACGTGGGAAAAGGGCACGGAAGTATATTTATACACGCGACCCTCCACTACGTGGGCTATACGCGGACTCTGTGAGAGACGACACCCGCGGCTTGCGTCGGAGTGCCTCTTCCCCTTTGCCCCTCGTGTTCCACGTACCTATTAGGCCGTTTGATACAGCGGCCCGCACGGGTTACTATAGTATAAAATAACTTATTTCTAAAGCTATTTTTAATGATAATACTCGTATATTATTATCCAAAACATCTTAAAGTCGGTGCTTAGTAATTTTCAAAATATAGAAATTTTTATGTTTTACTTTGCACCGACTTCAAGATGTGTTAGATAATATATATTAATAATAATAGCTTTAGAAATAAGTTATTTTATACTTTTTAGTTTTTGAAGTCAGTTTTTTGAAACGGATTTTTTTTTACTTTTTTATTTGTTACTTTTAGTGTCTATCTGTGGTAAGACTACGAAAGGTGCCGCGCGCATTAAAAAATATAGGTCCAAAGAAACTGGAACGGGACAAAAATCATAAAATGAAAACTACTGGGCCAAAGTATATTAAATTTTTGGGGGACCAAATGGCAACTATTCCGCATCGAACTAAAAAAGAATCACGTAAATCGGTCTAGGCGTCTATAGGTCTAGGCGTGAGTAATCGGTGAACACACATGTAAAATAAAAAAATATTCCGACGAATTGAGAACCTCCTCCTTTTTCTGAAGTCGGTTAAAAAGTCGTGGCAGCCATTAGGCTAGCGCACGCGTTCCAAACTCAAAGGGCGCGGGTTCAATCCTGGCCGGAACGCATGCTCCACTTAGTCAGATTTCTGATCTAATGTGCATATGGTTACAATTAACACGTGCTAATAACGGTGAAGGAAAACATCGTGATGTAACCTACACAACGAGGTAACCGATGTGTCAAACCTGCCAAGCCGCCTTGAACAAGCGTGGCGGGTATACTGTCCAATCCCTCTATAATGGGCGGCCCGAGCCCAGCAGTGGGACATTCAGGAGCTGATATATTATTATAAATCATCATTCGAGTGTTAATTCTCAGTTCTGTTTGATGTGTTCGCTTCTACACTTAGGGTCGGTTTTCCAACTTTCTCTTCTCTACTTCGTGCGGTCTTCGCAATCCCCTGTTTTGAGACTAGACGCAATCTCGTGCCAGTATTTCGTGGACCTATCGCTTAGACTGGATCTGGGTGGAGGTGGAATATCTACTAGATATTTGTTTCCAACTTAATTAGCCGGTTCCCGTAAGACTTAGGCGTACCAGCGACTCTCATTTTATTGCAGGAGTTCAGCAGACAGGCAGACGGTCCAATTATCATCGCCTATGAACATTTCCAACACCAAAGTTGCTAAAAATGCGCTGCTGCTCTCTTAAGGTAGACTGGAACCTGGTCACTAATACTGGAGTACAAATAAAGGTCGTTATGGAGGCATACTCTAGACCAGGGGTGGTAGCCATCCAGCCGGGTGAATGCCCTACCACCGGGCTAGAATTATATCGCAGACATGAAGATTGTCGCGGATGCTGGAAATCCTGACAGAGTCTTTCCGCGGCACAAACATGACAATTTCATTAGAGTTCCCTTTTCACCAAAAATACCTACGTATTTAGCTATCAACTATGCAATTGTACCTACACATGGTCGTTCTTGACAATCATACCAGTACAGTTAGTATGTATTGTGTCAAACATCTATCAACATTCCATCCGCGCAGGACGGTGAAAGAATACAATTTCCTGCGACCGGGCGGCCTGTCATAAGAGGCGACAAAACAACCCATAGCTAGGCGGTGGGTATATTTCCGGATTGGTAGCCCAATCCTGGTTTAGAGAATGCCACCATAATAACCTTGAGTTGTGTTCCGGTGTTAGTAGCCAGGTTTCAGTCTACTTTAAGAGAGCAGCAGCGCATTTGAAGCACCTTTGGTCTTGCAAGTATCCATAGGCGACGGTAACCACTTTTCATCAGGTTTGTCGTTTGCTTGGTTCAGGCATTAAAAAAAAACTGTTTTTCTCAAGACATTGCATCAATACACTTATTATCATTTCCAAATACGACCACCTAGCGTTCTGTTTAGACCGTTGTACACAAGCCAATAAAGTATGGGGTAAAAATCAACGCCAGAGGCAATCGTCCCAGCTTCCCACGAATGTGTGCCAGCGCACTCGAGTTATGTTTGCACAGATAAACGAAGTGTGACGTATCGCGTCAGAGGATCGACTCGGGGGCAACGCGGCACCGGTACAAATCCATCGGCCTAAGTAAATATCGGAAACTATGTTTGGTGAGATCCTGCTAGGGGCGGGATTTGGGATTTTTGTTGGGGGTACAGACTCTTTATACTTTGGTACTGCCATGTCAACCTCCTTTCGACTTGCACGAGCCAATACTGCTCGTAAACCGTATGGTATCATCATTGCCATGTATCTATTAATAATCTGCAGCCAAAAATACACATTCTATTAAATTCTCATGTTATGTAAGTTTTGCTTGTGTTATGGGTAACATACAATGTGCCATTCTTGGGCCGATCTCAGAAGTGCAGACCGCAGTGAATAACACAAAATTCATTAACGAAATTTGCCAAGTCAGGAATCAAACTAGTTACCTCTGCGTTCCAATGAGCTCGGTCGGCAAAAGCCTACTCGACTGTAGGAGCTGTCTCTGGTTTTGATGTACTTGAAATATATTATTTTTGACCTCGATATAGAAGGAAGTATTTTATTTTTTATTTATTTTTTCTATTCCACTGTAAAAAATGTCTTTTTCATTTTAATAATTGTTTTAATGTTCGTATATTGAATAACTAAATAAAAAAAACCAAAAAACAAATATTTAATCGACTTTTTTGTACAGTATCTTGAAGTCGGTGCCAAGTAAAACAAAAAAGAACAACATGAAATTTACAAAATATGGTGAATTTTATGTTTTACTTGGGTCCAGGTTGCCTGGAAGAGATCGCTATAAGCGATAAGGCCGCCCATTGTGCTAATGGAAATATATTTAAATATATTAAATATATAGGTCTAAGTTATGATGAACAATAAAGCGTTTTTATTCATTCATTCATTCATACATGACACCGACTATAATATGTTGTAGAAAGAAGTCGGTTAAATATAATTGGTTTTTATTATTAAGTAATTTTATACTTTTTAGTTTTTGAGTCGGTTTTTTTATACGAAGGTTTTTTTTTATTTGTTACTTTTTAGTATCTAGCTATATGGGTACTACGGATGGTGCCGCGCTCCTTGAAAAATATAGGTCTCAAGAAATGGAAAAAAATGCGCGTGTAGCAAGAGGCCTATACACGCCTACATGCGCTTCCAAAAATGAGCTTATAAGCGGGTATAAAACGCTAGTCTGAAACTGCCCTTCATGTTTGAGATTGAAAAGCGTTTTGCCAAAGACAATTACATCGTCCAAGTAAACAAAAATTTTCATAAAAAAACTACTGGGCCAGTTTAATCTTTTAGGGGACCAAATGGCAAATATTCCGTATCAAACAAAAAAGAATCACGTAAATTGGATCATAAATCTCTGAGTAATTGGTGTACATATAGAACGGAATGAAAACTTTTTCATAAAAAATGATCATAAAATGAAAACTACTGGGCCATAGTATGTTAATTTTGTAGGGGACCAAATGACAACTATTCCACATCGAACTAACAAAGAATCAAGTAAATCGAATCATAAATCTCAGAGTAATCGGTGTACATATAGAACGGAATGAAACTTTTTTTCATAAAATGAAAACTGCTGGGCCAAAGTATGTTAAAATTTTAGGGGACCAAATGGCAACTAATCCGCGTCGAACTAAAAAGAATCACGTAAATCGAATCATAAATCTCAGAGTAATCGGTGTACATACATAAAAAAACATACCGGCCAAATTGAGAACCTCCTCCTTTTGGGAAGTCGGTTAAAAAAGATAAATCAAGTTGAGAGCATCCTCCTTTTTGAAGTCGTTAAAAGAAGCTAGCAAATATTACAAGTAAAATAAGTCTTGTAAAAATTAAATCTCCTACCTTTATGTTCCTCGCTTGGCTATATACACCGTATTTAATCGACGTGAAGTTTTTCTAAAAGGAACTACAAACAATGGTTCAAAACACGAAACAAAAGGCTTCCGCAATCAGTACAATTGCAGCAATTATGTGACTATCGATTTGAGAACTCTTAAAAGTTTCGACTACAGTCACGTTAAAAGGAGTTTCCATTTGAACAAGAATGTTTAAATACTAAAATGTAAGGCTAAGACCACACTATATCTGCCAAACTTAGGGATACACTGGGAGATACATAATGGTCAACATACAAGGAGCCTAGCTTGATAATACACAATTCACTTTCGCGCTCTAATCTAAATAATTCTATACAGCGTGTTTCAGACCTTACGACAATAAATCAGACCACGTTTGCTTCATGACGTACTCTGCCCAAATACAAAAACGAATCAAGGTAGCTTCTTTGGTTTAGCCACAGGACCTCATTTTTCATTTCAGAATATTACAACAACATGTATCAGTTATTGTGTCTAAATCGGTAGGTTAGTGACCAATGTATCATGTTGCCAGCTCGTCTCTTCATCATTAAACGCGGAAGTTGTTCATTCTTACGCTCTCGCTCGCGAACCAATATTTACAAGATGTTCTGTTTTTATTCCCTTTTATCGTAATTAATTTGTTCGGAAATTGCTTTTTTAAAATTTTGACTTTACGGTTGATTTAATAGTACCAAAACATTTTTATGGTGTACGACCGATAAAATTATGATTTATTGTCTTTTGAAATGAAACACGCTGTATATTAATACGTGAAGCAAAAACACATCAAAAACTTTGTACTCCTTTTTACGCAAGTTGTCCGGACAGAGGAGTATGAAATTTCGCACACATACAGAATGCTAATAATTTTTTTTAATTAAGAAAAAAATACATTAAATCAATAAAAAAAAATTACACGCACTACCATGTCGTTGACACACACACGCGTATATACTCTTTGTTTATTGTTAAATCAAATTAATGGTGTTCAGCCAGGGTCGCGGAAGTAAAGCTCGCGCTTATCCCGTGACCCTGGCACATGGCGTCAGGTGGCACCAAGGGGTTTTAGTGGGTATTCCGGCTCCTATAAACCGTCGAGTCCCACACTCCCCCGCCGAAGTCTCCCCCGGCGGGGGGTCCGCAAATGGATTTCCCCTTGTAAAAAATAAATTAATTAATGGTGTAGTCTTGGCGAAATCTGTGATTATAGAAGTATATGTCCTTGACAGATCAGAACCTTAATAATGTTAAAACTTATAACTTAAATTAATTATTATGGTTGAATTTCGACCACGGCCGAACACTAGTTAATATAAATTGAAAACTCAATGCTTAAATTTAAGACAATTCAAAATAGAGGAAGTTGGATAAATTAAGTTAACTTTTCATGACCTTGACTTGTAACCACGCTCTCAAGCGCACACAGCTTTTTTAGTATAAGCACGTTCTTTTGGTGTTTACTTGATGGGTTCCAAAGTAGTTCCCTTTTAAAAACAGCGGCGATTAAGTTCTTCCATTGTAAAACTATAGCCACTAGGCGACTAACAGAAAATAACCAACATGTTCGTCCGCGTTGCGACTCGTTCAAGACTAACCTAGTATCTAATAGATCTGACTTAGAGTTAATATTCTAATGGTAATATAGAAACAAAATATCTATTTAAAATTATCACTTAACAACTGGTATCACTTTAGTCTGCATACTGGCAACATTGTTTTCTCGGCCCTCTCTTTCCGTGCTCTTTGAAAACGTCAATTGTGCTTTGTGTTCATGATTTTGCAAAGTGTAATAAATCAAGTTAAA
This sequence comes from Dendrolimus punctatus, assembly GCA_012273795.1. Classification (NCBI taxonomy): domain Eukaryota; kingdom Metazoa; phylum Arthropoda; class Insecta; order Lepidoptera; family Lasiocampidae; genus Dendrolimus; species Dendrolimus punctatus. The sequence goes on from CM022545.1 coordinate 671,877, forward strand.
TCAACACTTTTTTTACTTATTTTTGCTCATAACCCTTCGCTACTAATATCATATACTAAGTGAGTCGCTTGGCTCTTGGCGATAAGCGAGATTCTTTATAATGTGTCCTAAGCTTAAGTGCAAAAATGACTATATTTGGTTGGTTTTCTTTCTCCTCAAGCTTGAAATGAAGCAATTATTATAAACTTGGTATCGTATTTCTGATGTAGTGAAACCATGCTGGAACCATTATCTTTAATATGAATACCTTAGGGCTGACTCGATCTCGTTGGAGGACATGGGCGAAGACATGCTATCCAGCAAAAGGTGTTGTTGGTCCGAGGTTGCTTCCATCGGTCAGGACCCAGAAGGAGGCCTCAGAGAGGCATAGAGAGGTTAGTGCGTATGGGGACTCCGTCCGTAGAAGACAGCTTCGGGGTCCAAGGCACCGCTACGCACAAAATCTCCTTCCTTCATGATTCCAGCACTGGGGGCCGCGTGGACAAGTGGAGATCTCTCGGAATCCCCCCCCCCTGTTGTTGAAAAAGGTGTCCTTCCCCGCAGGACACCCTGAGTTCGTCGTCCAGCGTTGGGGTGACACAGATGCAGTACCTATTGGTCCAGTTCCTGTGGCGCCATGAAAACATTGCACACACTACCATGTATTTGACACACTCATGCGTATATACTCTTTTGTTTATTATTAAAGTCAAATAACAGTGTAGCCTTGGCGAAATCTGTGATTATAGAAGTATAATTTTGATATTGACAATTTCGACCACTGGGCGACCATTATTAAAGATAAATAGCGGTGTCAGTTCGGATTAATACCTTATAAGTGATAACGTTGTTTCACTTCTCCCAGACTGTGAACATTGCACACAAGACATGTACTATGTGTTCTTATTAAATAAAACAAACAATGAAACAAGCCCTTAACAACTCACCGACGAAACACTTTTGTTCCGGTAATAACGGATGCGGAAAACTGGGGAAGTTTGTAAAATGATGCGGGCCCCCACGGGAATGGGTGAAGGGGGACAGGAGGGAAATAGTTCGTTTGTAATGATTGACTATCGGCTGTTTGTGTTAAGAGGATCTTTGATTTCCGCTCCGTGGGAATTATAGCAAATCGACAAGCCTGCGCTAATATTACAATGGAAGTTCATTATAAAAAATCACTAACTCTGCTATTAAAACTTCGTTCGCGTTTCCACGATGATGACAACGACGTGCTTGAGAGTGAATCGAGATTTATGATATTGTTACAACTCAGGTCCCGAAAGAAACAAAATCCGCCTGCATATCTGAAACAAAGCACATTTATTACCCGTCGGCATTTGAACTAATAACATTTGAATTATTTTATGGTTGTCTTCTGTTGTTTATTTTGTGTTTAAAATTTGTGATTAGAAAACAGCCCATCGTTTTATTGCACTATTTTATAGCAATTTGCGGCCGAGTCATAAGCCAGGTGTGGCGGATTAAGTTGACTTAGATACGGGGACATTGCATTTATGCAGTATAACACAAAGACCTGATGGAGGGGGAGCCAGTCGAGCGAGAACAACGGTCGAAACGAGAGGTGTGTACTACAATCGGGAATCTAATAAGTGACGGACTTTGCGTGTTTTATTGAATTACAACCTTCTGCATTACGTTTGGACTTGTTGTGTTCGGTTATATTTTTTACCTGTGTTATACGTTTTTGTATAGTTCTAATAAACTCTATAGTAATTCTAACGGCATTTTAATTCGAGTCTTGCGACTCGTAACAATATTGTTAAAGTGTTGTCTTTTGATTTTAAGATTTTCATGCTTGTCATTTTTATCAGTGCAGGAACGAAGAAATAATCGAATATCCTGTAACCAGGCGGCCTGGACTGTCGTAAGAGACAACAAAACAACCCATAGCCAGGTTGTAGGGTAATATGCTCGCTTGGATGGTTACCCCTGGTCTGGAGTAGTCCGCACTAACAATCTTCAATTTTTTCTGGCATTAGTGCCCATATTTATTTACATAGGAACACCTTTGGTGCTACAAAAATTCATAGGCGATGGTTTTCACTTTGCATTAGGTGGGTCGTCTGGCTGTCTGCTAAAGTGATATAATGAAAAAAATAAAAAATCAAAGACACACACATGCTTAGTACTGCATAAATATAATACTTACTTTGATTTATCGGTTAATCATGGCTGTCTTTAAGGAGTTAGCTCAAACTTTGTGTTGATCCCCTCTGTTACGTTTAAGGATATGTGGGAGGAGCTGATGAATAAGAGGATTACTCATAACGAAAACTGCAGTTTCAAAAATCTGAATCTGATTTTGAAATGATAACTTGTTATGGGAGGGTAAACCGTTTCGTTACGTAGCGCGTTACGGTGCCAGTCTGTCCGGCTTCCTTTTACGGCACTCACGCATACGGCAGTGGTAGTTAGACTCTTCCTCTCTCACTCTAACCCACAGCACTAGCTGTATTTCGGTAATTAAATTAAATAATGATACTAATAATGTACCTAAACAAAATTGTAATAATTGTAATGTACATAGTCAAGAATTGAAGACGTGAGTGGATGAAGGTGATATGTCGCATATTCGGTTTTTTGCTTTTTTTTACGTAGATGGAGGTTATAAGTCGATACCAAATGACTATAGACCTTAGACCATAGATATAAGGCATATTTAAAAAAATAAAGAGTTGAAAAAGGTATTAAGTTCAATTCAGTTTAAAATAAAAGTAAATTTTTTATCTCGATTTATTCAGAATTGGAATTATGCGACTTATCTCCTTCATCCACTCATGTCTTCAATTGTAACTAAGAATATAATGTATTTTATAATCAAGAAAAGATTTTTTTAATAATAAACCTTTCTTTACATTATCATATTAATATACATAAAATTTAAGTAATAACCTAAGCTTTTCTTGAGTTAAACAATTTCAATATTAAATAGTTCAACATAGATTAGTTACAATTATCAGTTCTATCGGGCATCCCGAGAAGCACACTTAAAGATTTTTTAAATTTTTTAGCTGGAGTACAGCAAACAGGCTGACAGCCCACCTGATGGAAAACGGTTGCCCTCACCTATGGACGTTTGTAACATCAGAGATTTCCCAACGCGCTGCCGGCCTCGAAGAAATTCTATGACACTCTTTTTAAAAAACTCCATATCGAAGCGCTGTGGGAAAACCTCGGCTGGGTGTTAATTCCAAATCCCCACGGCACCTAAGAGAAACGTTCTACAGAACCGTTGCGTACATGAGCGAAGTGGCTCAAGGAAGTGGGGGTGAACTCCCAACCGATGGCGAGTGGTGCGATTGTAGAAGAGGTCGGAGGCACCATTCTTAACAGTTTTTCGGTTTGTGTTATTCTGTTTTTTAAAGATGAAACTTTGTTCTTATATACCTTTCCTTATCTTTCAATACATTATCAACATCTGAAGAGATGTCGCCGAATTAATTCCAGAGTTATAACAACATACAGCCCATAACTGTCCCACTGCTGGGGTCGGGCCTCCCACTGTGGGGGGGAGAATGGACAGTACACTAGCCACGCTTGTCTAAGGCAGCTTGGCAGGTTTGACACATCGGTTACCTCGATGTGTAGGTTACATCACGATGTTTTCCTTTGCCGTTGTTAGCACGTGGAAGTTGTAACAATATGCACATTAGGTCAGAAAACTGCCCAAGTGATGTATGCGTTCCGACAAGGATCGAACCCGCGACCTTTGTGTTTAGGACGCGTGCGCTAGCCATTATGCTACCACGACAATTTTCAGAGTAAGAGGAAATATTGCAATGAAATAGTATAATTTTGTTGGAGTCTGTTGAAAAGCTTATATAAAGTAAATGGTAAGTGCTCCGACCGCACGTGTTAAATGTGTGTGTAAACACACTAATTAGAAGCAAATACAGACGTAATGTAAATACAGCCTTATGTTCTACTTGATACTTTGCTTTAGGGAGGACGAGGTGAATTTGGTTTCGTTTTTGGAAAAAAATCGTATCTTTTTTGCGTTAGAATGCTGTCCGGAACAGGTGCAACATTTAGGCAGTTTGATCTACTGAGGGTATTGTTACAATTAGCACATGCTAAGGACGGTGATGAAAATATCGTGATGAAACCTGCATCGAGATAACCGATGTGTCGGACCTTCCAAACCGCTGTGGACAAGCGTGACGAGTGTATTGTCCGGTCCCCTAAAGCGGGAGGCTCGAACCCAGTAGTGGGACTTTTTTGTGGACGTGGGACGTTACAATTATTATTACTGGTTGCCCGTGGTCGAAATAATACCATAATAATTTCGCTCGGCGACTTGGTAACGGCCATGTTGCAGAGCGACGACCGCTGGGATGCTGCGGTTACTTTTTGCGAGGCAGTAATGTCTCTCAAAGATGCCGCAGAAAGGGATAGGGAGCGAAGTCCTTCGGCGCGTGCTACGGTCTCTTCTCGAGGTCGCCGGCCTTCAGCTGGCACCCGGAGAGGCAGGTACGCGCATTACTTCCCTCCCTGAGTTAGGTTCCGGAACGAGGGGGCCCTTAGCTACTAGGTAAAGCAAGGGATTTAACAACTACCACCGTCTCGAAGTGGAGTGTGTTCTCCCAGGGCACACTTCAGGCACTTTATTGCGCTGGATCGACTGTTGCGTAACTATGTTCTATATCTCAGTCTTTCCATCACAAACAAAAGCGCAGGGTCGACAGGGAGGAGGGGGTTTTTAGTGGGTATTGAGGTGGCTCGCCCGTGCGGCATCACTCGGAGTCTCCACACTCCTCTGTGTAATCCATCGCGGACGGAGCGCAAATAAAGCATACAATTGCTAGCGTTACCGCCCCCTGTGGATTCATGCCGTTTCCTAGTGACGGCCCAGAGAGTGCGTAAATCGGTTAGGCATTTTCCCTCGCCTCAAAAAAAATACCATAATAATTATTTTCAAAGACTATTCTTCTATAATCACAGATTGCGCCAAGGTTAGACTGTTAATTTGACTTTAATAATAAACAAAAGAGTGTGTGTGTGTCAAATACATGGAAGTGTATGTATTGTTTTTTTAATGTATTTTTAATGCATAATTTTAAAAAAAATGCATCGTCGCTCCTTCTCTATATATATTGTGTGCGAAATTTCATACTCATCCTTTCGCGCAATTTTCGTAAAAAGGAAAAGTTTTTGCTTCACGTATTTGCTTACGTAGATTCTTAATTTGAATGAGTGTTCGTCAATAAGCCTTACCAAAATTAATAAATTTCAATGTATGCCGATTCGGCCTCTAGCCGAATATCGAATTTAGTCAAGTGTACAACCTTACAGTCTTTCTTCCAGCAAATACCAAAGTAAGCTTAATTTGTGCCTAAATTGGCTGGAATCTCTACATACGCGTAAAATATTTAATGAATATTCATGTCTACTACGTTACTAAATATATAGACACTCGAGACGTATACTTTCACTTTGAACGCTGGAGGATAATATTTTGATAAGTCTCCTAAATTTAGACGAATATTTATTTGGAAACTAGAAAGGAGAATTTCCAAATTTATTCTGCATACAATTACAGAGTAAATTATTTATACTGAATGTATTTATTACAAAATAAAGTCCTGAGGCCATGAGCCTTTACCAAAATTTATCAAAAACGACTCATTAACTCTTCAGGTGATCAGAAGCCAAGAGGGGGAAAGCAATACAAATAAGATAAGATTTATTTTATTGTATTGGATCTTCTTTTCTCATATACAACGTGTTTCATTTCAAATGACAATAAATCATAATTTTAGCAGTCTTACTCCATACAAAGTTTTTGGTACTATTAAATCAACCGTAATGTCAAAATTTAAAAAAGCAATTTCCGAACAAATTAATTACGATAAAAAGACAATAAAAACAGAACATCATGTAAATATTGGTTCACTGACCTTGGTAAAAATGAACATCTTCCGCGTTTAATGATGAAGAGACGAGCTGGCAACATGATACATTTGGTCACTAACCTACCGATTTAGTCACAATAACAGATACATGTTGTTGTAAAATTCTGAAATGAAAAATGAGGTCTTGTGGCTAAACCAAAGAAGCTAAATTGATTCGTTTTTGTATTTGGGTAGAGTACGTCATGATGAAAACGTGGTCTGATTTATTGTCGTAAGGTCTGAAACACGCTGTATAAAAATGAATGTTTGTCTGCATGTACTTTATAGAATCGTAAACTATACATGTGATCATGTGATGATCTCTAGGAAAGTTGTTGTGCATGAGCCAAAGAAGGTTTCTGAGTTGGTTCACAATTGGACCCGGTAGATGGCGCTGCTGTCGGCATATCGATTGAAGCCCTTTCGGGCAGGACGACGTCTGCCGGGACAGCTAGTTATTTATAAATTTCTTACGCTTATAGTTGAAAAGTAAGTCTACTTTCTACTCTATATATGTACGTACACTGCTTTGCAATGTGTAGCGCTGTTTAAAGGAGTATATATAACTATTAGGGTTGTAACGGAGGCCTTCTTAGCGGAGGCGGAGGCGGATGCGGAGGCGACGGGTTTCACATCCGCGGATGCGGAGGTTAACGGAGGCGGAGGCGGAAGTAAAAATGGATATAGAAAAAATTGTAGTTTATGGTTTATTAAAATTAATAATAGTACAAAATATTTATTTTAAATCAAATAAGTATGTACTACGTCTAACGCGTCCAAGCAATTCGACAGATTGATTCCTGTCGCGTATCATTCATTTGACAAATTACTTTAGCACGCCCCCCGCCCCATCCCAACCGCTATAACGATAACTATATATCACATTTCAAGACAAAATGAAGACGTATTTGATTCAGATGATCAGAGGACTGATGCCTACCTTGGACAATCGATCAGTATGAAGATCTAGCGAGGAAACGTAGTCAATCTTCTGGGCACTTATCCATTCAACCCTTGCAATGTTAGCCAAACGCGTGTACGCAGTAGAAGTGTAACTTAAGAGAAGACACATGCGAACATATTGTTACGAGTTACAGTACTCGAATTAAAATAAATGCCGTTGGATTTACTATAGAGTAGAACTGTACAAACACGTATAAAACAAATACAAATAGAACTGGATGCAACCTTTTCACACTGCACGATTTAATGCAATTCAACAAGCTAATCGAGAGTACTCCAAACGTCTTACTAGCATCGTAGTCGCCGCTTGACTGCCTCACCCCTCCGTTCGCGCATTGCTTTATACTAAACTGTATAATACCAATAAAGGGGTCCCCGTTCACGGACATCTGGCAAGCTTCGACGCAATGCAATAAAAACAAGGATAAATTCGTTCGACACTAATTACAGCCATTAAATAAGTACGATAATAATAGATGTTTTTAAAGTTCAAACACGAAGTAAATAAAAGAAGTCGTTTTTACAACATGCCAGATGTGCGGTCTTTGTCGGTATGTAACAATATCTATAACACTTATTAGAGAAGTGTCAACTACATACACATTTATATCTGTGCAGGAACGGATAAAGAATACAATTTCCTGCGTTGGGGCGGCCTGTCGTAAGAGGCGACAAAACAACCCACAGCCAGGTGGTAGGGCATTTGCCGGATGGATGGCTACCACCTCTGGTCTTAAGTATGTCGCCAAAACAACCTTGAGTTGTGTTCCGGCATTAGTGACCAGGTTCCAGTCTCCCTTAAGAGAGCAGCAGCGCATTTGTAACACCGTGGTGTTGGAAATGTCTATAGGCGATGGCAACCGCTTCCCATCAAGTGGGCCGTCTGCTTGTCTGCTGAACTGCTCCAAAAAAAAAATACGCAATTTTTATTCTATTATAGACGTATTTATTCTTATATTTTGACCCCCATTCGTAATCATTTCATCCAAATTACACTTTAAATCACTAGCATAAAGTTCAAAATTTAATGCACTGTTACGCACAATATCCTTTGATCTACATACAAAAAAATATCTGCCTTAAGTATATACAGATAGCGCTAACATTTATTTGAAATCTTTTAAGTTTCATTTAATGTGATAATTAGTAAGGGGTAAAGAGAAATGTGTTTTATTTCGAATTTAATGAGGTTGAATTTTATGTGTTTATTTCTTTAGTGTCGCTTTGTTTATGTTTTATCGAGCTTTAAATCGGAAGGATTTTAAAGAAATTAAAATATGTGGCGAAACCTTGTTACGTTCGCATACTAGCCGGGAGGTAAGATTTCATGTATATGATATTTGACAACGTCATGACAACACAGACAGAGATATAAAACACGCCATATTAAAGTGAATATATTTTAACACCTTTGAAAGAAGAAAAAAATATTTTGTTTTGGATTAATAAACACTTTAATAATACTGAAAAAAATAAAATAAAGGCATCAATATTAGTTTTGAAATTGGACCCAGACTCAGCGTAATGCTAGCCGCTAAGACCAGCGCTGTTTTACCGCCTGGGTCCAGCAGGTGGACAGAGTTAAATAAGTATAAAAATAACACGGGTTATTAGACAAATTTTCATCAAAATAATAATAATAATCACAGGACTATTGTCACCATAAGCCTGATCAACTATCACAAAGTTGATCGGTCTTCGAGACGTGCTATAATTGTGACTTATAACAATACTAGCGACCCGCCCTGGCTTCGCACGGGTGCAATGCTGATACAAAATTAAATACACTACAGAAAAACTATGAACGTTGTATATAAAAACATAGCGGCCCGTTCCAACTTTGCACGGGCATCACTACATAGAAACCTCTAAAATTAGCAATGTTGCCTTAGTATATGATGCATGTATTATACATATAAACCTTCCTCTTGAATCACTCTATCTATTGGAAAAAACCACATCAAAATTCGTTGGGTAGTTTTAAAGATTTAAGCGCACATAGGGATATAGGGACAGAAAAGGCGACTTTGTTTTATACTATGTAGTGATAGTGATGATTGTAAATGATCGGGTTGTTTGATTGCATCAACTGAATTCTTAGACGCTCCTAAACCTATTAGAATGAGACGTGAATAAAGTCAAAAAGTCACTACAACTTCAATAGAAGAAATTTAGTATTCCCAAGTACAATATGGGGTACTGGAAATATTGTTAGCCAAAGTTTGAAACGGGGTTTGTCTCAGGAAACTGGGATCAGGGAACAATGAGGCAAAACTTTAGTCGTGAGATATAATATCGCGAGAATTTCATATTGTTTACATGGATTTTTTTTTTTTTTTTTATTGCAGGAGATCAGCAGACAGGCAGACGGCCCACTTGATGGACAGCGGTTACCATCGCCTATGGACATTTGCAACACCAAAGGTGCTACGAATGCGCTGCTGCTCTCTTTAGGGAGCCTGGAACCTGGTCACTAATGCCGGAACACAACTCAAGGTTGTTATGGCGACATACTCTAGACCAGGGGTGGTAGCCATCCAGTCGGGCAAATGCCCTACCACCTGGCTGTGGGTTGTTTTGTTGCCTCTTACGACAGGCCGCCAGGCCGCAGGAAATTGTATTCTTTCTCCGTTCCTGCACGGATAAAAAGATGAAAAAGATGTTGGACCGGGTGTCGTCACAAAATTGTTACACTGTTATCTGTAAGAGAAAATTGTTGGACATTATAGGGCCATGCTCCAAAGCATTACACTACAGAATTCAGGGTCGTCTCGACCGGTGTTAAACCATGTTCTCACAGAATATCCGCGTCAAATGATTAACCTGTAGCAGCCACAGGTAGAGGTTTAATGATACTTCAGGTGGCAGAGAGTATTGTTACACGCCGACAAAGCGAATGCACGCCTGCAGCTTAATACCTTTCCCGCATTTGGACTTTTGTTAACTTTGTGTTTAAAATTGGTAATGAAGGAAAAAATCCTATTGTTACTGTACTCGTTTCTGGCTGCAGGTGTGCAAATTACGTTTTCTTGGAAAATTCAGTCCACGCGGTCGATTGTTGTATTGAATAGTTTAGTATACAACAATGCACGAACGGAAGGGCGGGAGTCAAGCGGCTTTGGGCGTGTTATTGAATCGTGCAGTTTGTACTGGTTGTGTCCAGTTATATTTGTACCTATGTTATACGTGTTTGTATAGTTCTAATTTTATTGGACATGACTTTATGTTGTTGGTCCCAAGTCCTCACAAGTTTACCGGGGTTTTCGGGGCGAGCATCTTTGCTTTGCGAAGCCAGACATAGAAAAACAACTGTTTCATACATAGTCAGACGGATGGACGTGGGCACTTAGTTCCGATTTCGCCAAAATGAATAATAATAGATACATATGTATTTATATTATATTATAACGATAAAAACAACCCATACTTGTCCTTGGTTGGGTCGGACCTTTTATAAGAGATCAGAAGGTATACCCACCACGCTTGTGCAAGACGGCTTGGCGGATTTGTCACATCAGTTATCTGTAGTTACATCATTTTCCTTCACAGTTAGCACATGGTAATTGTAAGAAAATGCATATTTTTTTATTGCCTGAGGCAGGCAAACAGGCAGGCGGCTCACTTAATGAAAAATGTTGACCGTCGCCTATGGACGTCTGCAACAACAGGGGTGTCGCCAACGCGCTACCAAGCTCTAAGAAATTTTATGACGCCCTTAAAGAGCCCCATGTCATAGCGCAAAGGGAAAAACCACGGTAGCAAGTTCCCTCCAGATCATTGTTGCATGCGGAATAAATGTTCTAGAGCACCGTTGCGTATTTCAAGGAAATGGAGGTGAATATTCCTTCGCTGGCAAGCGATACGGTTGTAAATTGAGACGTTGGCACCAGATCAATCAAGTCCTCGGAACCCTCCTCATTATCTCAATCCACTTCTGGGCGTAGGCTTCCCGGTTTCCTCATCCAGCCCCTACCGGCGATTTTGCGCAGGTCATAAGTCCACTGGGCTGGCGGGCGTCCTACGCTACATTTGCCGACACATGGTCTCCACTCCAGGACTCGTTTGGTCCATCGGCCTTTGGTACTGCGACAGACATGACCGGTCCCGTGATACAGGCGGTAAAATACGCAGAGGGCTGCAGGATGCACATCAAATCGGAAGAACTGAACGGTGCATGACTTTGGGGCAGTGTCATTTTGAGTGTTGGGACTCAAGTGCCTGAACCGCCAAGCTATCACGACTTTTCGTCGTCAGCCATTTGCAATCCACTGCTGGACGTAGGCCTTTCCATGATGGCGTCACTCATCCCTGCCCTCCGATTTCCTCATGACCTAGCACAGGTCGTGGAACCATCGGGCTGGATAGCGTCCGACATTATGTTTACCGAGACGCGGTCTCCACTCCAGGACTAGTTTGCTCCATCGGCCATTGGTCCTGTGGCAGACGTGACCGGCCCACCACGACTTTTATCTCTACTATATTAGTCAACTTTAAATTATTTTCCAAATAGCAATTTCTTTATATCTCCCAAATACTTCATCCAATTTCAATATTCAATTAATGGAAGAGAGAACAAAAATAGCTGATTCAACAGAACTCAAAAATGAACGAAGTAAATCAATTCCAATTATGAATCAATGTGGAATGAAGACTCAAATCAATTGACTTTTTGAATAAGTATTTGTTTTAATTTCATTAAATTTAACTTGCGTTTTCAGATGTTCTTCGTAATATTATTTCTGACCACATGTGACAATAGTAAATTTGTCTGATTACAAAGTCTGTGATGAGACTTGACATTATTAGCAATGTGTAATAATATTGATTTCGTTTATATTGCACGAAATCGAGTAAATTAGTCTATAATTTACTAACGGTTTTAAACGCGGAGTTGATTTTTAATTTTTGCGATTCCGACTTTTCGGCCACTTTTCAGTAGCCAATCACGAAAGAAAGATGTCAAAAATTATTAGAGCTAGGCATGTTTGTCAGGAGCCTTAAGAACAAACGAGCGTGCATGACAAGAACTATGAATGTCAAAGAAGCAAGTGAGGTGTGTAATAATAAATCTGTATGGCGCTCTGTTGCTCGTGCCTACCCTGCAAGGGACCTGGCGTCAAGTTATGTATGCATGTATGTTTGCTAAAGAGTTTCTTGCGCTTCTTCTTCTCTTTAAGCTACAACATGGCTTGCGAAGCAGTGCTAAAATAGATTAGGCCCTCCTAGAGTAACCATAACGATAAATAGTTGGCATTTTTCTTTATATTAACGTATATATAAGAATATTATATGTATTGCATATGTAGCCCCATCTTTACCTAGTTTCTGTCCATGCAAACGTTGTCTGGAAGAAATCGCTCCCAACGATAAGACCGCCCATTGTACTTACAATCACGGTTGTATGTATGGATTTATTTTGTAACATTGTCTGTAATAAAGTATATTATTCTATTCTATTTTAATTATCCAAAAACTAAATAAAAACTAAATAATTAAAACTAACAAGTTGACGATAGGCTAAATAAAATTTAACAAAACTCATTGACTCTTGATATATTTGTCTTGCGTGATCACGGCTACTGAAAAGTGGCCGAAACGTCGGAATAATAAAAATCGAATAAACACAGCTAGGTGGTAGGGCATTTTCCTGATTGGATGGCTACCACACCTGGTCTAAAGTATGTCATCATAACAACCTTGAGTTGTGTTCCGGCATTAGTGACCAGGTTATAGTCTTCCTTAAGAGAGCAGCGGCGCATTTGTAGCAACTTTGGTGTTGCATATGTCCATAGACGATGGTAACCGCTTTCCATCAAGTGGGCCATTTGCCTGTCTGCTGAACTCCTGCAATTAAAAAAAAATCTATACTGATCACAACAACTTGAGAAAATGATTACTTAAGAAATGGGCTTTGAAACAGCACAGCCGAGTTAGTTGGATTGCTGGCGGGTTCTCCTCTTAACAAAATGACTAAAGAACCCTAAAAACACTAAAACTAGAAACTGACTCAAATATTTCGTTTCATATCTCGCAAACAATTTCGCAATTAAAACATAAAACACTGTAATTATATCTTACGAGCGTAAACGGACAGATAGATGTTATTTTAACAATTTAATAGCTGCAGTACGAAGTTTTACGAGTGGGGTCGGGCGTGCGCCGAGTGTAATTGCTGCGGCCTTGTAAAAATGTTGGCTTAGCTCATTTTTGAAATATTCTTATTGCCACGTGACTTACACCCCTCCTAATTCAAATTCAAAAGCTTTTATTCAAAATACTGTTACGTGCGAGCGGGGGTACGAACCTATTGGTTTGGATGAAAACACCAGTTTTTAAACGACTTCCAAAAAGGAGGAGTTTCTCGATTTGATCGATATGTTTTTTTATGTACGTACACCGATTACTCCGAGATTTATGATCCGATTTCCGTGATTCTTTTTTAGTTTGATGTAGAATAGCTGCCATTTAGTCCCCTGAAAAATTAACATTTTATTTATGTACATTCTAATCACTTTGAATAACTCTAAATAAACATACTTTGGTCCAGTAGTTTTCATTTTATGAACATTTCTTATGAAAAAAATTCCGTGCCGCTCCGTATATACATCGATTACGCTCAGATTTATCATTCGATTTACTTGATTCTTGTTTAGTTTGATGCGGAAAAGTTGCCATTTGGTGCTCTGAAAATTTAACATAGTTTGGCCCAGTAGTTTTCATTTTACGAACATTTTTGGTTCCCATTTTTTGGATCTATATTTTTTAAGGAGAGCGGCACCTTTCGTACGTCTAACCACACATAGCTAACACTAAAAAGTAAAAAATAAAAAAAAACTTCGTTCAACGACTTCAAAAACTAAAAAGTATAAAATGACTTATTTCTAAAGCTATTATTATTAATATATATTATCTAAAACATCTTGAAGTCGGTGTAAAGTAAAACATAAAAATTACTAGGTATATTTTGAAAATTACTAAGCACCGACTTTAAGATGTTTTAAATAATAAATATTAATAAAAATAGCTTTAGAAATAAGTTATTTTATACTTTTTAGTTTTTCAAGTCGGTTTTTTTAAAGGAAGTTTTTTTTAACTAAACGCTTGTATTGACTTACACAGCAGCACGCAATACCTCCTCACAGGGTTGCCTTTATAAACGCACGACTAACGGTGCACTGTCCCGACGTTAAGGTGTCTCACTTACAATACCGTCGCTGATATTGCGTAGACCAAAGACCTGGTCTTAAGTATGTCGCCAAAACAACCTTGAGTTGTGTTCCGGCATTAGTGACCAGGTTCCAGTCTCCCTTAAGAGAGCAGCAGCGCATTTGTAACACCTTGGTGTTGTAAATGTCTATAGGCGATGGTAACCGCTTCCCATCAAGTGGGCCGTCTGCCTGTCTGCTGAACTACTGCAATAAAAAAAAAAAAAAAAAAGACCACCTTCGATATTAATGCATGTAGCTTGCTTCTGGTTCTTCTCTCGAACTATGCTGCACACCTCTTTCACGTAACTGTCCACTAAACTTGTCACTGAATTCACCACTTTACTCGTCACTGTCTTCTATTAAACCTCTCTTCCAACCCTTCCGTATCGCACTTATCGCTTCGCTTGAACTGAACTCAACTCTCACTCTCTTCGACCTCTACAGTTTTATAATATTGTTACATACCGACAAAGAACGCTGCTGTCGTAACACAGTTTATTGCCTTCTATGATTTAGAAATTCTTTTGTTTACTTCGTGTACCAAATTTTAAAACATCCTATTGTTATAGTACTTAACTGGTTGCATCTAGTTTTATTTGTATTTGTTTTATACGTGTTTGTACAGTACTAAAAAACTCTATAGTAATTTCAACGGCATTTATTTTTATACGAGTCCTGTAGCTTGCAACAATATGTATATATTTCACCAAAATTGGTACCGTAGTTTTTTCCGTGAAAGCGTAAAAGACAGAGCGATGTTCATTATAATATTAGTAAGAAAAAGTATTAAGCATTTAATTTACTTTAAACAACATTTCGGAAATGTTTCATTAATTAAAGCAGTAAAATTAAATATTCGGAATTCTTATAACAAGGGTCTGCAGATAAGATTTTAGTGGTAAAATTGTTCTTATCACAGACCCTTTATATTAGAGAACAACAAACTTGGCCGTTCTCATTTCCAAAATAAATTTAGCGACGTTTTTGTAAATTTAAACCGTTAAAAGTTTTGAATGTTCCCCAGTAATGTCAATTATTTCTTGCGGTTTCGCTGTTACATGTAGTTAATATTGTGGCGAGTGGTGTTGAAGGTTGAACAATCGAATTGCTTGAAGAAGTTTTAGAAAAATTTAGAAGATTCTGAAAGAAAAACGATATGTGTGCTGGGGTACAAAGTAGAAGTGAAACTTCAACGGACAAGTGGAAAACGAATGCCAAGGGACAAGTGGCAAAAATGATCGTAACAAAATATTAACTTGATTTTTACGGGCAGATTGTTAATGTACTTGTCCAATTTGAAAGCCTGTATAACATGTAAAGATGAAGAATAGCATCATTTAAATATGAATATAGAATTTGACTGATATGAAATCATATTTGTATGATAAATATATCAAACCGATACAAATCCTTTGCAGATGTCTTATTATCCCTTTTAATTTGAGTGATATATTGTCCGCACTAATATTTTTGTTCACGCCGCCGTAAGACGTCATAAAACCTTCTTCCCTCGGTTAGTTTTCCCTACGAATTCTTGGAAGCGATTGAGCTGACCATTTAACGATTGCAAGACCCATTAGGCGGCATGATGCTAGGAGGCTATGTCTAATTTACAAATGGATGAGGGTCGGCCACTCAGGAAATGCGCCACAGTCGTGTTCTGACTGCATGCGAGGCGTTACCTAGTGCGCTTTCGGAGCGAGTATCTAATAATGACGAACTTTGCGCGATTTATTTGATAACGATTTTCTGCCTTGCAGTTTGGTTTAGTTTTATTCAGCTATATTTATAAGAACTGTGAATTACGTGTGTGTACTTCTAATAAACTTTTTGAATAGAATATACTTTATTCGGCGGTTTAATCGGCGGTCTTATCGCCCATGGCGATTTCTTCCAAACAACCTTTGGATGGAGTGTAGGAAGGACAACAAGAGTCGGTAGTTGCTTTACCTTATAATATTTCCAACGGCATTTTCGAATTCAAATCCTACAAATTCGTAACAATGTAATACCGTAATTAGGGGCTTAAGATATTGAGTTTCTACAAAAATCCAAAATGCTGTAAAGCCATGCCGAAATCATTGGGGAACAATGGGTTTTTTGTTTATTATGGAATACGTATTTAAATAATTAACGACGGCTCAGAATATACTGATGTAAATTCAAGAATATCCTTTGTATATTAAACAAAACATGTTCATACATCTCAAACACGTCGCCACATCAAAGAAACTTGAGTGCTTTATTAAGCTAAAATAACACAGAATCTTTACAAAACATCAGTTAATTAACGCATGTAAGAAAGAGAAAGAAAGGAATGGTAATTGAATACACCAGTGAAATGTTTTACTAATTAGCGAAAGATTGGGTTTCTTATTATACCTAATATGAGCCTAGAGGAAGGAGAACAAATGTAGATTTCCTTCCACAATATCCATCCATATCTTTTTTTAAAGTTTGATTCGCAAACTCGCCAACTCAGCTTACTTTTAAACAAAACTGTACTATTTACATTCCTTTATTTTCTCGATGACAGCTCCTGTGGAAACTTGAACGAGCGTCTTTTTTACATTATGTATACATTATTTAATAAAAATATGACACTTACGCATGTACAAGATCATAGCAGACTCGGAGAAACTGATAGGGATGGCTATTGATAAACGTAACACGATAACATACCTGATATTGTTTTACAAAGTGTAAGAAACTAAACTATTGCCAGATAATTTTGTACAAATTTATGAACTAATATTACAATTTATTACTAGATGTAATTATATTATGTTGATTCTTTATTTATTTATTTTAATCAAAATCTGATGAATCTCACTGTCACAAAATGAGCTCTCCCCAACATTTATTATGAGTTCCTGTACTTCTATATAACATATAGATAGATAGATAGATAACACTTTATTGCTCACCAAATATACAATTTCAAAATATACAATAACAATAATGACAAGGTAGAGACAAAAGGCGGCCTTATCGCTGAAAGCAATCTCTTCCAGGCAACCTAACTTTAAGGAACAATTTAATCTAATCTGACGATGTAAGTGGTGCAAATCATTAAATATCATAAATAAACATACTTAAACTACATAACTTATAAATAAAATAAACATACTTAAACTACTTTATAAATTAAATACATACATATGTATCATACATATATATTAAATAGTCTATAATATTAGAATTAGGCATAATTATTTAAAGAAAAGTAGTGTTTTCTGAGTGCGTTCTTAAATGTATGCGATGATTTGGCCTCTCTGACAGTAAGAGGCAGCGCATTCCAGAGTTTGACAGCCTGCACTGTAAAAGAGTTATCATAAAAGGATGAAGAGTGTGCAGGTGTAGTGAGTTTACGATACGTATGAGTGCGCAAATTGTGGGAAGTAGAAAGGCGAAGGAAATCAAAACGTTCCTTAAGGTAGGGAGGACTACTAGGAATAAATAATATGTTATAAAGTAATGTGAGAATGTGAGTATTCCGGCGAAAGCGAATAGGGAGCCACTTGAGTTTTTCACGAAATTCAGAAACATGGTCATATTTTCGCAAGCCAAATATGAACCTAATACAAAAATTCTGGAGTCGCTCAAGTTTACTTAGCTGTTCAACGGTTAAGTCAAGATAGCAGGCGTCAGCATAATCTAAAATGGGTAACAAAAGAGACTGTGCAAGCATAATTTTGGTGGCAGTAGGCAGAAAATTTCTCAGCCTTCTCAGGGATCTAGAAGACAGAAAAACTCTCCGACTTAATTCGGAGAGGTGAGACTTCCAAGACAGGTCACTATCGATGACTACACCCAGATTTTTTACAGTGTCACTCAATGGAATATAAGTGCCGTCAAAAACAATGTTCGGTAAGGTTGCGAAATCGACTTTTGCACGTATTCTGGGGCTACCGATGACTATCACTTGAGTCTTACGAGGATTCACTGCAAGACCAAACATTGTACTCCAATGAAGTATGTGGTTTAAGTCTAGATTGATTTGTCTCACGGCAGTACTTAAATCATCTGGAGCAGCTTGAGTGTATATCTGTAAATCGTCCGCATAGAGGTGATAGGATGAAGTTAATTTATCGGAGATTGAATTAATGAAAATCGCAAATAAGAGAGGAGATAAAACGCCAGCAGTAAGGTCAGACCATGATGAGTAATTGTCGTCAACACGTATTCGCTGCCGGCGTCCATACAGGTAACTGTGAAACCAACCAATTACTGTTGGAGATATGTTAAGAGTGCGGAGAATGCTAAGTAATATGTCATGATCAACATTATTAAAAGCACTACTAAAGTCTAGCAGTGATAGTATTGTCAGTAGACCACTTTCCATCCCCTGACGGATGTCATCTGTGATTTTTACCAAAGCTGTTGTTGTACTATGGCCTGGGCGGAAACCAGATTGAAAAGGATTCATTAATGAGTTATAATTTAGGAAAATACTTAATTGTTTATGGATTAGACGTTTTAGGACTTTGGATAGGAAGGGAAGAATGGATATCGGTCGAAATTCAGAAAAGGACGTAGGATTAGACTTTTTAGGGAGAGGAATAACTTGTGCCTCTTTCCAGGCTGCTGGAAAAGTACCACTAGCCATGGATGAGTTGAGGATATGAGTGATAATCGGGTTGATGACATCAAGAACAGAGATAATCATATTGCGACTAATACCATCACTGCCGACAGAGTTTGAAGTGATGGATTTTATGGCACTCGTAACATCACAATCAGATAATGGTCTGAGAAAAAACGGGGAATGAGAAGGAGTTGGAGCGGATGAAAGATTTTTTAATGTGTTAGACTTTATATTATTGTCAAAATTTATAACAGTAGTGAAATGATGATTGAGGTTATCAATATTGAAGTTTTTTGGAACAGAGTTTTGCTCTGGTTTACCAACTCCCAAGGATCTCAGAAATTTCCATATTTTGGAAGGATTATCTATGTCAACAGATTGATGAATATACCGGCGTTGCGCGTCCCTACACACTCTATTACAGCGATTACGGATAGTTATGTAAGCCTGTTTGGTCCCACTACACGGACTAAGCTTGCATTTAGTCTTAGCAAGAGATTTTTTATGTATAAGCGTCTTCACGTCATCGGTAAGCCACGGTGCAGGTAAGTGCTTAATTTTAATACGACGCATAGGTGCATGTAAATCATATAACTTTAACAACATTGTATTAAATATATGCACTTTATCATCGATAGTAGCTGCATTGTAAACCCCCGATCAATCCAACTCGCGGCAATCCTTGAGTAGAGCCTCCGAATCTATACCTCCAAAATTACGCTGCAGGATAATTTTGGGCTTGGCTTTTGGCGGACGAATGTTATACGAGAGAAAGATCAGGTCATGATAAGAGAAAGCATCCGCTGGGAACTGACCATGTGTAACAACATGAGACAGTGAAGATACGAGAATTAAATCTAAAAGAGACGGAGTAGAGTTGGGAAAAGAGTGAGTAGCCTTTAATGGAAGAATGGACAAGCCAGAAGCAGCAACTAAGGACTCAAGGAGTGTACTACGATAATCTCGTTTAAGAAGACAGGTATTAAAATCACCCATTATTATGGAATGATTATAAGCAGGGATAACATTTTCTAAAAGGTTTTCTAACGATGAGAAGTAATTAACTCTAAGAGACGGACTGTAAAATACTCCAAGCAATATTTTATTCGACGAAAGTTCCACCTCGATAAATAAGTGTTCACCAGCATCCGATGCGGGTGGCTGTGGAGACAAGCTGATGATGGAAAAGGGGATATGTGACCGAAGGTATATGGCAACGCCTCCACCACCACTGCCTATACGGTCATTTCTTATTAGTTGATATCCAGGTAAGGTGTAAGATGTCGATGGGAGACAAGGTTTCAGCCAGGACTCTGAAACTAATATTGCATGGATGTTATTTTGATTAAATGACGCCAACATATCTGTAAAGTGAGCTGGAATACTCTGCGCATTTATATGAACAACATTAAAAAGAGAAGTACAGTTGGAAAAACGCGCCTCAAGCAACTCAACCAAAGGTTTACTGTCACTACAAACGCTATCAGAGGAGCAAGACACATACTCAGACTCACTATCAGACCTTTCAGAATCACATATGAAACTTGCCATCTTAAAAAAAGAAAATAAGAATATTTAAATATATATCTATATTTTATGCAATAAACTAATATAAACTATAATATTTATTAAAGGGTAGAAAAAAAGAATCTATATATATATATATATATATATATATATATATATATATATATATATATATATATATATGTAAGAAGAATAGATATAAAATAACAGTAAAAATAAAATATCATTACACCTGCCAGTTACAAAAGAAGAAACAACTAAATTAACAATTGTATACAACACAAACATTTTATCTTAAAGAAAAAGGAATAAAATGAACAAATATAATTCAAAATAATAATAATGTAACCGTGAAACGCATTAATAATAGCACTATAATTTTGTTACGTTTCTGAACGCATCAACAGTAAGAATGTAAAACAGTAACATATTTGAATGTTTTTGTTGCATTTGTCTTGGTTAAAAACATAATAAATATATGCAATCGATACCATTACTTATTTGGTCACAATACTACAACTATCAAATTAGAACGGTCATCGAGAAAATAAAGAAATGGAAATAGTATAGAATACAGATAATATATTTGCTGACTGGCCTTCTTGGCGCGAACATATCATGCATCAAATAAAGATATTAAGTTCATATTAATTTAGAAATATAAGAAGAAATAAATAACTAATGAAGTTAAATTAAATAATTAATAAGGAATCTAAATCTTCTCGACGTGCTTAACCGATGGATTGAAATCGAGATATGGCAGATATTATTGTAGGCAGTACAAAGACGGCAGATTGGTGAGTGTTAACAGTATATAGTGTGACAGGCTGGTAGAGCGAATTTTAGTTTGTCAAGAAGTTTGGGGCTGTCAATTTTGCTGTTTAAGAGTTTATAAACAAATAGAACGTCAGCAGTTTTGCTGCAAATATGGATACTATCTTAATTAACAAAGCCTTTATAAAGCCAAGTTAAATTTCTATGAACATCTTGTATCTATCAATGTTTCCAGCAATAAATGATTTTTAATCAAAAATAACAAGATTGGACGTAGTAGAGAGAGAGATAACACTTTAATGCACACCAAAATATACAATTACAAAAATAGACCATACTTATAATATTTTCTAAGCAATACAATAGGCGGCCTTATCGCTCAAAGCGATCTCTTCCTGGCAACCTAAATGAAAGAAATTGGAATCAGGCGATAAAGTCAATTGATACATAAATACTCGAACTAATTTAATAAATAAATATATAAATATACATATAGTCATACATTATATATAGTCATATACATAGAAGAATACATAAGTTATTATAATAGCATGATTATCTTGTGTTAATCAGACATAGCTATTTGTGGACAAATAGTGCTTTCTGAGTAAATTTCTAAATGTTGGTCAGGATTTGGCCTCTCTGCCAGTAACTGGCAGCATATTCCAAAGTTTGACAGCATGCATCGTAATGTGCCTGTCTGTATAATAGGATGAAGTATAGGATAATTTTTTATCTAGGAAAATGGGATAGATTTTTCGTAACACAGATTGAAATTTTTGAAGGGTAAATAGCACCTCAATACAAATTTAATGCAATGTAATCTGTGTGACGGCTTGATCTGTTAAAAGAAACTTTATTTTGCTATTTAATTTTTGCAGGTCTTGGCATCTACTTATTTGGCTATTGAGAAGGTATTCGAAAGCGACATTGATAGATGACTACAACACCGATTCAGAATTTACTTTAAAAATTTGGCGTAATTTTGAAAAATAAGCGATTTAAGCGAGGCCTTGTTTTTGATAACGCAGGGGGAATGTCTTTGGACACCATCCTCGAGTCCTTCGTGGGAAGGGAAAAAATGCAGATATAAGGTCTACATCGAGGGTGTGTGGGACTCTCAGCGGCCGATTCTCCACGCTCGCTTCTAAAACGAAGTTGTCGCGAGAAATGACCGTCAAACTACCCACTAAACCTAAACTTGCGCCCCATTTATAACGCTTTACGGGGCATCACGGGATCATGTACTGAGAAACTGCATCATGACGCCCCTACGCTCCGTAACTGTGTTACCCCGGGGAGCAGAGGGACCCACTTCGTACAGCAGGGGGAAGTCCACTGTCACCCCCGTGACAGCGGCCTCCTGTGACGGTAACTATGGGAGGAGATGCGCGTATGCCGGAGATTTGAGCCAGGTCTCGGAAACCGGAAAAGTTGAACCGGCTAAAATCGGTTAAGTATTATATACTTCTCTTTAAGGTCTTTAAGCGACTTCAAAAGGTTCTCCATTCGTCTGTATGTTTTTTTGTATGTTCGTTACCCGATTTCTCGGTCAATTGTGAACCGATTTTCTAAATTTTCTTTCAATTGAAATAATACTTCCGAATTGGTCCCATTGTCAAAAGATGAGTGGATAGGAAATCAAGATAAACCTTCAAAATTTGTTAACCGACTTCTTTGTTCTTCATCAATCATCATCTTCATCAATTGTGAACGTATTTTTTCTTTGTTTGTTCGTAAGTTTATACTCCCAAGGTGGGACCATGGTCACCAAATCAGGATCTGGTGAGCGGATTCCAGGAAATCACGGCGGATCCCTGACTAATTAAAGAACGCCGAGCACCTACATTCTTAAAAAAAACTAGTATACGCGTGCCAGTAATATATTTTCTACAGGCGCTTAAATTATTAGTTTTAAAGCTATTCAAGTATTTACCCAACTAAAACACACAACACAAGCACACTTGACTGCCACAGAATCACACAGAATTGTGTGCGTCATTCTCAACAGGTTTTATACTTTAAGAACGAAAAAGCAACTAATGGAGGTAGTTAACCGGAAATGGTCGGCCACATCAGTATTCTAATAAAGAATTCTCAGAATCTTATTTTTATATGCAGAAATCACACGTAATGTACTTGACCGCAAACGCCGCACCCATCATTTCATTTATGAAATCATTTGTAAAAATCACACAAAAATTATCATCAATTAATCTACATATTTAATATATTTTAGTAGTAATCGTAGAGCGAGTAGTCGAAGAATATTGGAGTTAATTCGAGTCTTGTTACGGCCTTCAAGGCCACTTCGTAAGTGGCATTTTCTGGCCGACGTTTAGCTGCTAACTGTGCGAAAAATAGGCGTCAGCGTTGTGCAGTGCGCGGAGAAGGTGAGCTTCGACAGGCGGCAGGGGGGCGTTCTGTTTCCTCTGCACTGTCTATTTTTCGTGAGATATTAGTAAATTTTAACCAACTTCAAGAACCGAGAAGGTATAGATATGATACCTTGTTTGAATCAAGAAGATGTTTTGTAAAATTATAATAATAATAATTTTTTTATTGTGAAGTTTCGGATAATCAGAGTTGTCTTAAATAAATTCCGTCAATATATTTATAAAAAACCTGAAAATGATCTCACCAACTAAGTGAAATTTAATAATACAGTAAAACGCAAACCTTATGACTTGTACCAAATCTACCTTCTTCCATTCTCTGAGTAAATATATCTCGGGAACTTTTCTATTACAGATGTTTGTCGCCGGACAGACATTTTCGTATATTTGACATCTTCAATCAAGATGTGTATATACTATATTTTTTTCTTTTCACGTAAAACGGTATCACCTTCGACCTATTTATTTCACGGGGATTCTGTCAATATTTTGTTTTTTTGTTATGAGATGGCCGGGAGAAGGCAAAGAGACGTGAAAGAAAAAGCAAATTATAGTTACTTACCTTGCCACCAGTCCATCGCCACACTGCATTCGTCCCCGGGGTCGACTTCACTAGGATTTGCTTAGGAGAATAAAAGTAATTTAAATTTTCTATTATATTGTGTTCCAACTACATTATTATATTACAAGCTGACCCGGCGAATTTCGTACCGCCATGTTTTCTGAATTTCAATAAATGACACAAAAACAAAATCACCAAAATCGCTCCCGATTATTAGGAGGATTCTAGAACCCAATCTCAGCGCCACCTACCGGTTCTAACTGCAAATCTAAACCATCCAGGAACCCACTCAAACACACAAAAACAAGATCATCAAAATTACTCCCGGTGATTAGGAGGATTCTAGAACCCGACCTCAACGCCACCTAGGGGCTCCAATTGTGGAAATAAACTATCTCAGGGTCCACTCAAACACACACATAAAATTTTATCAAAATCGGTGAAGTCGTTCTCAAGTTATGCGCCTACCAACACATTTTGCGATTCATTTTTATATCTTTCTAATATATAAAATTCTCGTGTCACAGTTTTCGTTGCCATACTCCTCCGAAACGGCTTGACCGATTTTGATGAAATTTTTTGTGCTTATCCGGTATCTATGAGAATCGGCCAACATCTATTTTTCATCCCCCTAAATGTTAGGGGTAGTCCACCCCTAAATTTTATTTTTTATTTTTTAGACAAAATTTTTAATTTCTATTTTTTTATGATACAACATACAAAAATACATACAACTCTAGATTTTCAACCCTCTACGATCAACCCCTATTTTTTACCGGGCAGGACGACGTCTGCCGGGACAGCTAGTATAAGATATAAGAATTTTATCATATTTATAAAAAAACAAAAGCAACTTCACACTATAAACAAAAAAAAAATAACCCACTTCTTTCAACATCTTGAAGTCGGTACGAAGTAAAACATTAAAGAACCAAAACAACACATTTGCTTGACTTGTACTGTTTCTAAATGGAAATAAAATTATTTGCGGAACTGCTGTTTTAATTAATAATTTCTTGATGTGTAATTGCAAAATATGCGATTACATACTAGTGGGGAAGAGTCTCACGAAAGTGATAAGGACGGGGGAGGAGACAAAAACACATGAAATTAGTGTGACGTTATTCGTGGCCTCAGAGAACAAAATATATGGCGTGTTGGTAGTGTTACAACCTAGGCCACGATAAAGACAAATTCCACGTACATCTGTAGAAGGACATTTTGTTACCTGTCGGTATTTGAATTAAATGTTACCCTTTTATGATCGTCTGCTTTTGTTCACTTATTTATTGGCATACGTTTCTAGTGGAGAACAGCCTATTGTCCGTACAATAGTACTGGCTCATTAGCATCATTAGCCAGGTGTGACATAGCATTTGTGGAGAATATAACGACGGCCTGGTGGAGAAAGGAGGCAGTCGAGCTACGATTATGATACGGGCGTGACTTGTGTACATTGGGGAATCAAATAGTGACGGATTTTGCGCGTTTAATTGAGTTACGACCTTGTGCATTACGTTAGGATTTGTTGTGTTCGGTTATATTTGTACCTGTGTTCTACGTCTTTGTAAAGTTCTAATAAACTCTATAGTAATTCTAACGGCATTTTAATTCGAGTCCCGCTAAAATCGTAACAGTATATTAATAGAGATTTGAGCACATTTAGGTTTAATATTATTCTTTCACTCCAATAACTTAATTACAAACAAACTCACGTGTGCTTTATGAATTTAATTTAGGCCCGGGCCTCGAGCAAGAGCCCTGGGGCCCAGGGAGTTCATAACTCGGCATCTCAATTGCAAATGAGTTTCCAAAATTATTATATTACCATCAAATTTTGATAAAGTTCAACAACGAATTGCATCAAATAGGCTGGCTGGGTTTTCGTTCAACATTAATTAGGACGACTAGCAAATTCATATTTCCATAAAGTTGTAATTCCACGCCGTTCGGTCTGGGGGGACTGTATAATCATGTATTTATGACTGGCTGTATTGGTCAATCTGTTCAGAAACTTGGATTTCTTAATCTCTTCTGAACTCTGCTGGATATCCATATACAATATATTATATATAGTAAAGAAGACGCTGAAGGTTAACTTTCACCCACCTGATAACCAGACGACAGATATTTTTCATCAAATTATATTGAGTAGTGTAAAATTGTCTTTATATCATAAATTATATAAACACAAAATGTACTTATAAACTATTTGAAAATATCTCAAATTTACAATTAATGTTTGCATTTCAAAGATTTACCCAACCGTCTATATTTGAGTGTGGTAAACAAATAAATAAATAATTTGTTAACATAATACAATCCTGGAATATTCCCTATATTTTGCCATTAAGAAATGAAGCTCGATGAAGAATTATATTGAGTCGGGGTCTGTTAGTGAGCGAGTTTTAAAGTCAAATACTGTAAAAGGTATATTAAAGCCAATTATTTTGATTGGTTCATTACTTTGGTTTGACAGTGTAGCAAGGTGTAGCCGCAGACGTCCGATCACCACGGTGGCCGCTCACAAATGATCGGCAAGCGCGTAGCGCGCTGCCCCTGCCGGGCCCCCAGTGTTTCCCTCCGCGCATACCTCGCCTCACCTCACCGCGACACGTGTCAACTCTCGAGTGCGCGTATTATTATTATTAAATATTATATTTTGTTTAGCAGCTAAATGTGTGCTCTATTGTAAAATATTAATCGGTATTTTTACCAATTAAATATGCATTCCTGAACTGGAATTGAAACACACAACATTGTTTCACTTCTACCTGAAGACCTCTAAAAGGTAATGCAAATATAAAGCACCTTAAGAGCATTTGCCAGGATCCGTATAGTGGCTTATGGCCTTTAGCTGCATGGCTTCTCCTGCCGATCGTACCAGTTTACTGGTCCACTGTTACAGTTTACAGGTTAAATCCGTGCAATTGTATGCCCACTTAAAATACTCTCACGCGCAGATGACCCTTGCTTGTTTCCCGGATTAATTACTATTTAAAACTAAAAATAAACTAAGTTCTAAATATTACAAGCTATTATAGACTGTGTAGCAAATCGCTGCCAGGTGGGAGCGTGCCCAGAAGAATGCGGTCAGCATTGCCGCGTTGTATGGCGATGCTTATTTGTTGGGCGAAATATGAGCTAGATCATGGGTGGCATCAAAGAGTTTCTTGCAAATCTCTTTGAAGAAACTCTTTGCCGATGAACCCCACGGACCTAAAGATTCCATATTTGCGCCGTTTGAGACCTTCAGCTTCTGAAGCAGCATTGCCAGCCTCTAACTCAGACATTGGAAGATGTGACGGCGCTAGAGTGTCTACATATATCGCATTCCAAACAAGCGGCCGTCTCATCTTCCAAGGAATAAGTGACATACCATCCGGCCTCTTGCCATCGTTATCGAAGGCCGCACGATTCCAGGAGGTAGTACAATTAATTTACAACCGCCGCCACGTGGTATGCTATAGGGGAGGTGGGGGAAGGACCGCAAAATTTGCCCTTGGCACCACCAAGGTCGAATGTGTCGACCATTTTGCTTTCCACTCTAAATGGACCGATAGATGACTAATGATATCCGGCTGCTCTAGATAGGCGGCGTTGGGGACAAATAATATAATATAATATTAACAGTCACCTGCACTAAGGTGCCATCAATTAAATACGTCACACATTAGGGGAGGGGGTGACACTGTATGACACAGGGTGGGAGGGACTTAAATTTCGTGACGTCACATTTCAAAATGTAATATATTGTGTACAATACCAACTTAAGCCGGTCTCAAGACTTTTAGGAGATGGTCGAAGATTTTAGAAGGAAAAGACAGAGATAGATTTTTAGAAAGGGACAGATAGTAAATAAAAGAATAACGAAAAGAAGATCGAAATTATGGGTTCCAGAAGGTTCTTCCTGGAATATAAACAGTGTAAGGCGCGCCTACCAGGTAGTTAAGTAGAGTTCAAGAAAACGAAGCAATGAGTGCGATATGAAAGAGTTGGAAGAGAATTTTAATAGAGGCAGTGACGAGTATAGTGGTAAATTTCGTAAAAAGTTTAGAGGTGAGCACTGCAGTAGCTGGTCTACGCAATATCGGCGACGGTATTGTGAGCGAGTCATCTTTAACGTCGGGACTGTGCACCGTTAGGCCGGCTCCACACTTTGGCCCCAACACTGATACCAATGTTGGTCGGTTAATTTGGTGAAGCGTACACACGTTGGCTTTAATACTAGTTCCTTTCCGTCAGAGCCAATGTGAAGATGTCCGATACCGAAATTAAAATTGCTCTAAGCGCTTTTACAGTACTGAGTGCGTATACGTTATAATTGTTATTGAAAAAAAAAGAAAAAGCCACGTCAAAGAAGATGGTGGATGACGTACGCACTCGTCCAATGTTGCAACAGGACTGAGCAAATCGCCAATATGTGGACGGATCTCGAACGTTGGCACAGATTCCTTTGATAAAACCGACACTCGTCGGCCAACTACCAACGGTCGCTCCAACATTGGGGCCAGCACTATTTTCCAGATCCACACGTTGGGCGAGTGGCATTGGGACCAACGTTGGTGCCAACGTGTGGAGCCGGTGTTAGCCGTGCGTATAGGGGCAAGCCTGCAGAGAGGTATTGCGTGCGGCTGAGTAAGTCAATAAAAGCGTTTAGTTAAAAATTGGTGTTTTCTTCCAACCCCAAGCGTACCCTCGCTCGCACGTAACAATATTGTATACAATATCTTATATAAAATATTATCTGAAATTTTCAAACAATAATTTATTAAATTCTTGTCATGCATAACCCTTTAGTTAAAATTCAATCCGCTATCGGTTGTGCCTAATTATTTTATATATTTGCTAAATTTCTTATACTGTAAAATTGTTGGAGGGATGACGACGTGCTCTAAAAAGCCTAAAGTATTAAGAGTCAGTATCTGTAATATGTTAAAACCGTAAAGTTCTCTGATTATAAATATGTGAACAGTTGCTGTTCTTTTAATACCATAAACCCTTCCGATTTGTTTTAAGTATTACAATACACACGCAATCACACACAGGTATAATCATACATATACACTGACTTTTAGCAACATACATACGAATTAGACTGTTTACGCAATACATAGTTTTTAAAGAAAACTAGCTGTCCCGGCAGATGTCGTCCTGCACGGAAAATCATCAATCGAAATGCCGACTGCAGCGCCACCTACCGGGTCCAATTGTGAACCAGCTCAGACCTTTCCTGACTCATGCACAACAACTTTGCTAAACGTCATCATGATCAAATGAATAGTTTACGATTCTATAAAGGACATACAGACAAACATTCATTTTTATATATAAGAGGAGATATAAAAGAAGATAACTTATAGCGCTTCCTATAGCAAAGTTCGCAAATTTGTTGTACAGTAAATATTGGATAATGGTACCAATGGAAGAGCTTACTTCTTATAAAATTTGATTCAAATACAATAGAAGTACACCATCTGTTATAGATGGGTCCTTTTTTGTTGGTGGAGGTTCCTTTCTATAATGGTTTTGTAATGGTCTTCTCTATAATGGGTCACTAGTTTTACTTCTTTAATAATCATAACAATCGGCAGACAAAGACACATGTTGTATATGCCCAAACTAAGCAAGTAACGCTTGTGTTATGGGTAATATAACGGACTATACTGGGGCCGAACCCAGACACCCAGACTATAGCAAATAACGGAGAAAATACGTTTTCCGAAATTTTACTAACCGGGAATCGAATCCGGAGCCTCTGCGTTGCAGTGAGGTAGGCCGGCAAAGGCTTAACCCGTTCAACCACAGAGGCCGTCTTTGTACGACACCACTCCCATTTTTTTCCTTTATTTGATCCAAGAATGCTCGCCTTGGTCTTCCCTCGCCTCGTCTCGTAGGAAAAATCCAATTCAAAGAAAGAAAATATAAAACAAAGAATTTATAATAGAATAAAAAAATCTCGCCCATATCAATCTGAAAGCTCTATGCCTTTTATTCTTAGTCGTTTAAAAGAATAAACGCCAAAGTATAACTTTCAACAAGTACTGTGTGTAAACAAATAATGCCATTATACCATTTTCCTCGACATTATTGAATATTCCATAAGCGTCAGCGATTTCTACACACCGATTAATCGCAACGGGAACAATAAACGGCCACGCTTCCAGTACATTGAATGCTATAGATATGCAAGTATAACTATCCTTTTCTTATCTTATACTAATATATAAAAAAGAATCAATGAAGAATGTTTCAAAATCAGGGAAATTTTTATCTTACTTTTTTTAACTATCTATTCCACGTGGACGAAGTCACGGACAGAAGCTAGTTTACTATATAAATAGCTTTTTGCCTGCAGCATCGCTTGCATTCAAGTAAATTTTAACAATTCATTTAAGTCCATATATGTCACGAAGCATATTAGTTATAATTTTTACAACAAATTTAAAATATTTGCAACGTCATCTAGTGAAGGTGGAAAGAATCATGAGAGCAACATATCAATGTAAATTTTGATTTGTTGATGATAGATAACCAATATCGTTTCCTATACCTCTGAAAACGTGTATGCAAATTTGGTGACGATCAATTGCGTAGTTAAAGCGTGAAAGCGTAAATAACAAACATTCGCATTTACAATATTATCTAGGTATTTAAATGCTTTCTTTTATCCGTTTAGGAACGGAGAAAGAATATAATTTCCTGCGACCAACCGGCCGGCAACAACCCACAGCCAGGTGGTAGGGCTATCCGTTAAGAGTATGCCGAAACAACAACTTGAGTAGTGTTCTGGCATCAGTGACCAGGTTCCAGACTCCTTTAAAAGAGCAGCATCGCATTTGTAACACCTTTGGTATGACATATGTCTATAGGCGATGTTAACCGCTTTTCATCAGGCGGGCCGTCCGCTGATCTCATGCAATGAAAACAAGAAAAGAATATCGATCTGCATCAAAAATCGTAAAAAGGGTATTTATTAATATTTATTAACATAGCTTCAGTAATAGGCGAGCGGACAGTCAATGCAATTGAGTTTCTTTTTATAACCATACAAAACGTAATATCATATAAAAAAGTTCTATCGTTCTTAACTTAACTGTTTACTGTCCATATTGAATTTAATTATACCTAGACATAAGTTGTTAAAAGTATCCTCTCAGTCAGGTTGCCTGGAAGAGATTGCTTTTAACGATAAGACCGCCTTTTGTTTTGACGTTAAATAAAAATTATTGTAATTATTTATTCAGTAAGTGTTTCTTTGGTGAACAATAAAGTGTTTTCTATTCTATTCTATTGTTAAATGTCACACTATCACAGTTTTCAAATTTATGACGTCATAAGTATTACAATATCTTAAAAGGGAGATGATAAGATGTTATTTTAACGCCAGTTCCTTTATATGTAATTTTTTTAGAATTTATGGTAACATGTTTCCACATTCCAAGGTGTAATTTTGTTTTTCGAAAAGGACTTGTAAATCATAGGTCACTGCATCCTAAGGTGACCTAAACTTGTTACGCGTTTGAACAATGGGTGGAGATGACGAGATCTCATATCCTTCCACACAAACGCCAGGTATGGGACGCAGGTTTAGATTTAGCGGAGTACTTTGTTTCGCCCAGAGTCTTCGCACACACTACCGAGAAGCCGAGAGACGACGTAATTTTTTTTCATAATGACGAATTTCAAATTAAATTTGACATAATATATACCTTAACAATTTCTTTTATTCTAATATTTCATTTTTACATTTTTGACATTGTATTTTAATGGAATAACTCTGCACTTCACATAGTATCTACAATTACGGTACAATGTTAGAAAAAAGTATAAATTAATGTCTGTGGATTGAGTGGGTTACAATCTGCTATAACTTTCAAATATCTACTATTTGTATGCCTGAAAGGGCAAAAAAATGTGAAACACAATAAAATATTGTCAAACAATGTTTTAGCTTACCATGTTTTTACGTAAATAAAGTATTTGATTTGATTTGAGAGGGACTCAGTATGGTCCGAAATGTATTCCGAAATGTAGTAATTTTGTTTTTCGAAAAGGAGCTAGAAATTTAAAATGTAGTATAGCTTTCTATGCAATCGAGGGCTAACCATGGACGCTCGAGGTACTCGACGTCGCGCGATGGCCTACACAAATATTATTCTATTGAGAAAACGCGGCCATGTCAGTATAATAATGTTTGTCGCATATGTTTACATTATTCCGTGTTTAATGATGCTGCAAATGTTGGCTGAGTGTCGAGGAGCTATTTTGGGTTTGCATTGCTTGGCCAATCGTTAGGCAACGAGGCCTTGTGGCAGCGGGTGGCGACTCACGGAAACACTAGGCCGTCACCTGCATTCAAGCTGAGTAACGGACTCGTCGATATTCCGCCAGCGCCTTTCTCAATCACGGAATACAGCAGTACAAAGTAAAGTACACAGTACAAAGCTCGCGCACGTCCTGGAGCCCTGAGATATGACGACAGAAGGACACCAAGCAGTTTTAGTAGGTATTCTGGCAGCCCATCGGACCGGTGAGTCCCACACTGCCCCGCAAACGGATTTCCCCTTGAAAAAAAAGGCTAACGAGGCCTTCCAATTTGACCTTCTTAGGATTATCACGATAATTATTTTTATTACAGGATCAGTCATGCAGACGGTCCACTTGATGTAACACCAAAGCTGTTACAAATGCGCCGCTGTTCTCTTAAGGCAGACTGGAACCTAGTGACTAATACCGAAACACAACTCAAGGTTGTTATGGCAGCATACTCTAGACCAGGGGTGGTAGCCATCCAGTCGAGCAAATACCCTACTACGGCTGTGGGTTGTTTTGTTGCCTCTTAGGACAGTCCGCCCGGCCGCTGGAAATTGTATTATTTCTCCGTTCCTGTAAAGATAGTCCGAGATAAATATCTTACACCATCCTTGCATTAATACAAACTACACTAAAGACCTGAATTCTAAAAGTTATGATTTTTTAGTAAAACATGAGGTCTGATATTTGTCTGTACATTTTTAAATAAAACTACGTTTTAACCGTTTTAAGCGCGGTAGTAATAGACGTGAAAATTAAAAAAAATACTATGGATGTAAATTTTTATTTAAAAAAAACTGATCGATAGTTATGAGCTAAGTGATTTATGAATATTGAGTCTTAAATCATGTTAAAAAATAAATATCATTAGCAATTTTATTATAATACTAAGATATGCTCGTCACTTTGTCCACGTTTTACTTGAAATTCTCGCGAGGTTCCCGGGACACAAAGTACCGCAGCAATTAGAAAATATTGTAAGCTATCGTTTTAGTGAAAACTGTGTCTGGTAAACAGCAAATAACTAATTTTGCTATCAATCGGTAAAAAACGTACTTTTTCTTATTTGGCCATTTTAAATCATTCCTAGAAAAATTTTCAAGAGATTTCCGGGATATAAAGTTGAAGTCTCAGGATTTGCTATCGATCAATGAAAAACACATCGAAATCGGATTTCGGTCAAAATTGGACCTATGTTTAGTCATCTCACTTATTGACTCTCTAATCTAGCACAATGTAAAACTCGTATATCATTCATTCTTTCGCAGGGTTATTCCTATAAATTTATGTGTTTTGTGTGTTTGAAAGCAAAACAATTCCAAAGAAGTTTCGTTTCATAAAACTTTATGTAAAAAATTAAAGACGTATTTACACTATCTAAAGACATGACATAAAGTTTCAGGAACAATTAACAGTAAGAAGTTCCAGCGCTCAGTGATACGCATTAGAAAAATGCAGATACAGCGCTTCGTTCTGCTGGTGGCTATTTATAACCATAATAACATTCATTTATATCAGTGACGTGAGCTGGAAGTCTGCTTGTCTGGTACAAGATGATGTATTTATGATTAGGGGGCGCCACTGGTCCACTTGCTTCTAACCTTTTGTTATCGAAAACATTTTTTACGCTAAATAATTCAAAATTTGAAAATGTTTAAGTATCGAATTTCTAGATTTTATTGACTAATGTTAAGAAAATGTGTTTTATGTTTTAAATAATAAAATACAAGAAATGCCATGAAAGAATAGTAGTAAGCTATGGCGGACCTCATGTAGGTAACTGGTCAGTAAAACTTTTTATGGAGTAAATTTCTTTCTTCTTCTATGTTTTCTTTTTCTTCTTTCTTGCCTTTAAATAATACTCAGTGCCGGACGACTCACGACCTTCGGCCGCTGTAAAAGTGCGCCAGCGGGTGACGACTCGTCG
Source organism: Dendrolimus punctatus (assembly GCA_012273795.1). Classification (NCBI taxonomy): domain Eukaryota; kingdom Metazoa; phylum Arthropoda; class Insecta; order Lepidoptera; family Lasiocampidae; genus Dendrolimus; species Dendrolimus punctatus. Next base: position 706,032 of record CM022545.1, read on the forward strand.
ATACACCAGTCCATCACCTGTATCTAAGCCGCTCAGTAGTGGGGGTGTCGGTGTTCCGCCAGCGCTTTTTTCAATCACGGATTGGAATTGAGGGAGTAGAGGTTTGCCCACAGGGCCCACGTCAGTCGGAGTCACGGCGAAAGGTCGCGCACGTCCCTGGGTCCTGAAATATGGTGATAGGAAGGTGATAGGATAAGGATACCAAGGGTTTTTCTGATAGCACATCTGGCCGGTAAGTCCCACACTTTCTCGCCGTAGTCTCCGTGCAGCAGGGTGTCCGCAAACGGATTTCCCCTTGAAAAAATGGCGTTTGCCTTTGGAAAAAAAATATTTTGGAAATGTTAATTTCAATTACAATTACTTCTTTGCACAATATTTGAATAATGATAATGATATGGGCTTTGAAATGGTTATAAGGATTTCCACATCAGAGCCCAAGATGCAAAATCTAAATACATGAATAGATAGGTTACTGTTTGTTGTACATCAATACAAAATAAATATAATGGCAGGGCTGTCTCTGCCCTGGGGCTACGACGACGTAGGAAGCGAATTCTTGTCTACATTTACATACCATACTTCACACGATGTCATTTAAAAAAAAATCATAAATCAATGGCATGAATGGTGGACACCTTTAATTTATAATGTTTTAATGATTTTGTTATTGTTGTTAAGTTTCAATCAGAGAGAAGTAGAACACAATCAGACAAAAATGGCTAGGGAACTTGAAAGTGGAACTTATAATTTGTTTTTTTTGTAGTTGAAAAAGAGTGGCAGATTTTGATTAAGACGACCCTCGCTTGCCGACTAATGAGGGATTATACTCGATCGAACTCAAAAGTTTCTATAATCACATACTTTGTATTTGTTAAAGTGAAACCGCGTTAAAAGCTTAAACAAAAATATGATGAATTCTTTATTAACTTAAATCTTAAAAGCAGTAGCCAGATGTTTTAAAAGCACTAAAACTTAAAATTTCTCCAATAAAAAACAACATTCCAAAAACAATTATTCATAGGTATAACAAAAGCTTTTACAGGCAAGTGAAAACACGACTTTTAATCGCTGCAAGTTTAATAACACCTTGTCAGTAATAACATAGTCCATTATAGGCTATCAAAAATCTATAATAAGACGGAACTGGCGTAAAATGTCTTTAAAAAGGCGCTTGTATATAGCGCTTTAAAGCTTGATTCGGGTGTGTGGGTGCGATGCTTCTGTGTAGTCGCGCCTTTGCAGGTATTGCTCAGTCGAGAACGGGCTCCCGTTGGCTTCGTATCGTGTGTACGTGGCCGATAGTTTTCGTATTTGGAACATTTGAATTTCGTCCATTAACGTAAACGTAACTGTTCGATATTTAAATTTTAAAAAAGGATAGTGAATTAAAAAATGTTTGTTTTGTCTGTGGTTCTGTGACTTGTGGTATTGACGTGTGGTTTGTGGTTTATAGTGAATTTACTGTGTAATTAGTCATTGAAAAATCAAGTAAGTTTAAATATTTTTCCACGTAATTATAGGCAATTTCAAGTTGTTTATGATAGTATTGTTTTGTAAGGCTCAAATACATATATTTTTAATAATATAATAGGTGTTTAAACATGTAATTTAAGATTTTAATGTATAATGTTCATTTTAATTCCACGATGGTTAAGTGCTTTTAAATGATTTTTATTACCATGAATTGAAATAAATAATATTTCAATTATCAAATTCGATGTTATTACGCAATAAGCAATGGATTAATATGTGGGCTAAACCAGGATGTTTATTTCTAGGATGAACATACATACGTAGGTAAAATAAGCATGTTTAAAATAAGAGAATAAAATAATAAATAAGACGGCAACAATCACAGACTATAAAGGTATTTTAATGTAAGTTCCAAAAATTGGATCAAGCTCATCGTTATAGTTGGTCTGTTGGACCAATGCTGATAATATATATTGCTGCGATAATAGTATTAAATAGTTAAGTAATTATATAATTACCATATCGATTTCCTATACAACACTGAATAATATTAAAGATAATTATACGTATAGATTTGATGTGTGCATAATATATGATAATTATCTACTAAAAAATAAAGATACTGGAGTTATATTACGCTGCCGTGTTTTTGATCTGTGACTTTCTGGTGGTTTGATTCTGAAACCCTTAACTAACTTCAGGACTTGTTAGCAGTTCTTATACCGAGAATGCACTTTTTAACCTGGTTTGCGTTATCCTCCATACCGTATAGGTTAGAAATCCATACATCTCTCTCCGTGTTTGAATAGTTACGACAAGAAATAAGTCACTGAAGCTAAGACGCCATTGAATTCTATCTTAGAATTGCAGTTGACGTTAAATTCCGTTTAAAAAAGTCAAAAATCGAGTGGTATATGAACTTGGAAAATAAAGAAAAAACATTTATTTAGAACTACAACACAAATAAAAGTATAATATACAAGCATAAATACAAGCATTTGCCAGGTGGTAGGGCATTTGCCCGACTGGACGGCGAACACCCCTGGTGTAGAGTATGCCGCCATAACAACCTTGTGTTGTGTTCCGGCATTAGTGACAAGGTTCCAGGCTCCCTAAAGAGAACAGCAGCGCATTTATAGCACCTTCCGTGTTGCAAATGTCCATAAGCGATGGTAACCGCTGTCCATCAAGTGGGCCGTCTGCCTGTCTGCTGATCTCCTGCAATAAAAAAAGTAAATGTACAATGTAACATGCAGTAAAAAAAAAAACAAAGAAAGTGTAGCTCTATGTTGGTCCTAGCTCAGCATGATGCTGGTTAAGTTAACCATCGCTGATCTTCCGCTAGGCCCATTCAAGTGACATACACAGCTACTGAAGCAAATAAAATACAACGTGAAAAAAATAGTATAAAAGAGAAGAAAAAAAGAAAAATGTGCGCAACAATTGTATATAGAATAAACACATATGGCTTAACTTATAATCGTTTCTTAAATTTAAAGAAACTGCTTAGCATCTGATTAGTGAAAATCTTACCCATTAACTCCTCTTTAGCCGAATGTTTTAGGTATAAGCTACGTTAATCATTCAAATTTCGTTTATCTGTGCTCCTCTTAGGTAAACAACAGGTAATACACGTTTGTAAGGGAATAAAAAAGATATTAATGGATTAGGGTCTGATTCTGATTCTCTTATTTAAGAAATGCCTAATCGTTTCTTAACGAGATTATTATAAGTAAAACCGATAATATTTATTATAACAATAAGAACTTACCCCATTAACGGACTTCGCCATCTTGACTATAAATGTTTATACGATTTATTTTATTTAGGTGTTTGGCTTGGCAGTTAGGCCTTTAAGCCAGATCTTAGTTTACAATATAGTTTATTCATTTTCTTAAGCCTATGTGTAGCAAAGCCGAACTGTAGGTAATCAGCTGGTGCCATTCAACGGAGTTATTGTGACAACTCAAAAGGCCACATTTGACTATACAGTTCACATTTCTCAGAAAACACATAATTACTGCTCAAAAAGCTATCAATATCCTACAACTATTGTTCATTTTAGAGTGATTTGACACATTTTTAGAAAAAAACTGCACAGCACAGCATCTCCTTTCAGTTCCTGCCAAAAACTCTTGTTTATACGATTATTTTATGCCGCATGGAACAGTCTATTCATTTTAATACATCTTTGAATTTCGAATTATATGTCACTGTGATTTGCGTGGCTATGTTTTGAAAAGAGATTTCGGAGGCTAAGACAGTAAGGGCTTTACATCGTTAAGACCAATCAGTGTCACTGAAAAAGACGCATAAGGTCGTAAGACGTATGAAATGGATAAAGCTCCGTTCAAACTAAGCGAGTATTATAAGTGCGTATTCTAAACTGATTTAAGAATTTCGGTTATATTCATCTATTCCGTGGAAACGGTGTCATTTACCGGGATAAGAAGAAAAGGTAACCAAGTGTTGCCCCGGGATATAAGCTAGCTCTGTGTCAAGTATCATCTAAATCAGCTCTTTTGTTTTCACGTCATGCTGTATTTTTATTTTATTTTTTAATGCATAAGTTTAGTAGACAGAAACCCCTCTGCGATAGGCACTAACCATCTGGCGATCCGAATAATGTTTTTAGTGTGTTTTTCTTTCTTTCCTGTTTCTGAGGCTTCCAGCCTCAGGGTCCCAGGTCCATGCGTCTTAAAATCAAGACGATATTCACAGTTAACTCTCAATAAGGCCTGCATATTTACTAGACGTAAATTAATTCAATAACATATTCCCAGCTTCACATATATTTTCTTGTAGGTCTAGTGACGATCAATGAGCTAATACGATTTTTTGGTCCGCCATTTTACAATTTGAGCGTTTGTACCTTTTTAAAACGACTTCCAAAAGATGACAGTTCTTAATTTGACTTTATGTTTTTTTTTCAAATTTTTTTACGCAATTTCTCCGTCAATTGTGGAAAGATGTTCCTTTTTTTATTTAAATGATAATATTCCGTTGTACACCAGGTTAAGTTTTAATTAATCCAGGGAAGTGGAGAGCAACCCTATTAGAAGAATGAAAAGCGCCTACACTCTTCGAAAGGCAAACTTGTATGTAGTACAATTTCTACAGGTGTTAAATATAGTGGTGGTCATACAATTAAGAAAGATTTCAAGCTATAGATTTTTTTTGTTTAAATCGTGTCATACATAGAGATGTGAACCTTCTGAGAAGCAACTAGTTATGTTATAAAATAGCCACATTGATAGAGCAACGTGCCTTAGGAGTAAAGAATAAAATCGCTAACTATTTTTTTCACACTATGTTTATTTTACCAAAGTAACACATTCAAACAGTACTGAAGCTGGACAAATAATTACGAACGATTTATTAAACTGCTCGGGAATCGTATTGTATGACACTCACATTTAAAAAATCAAAATGATATGTAGTGCGAGAAATTTAAAAAGCATTTTAATACATTTTTAACTAAAATTAATAGTTAATAGCATATCCACGGCTTTTAATTACTGCTTTACAGCGGCGAGGCATTGCCTCTATCAATTTTTGACATTTCGCAAGAGAAATAGAGTTCCATTCTTCTAAAAAACATCGTACAGCTCTCTTAAATTCTCACACTGTATATTTGAAACCTTTTTCTTTACTTCGAACCACAGATTCTCTATTGTGTCTAGATCTGGGCTGTTGGCTGCCCATTTTAAGACAGAAATTGATTGCGCTGTAAGCAATTCCTTAACGGTGCGTGCAGTGTGCTCTGGATCACTGTCATGTTGGAATATCCAAATAACCAGTAGAACGTTTCCAGCATAAGGTAACATTGTTTCTTCCAGTATATTTTTGTATTGGAACTGATCCATGTTACCTTCTATGAACTTTACAGATCCAACACCATGTCCAGAAAAGCACCCCCAAATTTTCACATTTCCGTCACCGTGCTTTAATGTAACTGTTGTGTACTTAGGGTCGAATGCTGTATTCGGGGGACGTCGGACATATCGTTTTCCATCAAAACGTACTCTGTTTATTTTCGTCTCGTCAGAAAAAAGTACATATTTCCACTGTCGCATAGTCCAGTTTTCATACTTTCTCGCAGATGCAAGCCGGGCTTGCCTGTGGCAAAGTTTCCACATGGGTACCTTTCTTGCTATCCTACCGTGCAATTTTTCTTCACCCAAATGTCTTCGAATAGTGCGTGCTGAGATTGCTGAAGGGTTGTTTCATCAAAATATTCTTTTCTTAGCTCATTGGACCCTTTAAAATGATTTTGTTTTGCCATACGAACGATGTTTCGATCATCTCGAGGAGTTGTTTTTCTCTGTTTAGGTACACGTGGAACATTCGAAGTAGTTTGATACGTAGTAAAATGATTTACAGCGTCAAAAACCATCGTTTTCGAACATTGCAGATGGTCGGCTATCTTTTATAAGACCAATTTCTCTTGGGAAATATCAAAAATTAATAGAGTCAATGCCTCGCCGCTGTAAAGCAGTAATTAAAAGCCGTGGATATGCTATCAACTATTAATTTTAGTTAAAAATGTATTAAAATGCTTTTTAAATTTCACGCACTACATATTATTGTGATTTATTAAATGTGAGTGTCATACAAAACGATTCCCGAGCAGTTTAATAAATCGTTCGTAATTATTTGTCCAGCTTCAGAACTATTTGAATGTGTCACTTTGGTAAAATAAACATAATGTGAAAAAAATAGTTAGCGATTTTATTCTTTATTCCTAAGCCACGATGCTCTATTAATGTGGCTATTTTATAAAATAACTAGTTGCTTCTCAGAAGGTACACATCTCTGTGTATGACACGATTTAAACAAAAAACTTCTATAGCTTCAAGTCGTTCTTAATTATATGACCACCACTGTATATATATTATTTCTATAGCTACTCAAGCATTTGTGCAACTGAAAAGTAAACAATATTTTTTTAAACCAAAACACGAACGACTTCAAACTAAAAAACACAAAAGTAATATTTTCTAAGACGTCTTGAAGTCAGTGCCAGAAAAAACACAAAAGTATGGAGGGTTCTAAGGAGAATCATCTCTGTATATGGAGAAGTGTCCATCGAAATGCATTATATTAAGGTGGCGCCACTTTGGAATCAGGGTGAATTTTAAAGAAAGCGCCGAAAGTTATTAGAGTAGTAGTACTACATAAATAGTTGACGTTTTATAACAGTGTACTGTCACCAACTACTCTAGTCGGCAAAGATATTTTTTTTCTTAATTCGGTATACTTCGATTCGTCTAGAACGGCTACATTCACACCATACATCATACCCTTTGCCTACATCAGCGCCACTGTGGAGGGTTTTTGAACTGTTATTTACAGCTTACAACTGGACACTTCTTCAACAATTTTTCTATATGAGATGATTCTCCTTACCTCTAGCCTCCATACATAAAAAATAACAACAAAATTGCAAAATTCATCTACTTCAAGGTGTTGTAGAAAATGATTCTTTTTGCTTTTTAATTTGAAGTGGGTTAATTTTTTGTTAATAAAAATATTTTGTAGACCCATTTTTGTTCATGTTATATTTTCATATTCGAGTTTTGTCAATTAAAATCTAGGTTCCGTTCTTTTTTATCTGTATAAAAGCTGTACTCATGTTCTTAGCTTCCATTTTTCTTTGTACAGCTAACCCGTAACTTCTTTATTCAAAGAAGATTATAACAGTTCAAAGCAAACAGCGAAACATCGGGCTGAATTTATGAATTATTAAATTTAAAAAACGTTGAAAAATTCAACCGTGTTAGTAGATTTATTCATAATTAGTTGACCCGAGAGACGTCCTGTAATAATTTGAATAAGTTTGTTACTGAGCGGTCTGTGAATTTCTGAAAAGCTGTTAGAATTATATCAAGGGTTTCATATCAAATTAGCGTACAGATAAATGTACAGTTTTACAAAAGCGACAAAATTGTGAATAAAAGAAAACTATTTGATTGCATAAAGCTGAAATTTGGAATACCCTTCTATTTAGGTACACTTGCACACTGGTAATACTTTCTAAATTGTAACATGCAGGAGTTTTTGGCGGGAACTGAAAGGAGACGTTGTGCTGTGCAGTTTTATTTTCTAAAAATGTGTATAATTACTCTAAAATGAACAATAGTTGCAGGATATTGATAGTTTTTGAGTAGAAATTATGTGTTTTTGTGAGAAATGTGAACTGTATAGTCAGATGTGATCTTTCGAGTTTTCACAAGAACTCCATTGAATGGCGTCGGTTGTAGACTGCAATACAACTGCGCTACTATACGAAGACCTATTAATTAACATGTTTCCGACTGAAAGACTTTGATTCTATGGTTATGAATAAATTAATAAAAAATAAAAAAAATGTAACATGCATTGGTTTTAATAAAGAATAAATAAATGGCATTTTTGGCCATTTGTTGTGAAGCCTATTCGTTGATCGTGTACTAGCAGAAGGTGGATTCAGGAGCCTTAAGAACAGACGAGCGTGCATGACAAGCTACGAATGTCAAAGAAGCAAGTGAGGTGTGAAGAATAAGCCTGAATGGCGCACTGTTGTTTGTGCCTACCCCGCAAGGGACCTGGCGTGAAGTTATGTATGTATGTTGTGAAGCCTTCGATATAATCTTCTATCTGTGCAAGAACGGAGAAAGAATACAGTTTCCTGCGGCCGCGCGGCCTGTCGTAAGAGGCGACTAAACAACCCCCAGCCAGGTGGTAGGGCATTCGCCCGACTGGATTGCTACCACCCCTGGTCTAAAGTATGTCGCCATAACAACTTTGGGTTGTGTTCCGGCCGGCATTAGTGACCAGGTTCCAGTCTCCCTTAAGAGAGCAGCAGCGCATTTGTAGCACCTTTGGTGTTGCTAATGTCCATAGGCGATGGTAACCGCTTTCCATCAAGAAGGCCGTCTGCCTGTCTGCTGAACTCCTGCAATTCGAAAAAAATATCAAATCAAAATTGGGGCAAAAATGTCATACATATTTTAGATGTTTCCCAATGTTTCTGTCTTCTTTCTATCACCATACCTCTCCCCATCAGCTGGGCGTCGAGTCTGTAACTAATTAGCAATCGAATCGAATTGAAACGCGACGCTTTGGTAGTCTGTAAACCATTTAGATTCAATATTCAATCATGATTTGACCGACACCGATTTAATGTGAATTTTAGAGACTGAAGTTATTTGATCATCATCATCGTCAGTCAAATGGATGTAATTGGTATTGTTATTTTTTTTTGTTAAAGTTACAGACTTGGGGGCCTGTGCCTTCCTTGAGCCACTTCATGTACGCAACGGTTCTCTTAGTCTAGGACGCCGTGGACATTTGGAATGAGCTTCTGGCTGAGGTTTTCCCACAGCGCTACTATATGGGGTTTTGCAAAAAGTGTCATACAATGTTTTTGAGGCCGGCAGCAAACATGATGGCAACCGCTTTCCATCAGTTAGGCAGTCTGCCTATCTTCTGAACAAAATTGATCCGCAGTATATTACATCTGTAGTACCTATTATAAAATATCTATAACTTGCTCAGTTAGTATATGTACGCTGTGTCTGTTTGTCTGTCGCTTTGACTGTGGATTTATATAACGCCTAATAATAAATGATCTTTTTTAAATTTTTTGTCACTCTGTCTGATAGTTTGTCTATAGTAGATTAAAAAATGACTGATTGAAAAATTTTGGTAATTCGACCAAATGGAAAAGCTATATTCTCTCATGTATATATCAATATCACCTTCATCTAATATTTTAGTCATTTATTATTACTGTCCAAGAATTCCTGTATCGAATAATAAATACTATACAAGAATGCAAGATAAATATTTCATTTCATCTCTCAATGTGCTCAAACAGCAATAGCTTAATCCCCTCAACCATGGCTGCCGACAAGTCTCCGTTAATGATCCATTATCTCTCTCTGAGTAGACCTCATAAGTCTAAAATTTCTTAACGATCTTCAAACAAACTCCTTTCCAGTCGAAAACATGAGCTCGTTTTCTCATTACCTTAAAAAGTTGGCCAAGGTCTCCAATTTAGGTAATTATTAGGTAAAAAAAATACCGCAGCAAATCGTTTCCTTTGTTGTATTACTTTGATTGAAGAAGTAAAATGGTATTGCGAATTATAATTACTTTTTATATAGAACGAATTATTCATTCGAAAATGGGAATATTAATGGTTTGGGCTTGTCAATGACGACTTTAGGTTGTTTGAAATAAATTGGTAGATTTTTTTCCAGAATCTTCAATCTTGTTGTTTAAAAGTTAGGGAAGGAATACACATTCACATCTGAAGGAAGACATTTGAAGGTAGTACATAAAATTGCAACAAGCTGAAAATCAGTGAAATTGTTCAAAACATTATAAATAGAAATTTTCAGTTCCCCATCATTCTCGTGTATGGAAAAAAAAACTCGAGCTCGAAGGTCAAAAAATGAGTTTTTCGCTACTTTCAGCAGAACGGTAAGTTTTATCATAAAAGTACTTCAAACAAAAATTGTAGATCATAAAATTATCTATAAAATATGTATCAATACTTTTTTCCTACGGGTCACCGATTCTGAGATATAACGATTCAAAAGTTGTGAAATAATGTTTAAAGCTTAACAGCTGCTTATTTAACTCATGGTTCTAAAGTTAAAGACGGAATATCCAATTTTTACATCTTTGAAAGCAAATATCTTACCACTAAGAGGTTAATTAGCTTCGAGATGTTATTGTGTTTCAAGTAGTATTTGTATAATTACAGGACTTCTAAACTTGAAATTTAGTATTAAATAGCTTCTACCCGCGACTTCGTTCGGGTGGAATAGTTTAAAAAAGTAAGTTAAAAATATCCGCTTCTATTGTTATGTTGCAGAGAAATTACTTCCGGTCTGTTATAAGCTGTTTAAGTAATCAAACCTTTTTAACTGTCCCACGGGGACTCTTTAATTTTTCGGGATCAAAAGTATCTTATATGTTGACCAGGGACATAAGCTACCACCATACAAAATTTCATGTAAATCGGTCCAAACGTTTCGGAGATTATCCGGTACAAACAGACAGACAAACAGTCAAACTGAGAAACACAAAATTTGAAAAAATCTAAATTAGTTCAAGTCAAATTTCTTACATCCCCCTGGCTCGGTTTTAAGCATTTTTTTCCTTGTACAGACATTTGACCTCTACAATTTTATTATGTGCATAGATAATTATGTTTTATATTAATATTTATTAATTTCATATTAAGTACCTACCTATATAAATATATACAAATGTAGTCTATGTATATATGTACTGACAGTACACTAATACAAACGCAAGAAACATCACGAAGCTAATGTATCTGTACTGATTTCAATTATTAAAGTTAAGTTATCATTTTTTTTAAATGACTAACGACCAAAATATGTACTAAAATGACTGAACTACTCATGTGTGTATGGAATTATATAGATGAAATACTGAATTAAAAACAATATTTTTCTCAATACGTGGCTTTGTTCCACATTACAAAAGTGGCGGGAAAGAATGACAGCTAACAGCCTGGCTACAAAACAAGGTCACAACAAGCAGGCAAAGGAACCCGTCCATCCTGATTTATAAAAAAAATGCCAGAACTGTATGCACTTTGTAAGTTTACCACTGATAAAGAAAATTTTAGCCCTCACTTACATGTATGGCCATACCATACATATGACCATATTCAATTTTTGATTTTTTCTGTAATTTTACAATAGCATTGCACAGTTCTTTTTAAATGCTGGAATACAGTAGACAGGCTAACGACCTAGCTAGGGCTATCGATGTGCTGCCGGCCTAGAAGGGAGATTGGAAACTGGCTACTGGTGCCGGAACACTACTGATGGTAGTTATAGCGGTATACTCTAAATCTAAGGCCGACTGGCTACAGGAACTTGTATTATTTGTCCATTTCAGTATGGATAATAGTGGCATATAAAATACATTTGTCATTTGTCATATTCTGAAAGTACGCTTGGAGTTGCCCGATCACAGGGATGAAAACAGTACTTTTCGTCCATGGGAAATTATTCTCCCTGCTATCAAACATTTAGAAAACTATGCGAACCATAGATAATACATGCGACTCATCTGCCAACTTTTTTTTTCAGCCACTGTTCAATCGCGGCATCAATTGTAATAAAAAGTTTCAACAATTTTGTAATATCATTTTATACTTATAAATTACTTTTCACTAAATTATTATTTAATTTAGATAAATTTGAACTAAATATTTACGATCATCAGTGTCATAATATAAAGCTGATAGAATGTCATCAGTTCATCTGACTTAGATATTATTATGGATTTAACGTCTGATTTCATTAGAAGTAGTTGTTTGTTTAACTAATCAGTTTTTATTTACTTTACTCAAATTCTAATTGAAAAGCAGAGTGTTAACCTCTGGTTAAAAGCCTATTTAGGAACTCAACTTGTTAGCGCTTTCGCTCATGTCTAAATAGGTCACTTTCGCCTCTCGTGTAACTGTCTACTATTATCGTTTCGTCTCTCTAGGGCTAAAAGATGACAGTGAGATATGTCTCAGGCAGACACATTTAGCTACGCCATCCATCAAAAACAGAAAATAACAACAAACCCTCTTATTTCTAAATATATTGACGTCATACAAATTGTATGAACTAAAAGGGAAATCTCATACAATGAACTGTTTGACACTAATGACAAAAAACGCTATACCGAGGTCGAGTCCGTCGAGTATGTTGTCAAGCGTGAATGCATTGATTATTTTACGTCCGTTAGCTAAAAGTGGTAAAGTCACTTTTACTCTTTTTTGAAAACTTAGTTTACATATGTAAATAGACATACAAAAATTTGGCAGACAAAAAGATGCATTGTATATCCCCAGACTAAGCAAATGCGCTTGTGTTGTTGTTAATATACAACGAACCATTAGAGGGCCATTTTTACATCCAGAACACAGTATATTGAGAAAGTTCGTTTACGACATTCCCATACGACTTGTAATCTCCAGCATCAATTGTGGAAAACAAATTTTTACTTGTAGATGATGACTTTATCGAATAAAGCCAATAAAAAAGGGAAAAAGGGAATTGTATCTTTATGTCTCAATCTAAACTACTACAAGGCTATCCTGATACTTGGTAATAAGGTTTTCAGTTGTTTGTTATAGAAAGTGTTACCAGATGTAATATCAAAAATGTAAGAAAACGGATAAGAATAATGAATTGAGACAAAAGGACCAATGATGTTTATATTCTGATTTTTAATTACCTCAATTAAAGAGACACCTGTGATCGATCTTTTTGCAGAACAGAGAACCACTTAATGGAACCACGTGAATGGAATTCCATAGATATTCTATGTTATGTCTACGATTCAACTCTAATAATATATTTTTATTGTGAGCCTCTTTGATAATATAAATGTAATATTAATAATACGCATAATAATTAATAATGAAAATACGGATAGTATTTTATACGCTGCAGAGGCCTAGTCGTGGTAGCTTAATGATTAGCGCACGCGTCCCGAACTCTAAAGGCGGCGGGTTCGTTCCTGGCAGGAACGCATGCACCACTTAAGCAGTTTTCTGATCTAATATGCATGTTGTTACAAACATGTTGTTAAAAAAAAAAAATTGTCACGTGCTAACAACTGTGAAGGTAAATATCGTAATAAAACCTGCACATCGAGATAACCGATGTGTTAAAATATCCGTTTCGCTAAAATGTGAGGCCCAACATTTATGGGCTGTTATTATTATTATATAGAGGCAAATGATCTTATTGAATTTTCTTACTATCTGTTGTATATACCATGTTTTATGCAATAAATGATGATATTGTTTGTTTTGATCAGACTATTAGCACTACTGAAGTTTAAAGACTTCTTGTAATGATTGAATTATTCTGACATAATTATAATATTAGACTTTGGGCTTTGTTAAATTTTGAAGGCATCCAAAATTTATTGACATTGTAATTTATACGTTTACGTCCATCAACTCTCAAAATGGTTTACTCTGTCCTCCGGCGAAACATATTAATATACGTTCTCGATTATATTCATTCATTACCTGACAACACTGCTTCAATATCACAATGAGGTAGCGCGTGGGCTCTATATGGCTTAAATTACGTACCTCAGATTTGACTATATCAGAATAGAAGTGATACAAATATTCGATGTATGATAAAGTTTTGTAAAGCTTAAGAAGACTGAAGACTGATTATCAACCTACGCAGATTTATTGAATCCAAAAAATATATGATATTTTACTGTAACATACAAGATACAGCCCGTAATTTCACTCGTCATTGTAGGATTGTAAATTCAACCAGAAAGGTTATGACAGACTATTTTTTATAAGTAAACACATTTTCTTGGGTAGATTTTGAGCTTCGAATAATAAAGCATACTGAGTAATTAGTCCATTAACGTCACTTATGATTCTTCTTATAATTTAGGGGTATTGATCTTATACCCGCCACGTTTGTTCAAACAGATTGTTGGATTGCACACATTGGTAAATCTGTATGTCTCACAATTTTTTTCAGCATTAATACGTGTTCAAGCTGTTACTTAGATTTCTTAGATAAATGTAATCAAATAATATTTAATTCATTTGACTAAACTCCTTGTTTTTGTGGAATTTAATAGTTTAGCGTTCTATCATTTTTTGCACACAAAAATGCTAAATTTAGAGTTACACCCTTTTACCATCGTATCGTATTATGTCAACTATTTCACTAAGCGTCTTTACTTTATATTTTATGCTAATAGTTTTAAGGTTGAAAATTCGAATGAGTTAATTCATAATGACATTCTTGACATTTGACTGGAAAACGACAGTGAAGGCGTTTTGACAAGATGTCAAAATTAATTGACTTTTTTAGGCCCACACCAGGCTTTGTTGTTATTAATTTTGTAACAAAGGTAACAAAATGTTCTATTAATAATATAACAATAGGCTAATTTTGAAACCATTTTGTTAGTAATTATCGAAATGAACAGACAACTTCCTAGTCAATAATTGTTTATTGTAGTAGATCAATAGGTCAATGAATAAGCAATCAACATTATTACGTGGATTCGAATCCTGGCCGGATAGTAAGCGTTTCTTAGATATGTTTAACCGACTTAAAAAAGGAGAAGGTTGTATTTTCAACCTTCACGCCCATAACTAATCATTTAGTTGTGTTTAGTTTTCCCATCAGAGGTTTCACAGTTTCGAGTTTAGAGAATTAGATAGGTTGAATAATTTGTTTAATTGTAACGTAACTTACTATTTGTTTCTGTTCTTTTTCTAGATTATAAGTATTAGGGTAGTCGTTAAAAATTAAATTTCTTGCGACGCCCCCTAAAAAGATTCCTTTTAATGAAAAAACACTGGGATTTTTTTAATAATTGTTTCAAGTCAAGACATCACGTGCCTCAAGACGATTAAAACTAAAAATATAAGAAAAATTGAAAGATAAGCTTGAATCACGAAGAATTTTAAACTTTTTCTGAAACTATAATTTGAAATTCATCACTGAGAATGATAATACGGAAGGTATTTCATTGTTAAAACTTTTCCAACCTTAAAATAATTATTACTTCTAAGTATGAAGAAGTTTCCTGAAAAAACATGATATTACCCAAAAATTAACTTGAATCGTCTTGAGAAATTTAATTTTTAACGACCACCCTAATAAGTATCCAGTCTTGGTTTATGTATTGATAGGCCTTAAATTAATTTATGAATGTATTGCTGGATTCTTTTTAATAGTAAATAAATAAACAAAAATAATTAAATGACAAGAAATCGCCCAGGACAGAAAAAAGGGGCTCGTAAACAATTTTATTGTATTCCTAGCGCCATCTGCCGAAAGTTATAAAACCAATAAGACATGTGTAATATGAACTGGACTGTTACTACTAACTCCATCTATTCGAAAACTAAAGAACTAATAACGACCTAAGCAGAATGTTGTTTAGTTAAATATACTAGACGTCGCCGTGGTCGAAATTCTACCCTAATAATTAATTTAAATGTTCATATCACAGAGTACTTTATATATACTGGTATAGAGTCAACAGTCATAATATATATACTAACGCACTCTATCGGTATACGGCATTATTCAACGGCAAAAACCATACAGGGGGTCTAGTGTTATTTTGATTTTTATATTAGACTTTTGGAAATTGCGGGAGTTATAATTTAACTCCTGCAATTCCCAAAAGCCTTTCCAAAAAAATTTTATTTGTTAGTAAATAAAACAACAATTTAGCGGTAGCGTGATTTATTATGTTTCCTTTTATTAAAATATTCAAAGGCATACATTTTCATAACATCATTTGTATCCACATCTAATCTGGTGCCGTTAGGATGATTTACTTACAAGTTTTGCCACATCTGGGCACACAACAACCTCTTTCAGAAGAAGCCATAATCCAAGTCATCAGAAAACAAATCGTTAGCCAAATCGGTGTTCAGGGTACATGCGTAAGTCCAACGTGATCACAGAACACTAGTAAACGTGATAAGCGAAGTCTTTGGAGTCCAGGAATCAAACAAAGTTATCGAAAAATAATCAAAACACAAACAAAGTACTTACGTTCACGAATGTAACTTGTATCAGTCGGAATGTCATTTTGGTTTTGACATAATTGACATCTTTGAAATAAGTTTTTGGTAAATCGACAATTCATCAAAAATCTATTAATTAAAGTTAAAAAAGAGCTTTATAATTTGAAAAAGGTGAGGAATAGAATTTACAAACTTTAAAATATATTTATTAGCTGATATGGCTTGCAAAAACATAAAAACATATCAAATATTTCTTAAACAAGTATTAAAACAACTGCGTATAAAGAAACATTATATTCATTCATTTGGTGATTAATTTGAGAACAGTGACATCTACTGCAATACCTACCT
Source organism: Dendrolimus punctatus (assembly GCA_012273795.1). NCBI lineage: Eukaryota > Metazoa > Arthropoda > Insecta > Lepidoptera > Lasiocampidae > Dendrolimus > Dendrolimus punctatus. The sequence continues at coordinate 722,422 of CM022545.1, forward strand.
ACTAATAGAACGCAAAAAAATCTCTAAGAAAAAATAATTGTACTGACTGTTAGGACACTGGTTCATATTATTAAGGTTCTGTTGTCAAAGACTATATTTCTATAATCACAGATTTTGCCAAGGCTACACTACTAATTTGGCTTTAACAAAAAACAAAAGAGTATATACACACACGGTGTGTCAAATAAACGGCGTGTAAGGTTTTTTTTATTTATTTAATGTATTTTATATGCATTTTTTTTTAAATATTCGCTTTCTGCAATCCTGTTCTAAATATGCTATAAGTGCGCGAAAATTATTACTCCTCCGTTCGCGCAATTTCCGTAAAAAGGGCTACAAATTTCTTTCTGTATTTTTTGATTAAGCACAAATAAATAATCACTAATGGATTATTAATTAAAAGTCTGGTTCAATCAATGTTTTTTTTTCATTATTACTAGATAGAAAACTCACGAGCCCTTATAGAGCATTGCTTTTTGCTAGTTATTATATACTACCCATAACTACAGTCCGCTTTTTTGTAGGTCGGTGAATTTTTGGACTAACGCATTACCGATGGACTCCACCGCCCCACAATAGTCATAGGCAAAGTACCTTAAAATACTAACGACATATCACGTTTAACAGTGAGTTATGTATGCCTGGTATGAGCCTAATAAATGACTCAACGGCCGTCTTAACCAAATCCGGTTAATTGCAATGAATTCATCATCACCGACATTTCTACAGCATCATTCATCTTAATATTTCTCCACACAATTAAATCGTAAACATGTCTTACAAATGGTATTCTAATACTTATCATTATTGGGAATTAATGAAGCATGCTGTTTGCGTATACATGTAATTGGAATTAAGTTATAATTTCCGGCACGAATCTTGAGCTGTTGGCGGACTCCTTATACAACGTGTTTCATTTCAAATGACAATAAATCATAATTTCAGCAGTGTTACTCCATATAAAGTTTTTGGTACTATCAAATCAACCGTAATGTCAAAATTAAAAAAAAGCAATTTCCGAACAAATTAATTACGATAAAAAGACAATAAAAACAGAACATCTTGTAAACATTGGTTCACTGACCTTGGTAAGAATGAACATCTTCCGCGTTTAATGATGAAGAGACGAGCTGGTAACATTTGGATACATTTGGTCACCAACCTACCGATTTAGTCACAATAACAGATACATGTTGTTGTAAAATTGAAAAATGAGGTCCTGTGGCTAAACCAAAGAAGCTGCCTTGATTCGTTTTTGTATTTGGGTAGAGTACGTCATGACGAAAACGTGGTCTGATTTATTGTCGTAAGGTCTGAAACACGCGTATAACAACCAATGTGAGTTTGTTTAAGACGTTTTCACGCCTTTAACTACGTGACAGATCTTCACGAAGTTAATAGAAAAGGATATACGGTATAATAAAACTACGTTGAAACGGTTTTAATAGCTGTCATGTTTTTTTATTTCGATGTTTTGGCCACTTTTCAGTAGCCGTGATCACGGAAAATAAAGACGTTAAATGTCAGTGTACTTGAGAATCTATTTTCATCTAAGGCTCTCAATATGGAAATTTTAAGCATAATTCAAAATCATTTCTATATTAGAGTGAACAAAACAAAAAGGGTTCAAATCGGTCAAGCCGTTTTTTAAAATTAAAGTTAAGTGTTACTATATATATCAATTATTTTATTTTAATGTTACCTCTCCTATGCTAGCTTGCTTACCAAGATAAGTTTTGGCAAAAGTACTATTACACGTGGGACACTCAAGCAAGTTTTGCGAAAAAAAGAAATGTTCTATAGGTAAATATTTTTTTATTAAATCTTTTCAAAGTACTTTTCATCAGCCTGTATACAAAGTTTCATGCGTATGAATCAGTTTTCGAAACACTTTTTCCAGTCGTCGCAGACACCTTGGGCCTTACTTATACTCGTTTCTTAAATTAAAAGAAACTGCTCAGCAACTGATTGATGAAATTCTCACCCATAAACTCCTCTTTAGTCGAACATTTCGGGTACAACCTACGTTATTAATTCAAATTTTGTTTATCTGTGTTCCTCATAGGTACACAACAGGTAATACACGTTTATAAGTGAAAAAAAGAGATATTCATTGATTAGGGACTGATTCCGATCCACTTACTTAATAGATGCTTTATTGTTTCTTAACGAGATTATTATAAGTAAGGCCGCTTGTGTATAGCTTGCTCGAACGCTGCCTCATAAACAAGGCTACAAATTTATTCTAACTAAATATGAATAAGACTAAGAGCTTCACTTATAATAATCTCGTTAAGAAAGGCTTAGCCATCTCTTAAACAAGAGACTCTTAAGCTCCTAATCAATGGCTGTTTCAAATCAAATTTGCCATCTTGCTTCTTAGTTGTTACTTAAACTACCTCTCGATGTTGGTTATTTTGACAGTTATTTATGAGTTACTTTACCACCACCTCTTATCCTTAAGAGGAGTTTATGGGTAGGATTTTCGTTAATGAGTTGCTGAGCAGTTCCTTAAAATTTAACAAACGATTATAAGTAAGGCCATAAGTATCTATAGGTATTATAAAGTAAATGTCAGGCGATACATGTGTATTGGGTGGATGCTTAGTGACGGCATTATGGTAGTCCCTACATCGTCGTTATAGCCGAAATAAACTGTACTTATTTATACCTTTGTTGTGGATAATGGCCTGAATGTGTCACCTCATGTTCGTTCTCGCAAATGTTAACAATCTAGTGAAATTGAACACAACCATAAGTACCGTAATAAAATACACATGAAACCTGGATCAACTCACTTTCAGAGTAACTTAATCCACGTCATAACTAAGTAACTAGTTAAGTTAAGCCTAGTTTACATTTAGCCGCTGTTGAAAATAATTCTGCAAATACTTTAATGGCAACATCGTTATCAGTAAGTGTTTACATGCTGCTTCTAAAGTTACGTCTTGTGTTTATTCAGTCATCCAAGTGACCACTCCTCTCTAGCATAATTATGTCACTGAATTGTTAATATTAATATTTTGAAGGTGGTGCGAAATTAAATACAAAAGAAAATACATCAAAATTTGCAAAGTATTAATTAATTACATTTTTATGTATTAATACGCACTGACTTCAAGTAGGTTTCTTTTAGATTTTTTTACCAAGTTAGGTTCCTTCTGTACTTACGGCTCTGTGACATTCTGCCTTATCTGCCAGCCAATTGTTAAGCCAGAGTGTAGGGAATCGGTTCTTAAAGCCGCGTACTCACTTGCGAACTGTAACCGTTAGCGCTGCAGTTACTGTAACCATAAATCATAGTGTGGAAGAGACTCGCGAGCGCGCTACGAACGGCCCTCAGCGGGTTGACGATTATCGGTTTTTGCTGCGAATCAAGGACCCCGGTAGTCGACGCCGTCAAGAATTCTGTGGAAAAAGGCCCCTGCACTGCGCACGCAAGCCACGTCCACACTAGAACCTCGATACTGTATCCGCTCGACTTGCAGATGAGTACGGGGCTATAGGCGGCTCGTTTTGCGTAGCGAGCGAAGCTCGTTACACGCTTACACACTAGAGCAGTGTGTTACAACCTGTAGGTCGCGACCCGTAGAGGGGTCGCAGAGCCTTGCTCGGGGGGTCGCCGGCAAAAGCGAAGAGGAAATTTAAGTTTATACCTCATACTTAGGTAGTTTCTACGCTCAGTAGCTTTTTTTAGAGTATAGGTTCTAATAATAAATATGGGTGAACCCGCAGGGGGGCTTTGTGGCAAAGCCTTAGGTGAGTGGCGACACCTCGTACCTGACTCCGGGGGCCAAGACAAGGACCCCGCCTCCGTGCTTGCCTTAGCCAGCCGGCACAGAGTGGAGATCGCTAGAGCTAAGACTTAAGCTCCAGGGGTGGAAGTGACAAATGGCCTAACGTCGGAAGCAGCTTCGGTGAACCTGCATCCCACCTCTCTACACCCTTAGCCACTCACACTCATGTTGCTCCTGCCTCTTATGGCATTTTTAGGGGCCCATGTAGGGAGTGGCGAGTCACCGTCTGTCCATTTTTCCATGTTCCCTGAACATTGCGACGGGCAGACGCCATAGTCCCCATATTCCCAGACCGCTAGTACAACTAACAGTTCACCCCAATAGCCCGGTACTTTTTGTCCTCATTTCCCACAATAGTCCTACACTGGCCGGGGCTTGTCCTTGAGTGCATTATTATATGGTGTAAACAGGGATAATCGCCGGCCAGTGTCACGCCACATATTTGCATTAAATTTGTCATGGGGCCTATACGTTTTGGCCCAACCATGGCCCCACGCAAGCCCTTCAAAAGTCCGGGCCATTTTTATGGCCCGTGGTCTTGAAAGAAACATAGGTGATAATATAGAGAAAAATATACGTAGTCTTTTAAATTACCAACTTTTCGTCTGTCTATATCCCAAGGGGGTCGCCAAAAATGTTCAATCTTTAATGGGGTCGCGTATTCCAAAAGATTGAAAAACACTGCACTAGAGCACAATGCGGTTACGGTGACAATTCACTGATGAGTAGGGGGCCAAAGGCGGCTCGTTTAGCGTCGTGAGCGAAGATCGTTTCAGGCGTATACACTAGAGCACAAAGCGGTTATGGTAACGGCTCGCAAATTAATTATCAACTAAATTTAGGCAAGAAAAAATATTACGCTCGCGGACCGCGTTCGTAATACCGAAGTAAGAAAGAGAGTTGGTCTGTAAGAGAGTGTCGGGGTGAAGGTAAGGAAAGGAATGCTTCGGTGATTCGGGCATGTGGAAAGAATGTATGATGAAAGAATGACTAAACAGATATACAATGCAAAGTGGATGGATGCAGAAGTCGCGGAAGGCCACGACACACCTTCCATGATCAAATTGATCATGTATTAGCAGAAGGTGATGTTAGGAGCCTTAAGAACAGACGAGCGTGCATGACAAGAGCTATGAATATCAAAGAAGCAAGTGAGGTGTGTATGAATGGGCCTGTGTGGCGCTCTGTTGTTCGTGCCTACCCCGCAAGGGACCTGGCGTGAAGTTATGTATGTATGTATGTAAAAAATATTTCATTGAATTCCAAATGAGTATGCGGCTTAATTGTACATCGTTTAAGAACTACACAAGACTACCACTCTCATGTTCACTAGCACAGAACGAGCCTTGTGCTACCCATTCTCACAGAACTGGGCATAATGTAATCATAGACTAATCGTAATACTTAAAAATGCTTTACATTATGACGTAGCAATAATATAATCTGATTACACTTTCAACTCGAAAATAGAGATTACTCGGATTTAGAAACGTTCCGTTTTACGCTTTAAAACGAAAAGGGGAAATTGTTTCAAATGAGAGAGAAATATTTTGTGCCCCTAATTAACATAATCTGGTACGGAAAGGAACGGTTTGTTACGTTACACGAGCTTGATTTACCAACTCTTTAATATTTTTATATGTTGTACTGTGAATGATATGCAACTCAAACTAAAACGTCAAATATATAGTTGTAAATTTGTAATACGACCGGTCATGTTATATGGGTCCGAATGCTAGGTCACTTGAGTATTTGATCAAAATCCGATCAAAAAAATATCCGTGAAGGAATGGAGAAAGAATACAATTTCCTACGACCAGGTGGCCTGTCGTAAGAGGCGACAAAACAACCCATAGCCAGGTGGTAGGGCATTTGCCCGTCTGAATGCCTACCACCCCTAGTCTCAAGTATGTTACCATAACAACCTTGAGTTGTGTTCCGGCATTAGTAACCAGTCTCCCTTAAGAGAGCAACAGCGCATTTGTAGCACCTTTGGTGTCGCAAGTGTCCATAGGCGATGGTAATCGCTGTCATCCAATGCAGTGGGCCGTCTGCTTAACTCCTTTAATAAAAATATTTAAAAATACGTAAGGTGCGTTGGTTGGCCAGTTTGCGAACAAAACTAAAAAAAGTGTCAAATAGAAACACTGTCACTATTGGTCATATTATGATCCTTGGCGGCATGCAGTACAATCGAGGTGCAAGGCTAGTTGAATGCATCATCGAAGGCGAGCAGACGTCGTTGACGATCATGTCTATATTGAAAATATATAATAAGATTGTAGAGGTCGAATTTCTTTACAATGAAAAAAAATGCTAAAAACCGAGTCAGGGGATGTAAGAAGTGAAAGAGAACTAAATTAGATTTTTTCGAAATTTTCGTTTCTCTGTTCGTCTGTCTGTTTGTACCGGCTAATCTCCGAAACGACTGGACCGATTTACATACAATTTTGTATGATGATAGCTTATATTCCTGGTCAACATAAAGGACAGTTTTGATCCCGAAAAATTAAGAGTTCCCGTGGGATAGTTAAAAAGCTTAAATTACTTAAAGAGTAAGTTCCCTGCAACGTAACATAGTAAAAGCGGATATTTTGACAGGGTGTGGTGTCGGTGAGAGAGTTTTATCTTATATACCTATATATAATATATAAAGTTAATAAGTTTGTTTCTTTGTTGTTTGCTTGAACGCGCTAATCTCAGGAATTACTGGTCTTATTTGATTTTTTTTTTCACTGTTAGATAGCTAATTTATTGAGGAAGGTTATAGGCTATAAACCATCACGCTATGACCAATAGGAGCGGAGCACCAATAAAGAGTGTTTCAAAATCGCGGGGTTTTTTGTAACTTTTTTTTTTTACTATTCCACGCGAACGAAGTGGCGGGCAGAAGCTAGTTGAAAATATTTAGGACAAAATATGCTGACGAAGTCGCTAGCGGTTGCTAGTATATAATTTTAGCAGTCTCTCAGCAAAACGGTAAAATGTTTCAAGATCCATCTATACATTATTAACTTTAGAACTTGGAAAACGTTCCGTGAACCAACTTTCGTTTTGCTGCATATCGGGACGAGCCCTGTCCAAAACTTTTCCCCACCGTCGTATTTGAGTTGAGAAATTTGTTGAATTTTTCGGGGTGTACTACCCCAGTTTGTTATCCTCTCACCAACTGCGTTTGCATTAATTAAGCAAACATATTTGTTTGTTGGTAACATTCTTGTTGTAAACTTCATCGGATCTCCTTCATTTTAAACTTAATTGAAACACGTATGAAGTGTTTGTGTTATTCAAAAATGGTATCTACATATAAAACCTGCGCTAGTGATACAATAAATAATGTTGTTACGAGTGCGCAGGACTCGAATTAAAATGCCGCTGGAATATTATTATAGAAATTTATTAGAACTATACAAACACGTATAACATAGGTACAAATATAACTAGATACTACTAGTAGAAACTGCACGATTCAATAGCACGCGCAATGTCCGTCACTATATAGCTTATCAATGTACACGTCTTGCTTGTATCGTAATCCTCGCGTGACTGCCCCGCCCCTCCGGTCGGGCATTGTTTTATAGTAAACTGTATAATACAACAATCCACTGCGTGTACTGAGTTAATCCGCTCACCTAGTACCTGGTTAATTATTGTTTACTTGCAAATTTTAAACACTAAGTAAACAAAAAAAATCAAAATGCGGGAAGGCTAATAAACCAGGTGCGCGTTTCTTTGTCGGTGTGTAACAATATATTGATGGTCTTTATCGTTGAACGGGAAGTGTTACAGTTATTTAGTAACATAGTTGTTCTTGTCATGTTTCTTTTTAAATTTATTAATTAATTTTGATATGTACCCTCTTATATCTAAACGATACAATCGCTCATTTTCTTAATTGAATAATAATGTTATATTCTTATTTATTTGGTCTTTAGCGCCTGTTTTGTATAAAGTAGTTAGTTGTGTATAATTTAATATAATTTAAAATAACAGTGTTATCTATAATATGATAAGATGTGTTGATTATAATTCAAAATCTCTCAATTGCATATGGACGGTATTCATTACATCTTTTTTTGTGTGTTGCCAGACGCGTTAGATTTATACTGTGTTCGGTTTGTTTTATTTCATGTAAAACTTTATTTATAATGTTTTATATAATATCTTGTGTGTTATATTTTCGGGAATTTCCAAACAATGATATATTAAATTCTTTTCATTCATAATACTTTAATTTAAATAGTTTATTTACTAGTGACCTCAATCCGCTATCTGTTGTGCATATTGCTAAGTTTCATGTACTGTTAAATTGTTAGAGGGATGGCGAGGCGTTCTCAAAATGCTTGTCGAGTATTCAGGGTTAGTGGGTTCAATGTGTTTAAACCGTAAGGTTCTCTGATTATAAATATGTGACCAGTTGCTGTTCTTTTATTACCATAAACCCTTCTGAGTTGTTGCAAGTATTACATAAGTCTGCACTGGAACACAGAGGATCCGGGTTTGATTCTAGGCATGGTAAATTTCATAAACGATTTTTCCGTTATTTACTATGGTCTGGCTGTCGGTCATCGAACCTAGAGTGGTTAATTGTATCCATACTACATCAGGTTTTAAATATAAAATGTATGTGTTTGTCTAGTGATAATTATTTTCAAAACAAGCCTAATCTAAAAAGAAGAATAAATTTTATTTATTTACGAGTCTATCCCGCGGAAATTACGTCAGTTATTGGGATAAAAAGTATCTTAAGTTACGCCCCGGGATATGACCTATCTCTGAGTTGAGTTGCATTTAAATTTGTTCATTAGTTATTACGTGATGCTCTAACAGACACACAGTCAGACAAAAATTCTAAAAACTGCGTTTCGTCTCTTAGTCCGAATTATTATTCCCCCTGATTGATTTCACATTTTTAAACCAATTGTACAAACGCGAATCATTTACAGATTAACTCTATTATTAAAAATGTCTGGAAAATTGAAATTTTCAAGTGTTCTTTCAGAGTCAAATCCTTAACTATAGCTTTGTCGAATTTTAACCTATAATGAAAAAAATTAACAGTCGGTATGATACTGAAATCAGCCATAAGAGAGTCCGGGTGAAAGAGGCGAAACAAATTTTTTGACTTGACCTATAATAAAATTAATCATATATTTAATATAATTGACATCGTTGAAGTGTGAAGTGTCGGGGTGAAGGTAAGAAAAGGAATGCTCCGGTGGTTCGGGCATGTGGAAAGAATGTATGATGAAAGAATGACTAAACAGATATACAATGCAAAAGTGGATGGATGCAGAAGTCGCGGAAGACCACGACACACCTTCCATGATCAAATTGATCATGTGTTAGCAGAAGGTGATGTTAGGAGCCTTAAGAACAGACGAGCGTGCATGACAAGAGCTATGAATGTCAAAGAAGCAAGTGAGGTGTGTAAGAATGGGCCTGTGTGGCGCTCTGTTGTTCGTGCCTACCCCGCAAGGGACCTGGCGTGAAGTTATGTATGTATGTATGTATGTATGACATCGTTGAAATAACAAATCAAACACCTAATTGAAAATAAACTAAATAATTAAACTAAGAATAAACTATATACACAAACTAAAATTAAACCATAAGATCTAGTTCCAGACCGCTGTCCGTCGGAAACGAGGCTAAAATACTGGCCACATTGCCTCGCTGAGTGGCAATACTGATGTGTTGCCCGAGGTATAAACCAGTCTTTCTTAATTACCTACAATATTGTGGAGGCCGAGAGTAGAACTTTCCAGCAATGTAAACCGGTCGCATGACTTTTGGAAAAAGGTAGAAGATTCTGGAAGGAAAAGACAAGGACGGATATAGTTTACAAAGGGATAGACGATAAACGAAAGACAGAGATAGACAGATGTTAGAAAGGGATAGATGTATAAACGGAAGTTCCCGAACAGAAGGTTCGGGCAGGAAGAGACAGAGATAGATAGATAGGTTCCAGAAAATTCTTCCGGGTGTATGTATAAACAGCGTAAGGGGCGCCTACCGGGCAGTTTTTATTAGAGTGGAGTTCAAGACAGCGAAGCGACAAGTGCGATACTAAAAAGTTGAAAGAAAATGTTAATAGAAGACTGTGACGAGCTAAGTGTTGAATTTAGTGACAAGTTTAGTCGACGTTTAAGTGAAGGAGGAGTGTAGCGTAGTTCAAGGGAAGAACCAGAAACGAGCTACACGCGGTAATATCGGAGGTGAGCACTGCGGTAGCAGGAGGTGGTCTACGCAATATCGGCAACGGTATTGTGAGCGAGACACCTTATCGTCGGGACTGTACATCGTTAGTCGTGCGTATAGGGGCAACCACAGAAATAAATCTAGATATTATAACTGTGGGGGCAACCCTGCAGAGAGGTATTACGTGCAGCCGCAAGTCAATAAAAGCGTTTAGTTAAAAACTGATGTTTCCTTCCAATCCATAAGAGCGTACCCCCGCTCGCACGTAACAATATAATTGTAAGATATAACTACCATCCGCGAACCTATCAATCCACCTAAGAGAAAGAAGCGTATGGAGTAAGTAGGCATATCATATAATATTTTAATGATGGAGAAACCTAAGTAGAACTTTTATGAGATGATCATGTTCCATTAAAGCTGTTTTAAACCCGAACTGGTAACCTTGTTGACCCCATCGCATATATTATAAGAAGGAATAAAATATAAACCACAAGAATTACCAAGCTCAATGTAAATATTGAACTCTGTGAGTAACCCTTCCGACCTTTTCTCAAAACCCTTTTCTGTCGTTTGCTTTTCGTATGAGGAAAATCAGTAATTCACTGTTTGAAGGAAATTGCAGTTTTAGTAGTTCTTTTAAGAATTGGTGGACTGGCTAATCCCTTTGTCATTGGCATTTGTACTACAATAGAAGAAGATTTACAACCTTGACTCGTGTTCCGGCATTAGTGACCAGGTTCCAGTCTCCCTTAAGAGAGCAGCAGCGCATTTGTAGCACCTTTGGTGTTGCAAATGTCCATAGGCGATGGTAACCGCTTTCTAGCAAGTGGGCTGTCTGCCTGTCTGCTGAACTCCTGCAATAAATAAAATATATGTATGTAAACTTCGGTTATTTTATTATTTAATCGAATTCTTTTAGGTTAGTTTAGTTTCCATTAAGTTTCAATCAAAAAACGTAGTTTTATTATATACTAGCTGTCCCGGCAGACGTCGTCCAGCCCGGTAAAAATAAAAAATAAAAATTTAGGGGTGGACTACCCCTAACATTTAGGGGGATGAAAAATAGATGTTGGCCGATTCTCAGACCTACCCAATATGCATACAAAATTTCATGAGAATCGGTCAAGCCGTTTCGGAGGAGTATGGCAACGAAAACTGTGACACGAGAATTTTATATATTAGATATACTAGTCGCAAACATTTGGGAAAATACTGTTACGAGTGTGGGACTTGAATTAAAATTCTGTTGGAATTACTTTAGAATTTATTAGAACTATACAAACACGTATAACATAAGTACAAATATAACTAGACACTACTAGTTAAACTGCACGATTCAATAACACGCGCAAAGTCCGTCACTATACAGCTCATGGAATCTACGTCTTGCTCGTATCGTAATCCTAGCTTGATTGCCCCGCCCCTCCGTTCGGGCATTGTTTTATAGTAAACTGTATAATACAACAATCGAGTGCGTGTACTGAGGTTTTCCACAAAAACGCAATGTGCACATGTTTAATTATTCCTGCGAACGACCAACAAAGTCGAAAACAATAACCATAGGCTATTGTAAAGATTTCCAAATGCGGGTAGGGTAATCAACCAGATGCGCATTTCTTTGTCGGTATGCCACAGTATTAAATTCTTTTTATTCATAACACTTTAATTAAAATTGATTATCAATGACTTCAATCCGCTATCGGTTGTGCTAATATGCTAAGTTTCTTAAACTGTTAAGTTGTTGCAGGGATGGCGAGTGGTTCTAACTGGCCACAACCAGTACAAACTGCACGATTCAATAACACGCGCAAAGTTGGTCACTATATAGCTTATCAATGGACACGTCTCGTATCGTAATCGTCGCTTGACTGCCGATCTCTCCATTGGACCATTACTGCACCGATACAAAATGGCTTGTAGCCCGCATAGATCGCATTTCTCAGAATAAGTTCGAGACACCTGCCTAATGGCTGCCATAAAAGATGACAATATAAAACGGACTGTTTTTATAATTAAGAAATTTACAAATACAAAGTAAACAAAATAAGTCCAAATGCGGGAAGGTAATAAACTGCGGTTTATGGCAGGCAGGTGTGCATTCGCGTTTTGTTGGCATGTAACAATACTATATAATAATAATACATCATATTCAAAATATTGGGTATTCTGAGACCCCTACCCCGAACGGGTCACGTCGTATGGGTACCCATATACCCTAACTATAAAACGTTAATTAATTAGGTTAAGATTTTTCGTTGTATTTCTTTATTCTATTATGTAAGTTCCTTTTGCCAGAGTTTTATATTTTTATATACATATCAAAATATAATTCTCTCTCTTTTATATAGCACTAGCTGACCCGTGCCCACTTTGCTGGGCATCAGAAAAAAAACTTATGAATAATCACAAACAAATTAATCAAAATATTTCTCCTCCCTTATTGCCCGTACCCCAGTGACACCTACATCGCATAAGTCTATCTAACCGATTAGGATGCACGGCGACCACACATTTTTAAACTCGTGATATCTTTCGAATGGGATGTCCGAATTGAATAATTCAAAAAGTTATGTAAAGGTATTGAAGCAGTCTTGAATATGAAGTAATTTATTTTGATAAGGATAATACCAAGATACAAATAAACAGCCTGTTCCAGCGGCGGCATTTTAATTATTTTTTTCAAATTAAAAAATACTTATTGTGCCATAACTATAATAGTTAGATATATGCTGTTGCGACAATTTTTGTAAATAATGATGTGTTCTGCAAAGTTGTAGTACATTATTTTATTCAATCATCAATAGTTTTCGCAGCGCACGCGATTTTAGGTATTTTTTTACACCTTGGGTTACATTATTCGAGTTTTATTAAGGATCCCTAATGTTTTTGAAAATATTATATAGCTTATATCAACCGGGGATAGTGTAGCTTGACAACAGACTCCCTGAGTTAGGATCCGGAACGATGGGGGCCCTTAGCTACTAGGTAAAGCAAGGGACTTAACAACTACCCCCGTTTCGTAGTGGAGTGTGTTCTCCCAGGGCACACTTCAGCACTTTATGCGCTGGATCGACTGCTGAGTAACTATGTTCTACATCTCAGTCTTTCCTTCACATCAAAGCGCAGGGCCGCGAAGGGAGGAGGGGTTTTTTAGTGGGTATTGAGGTTGCTCGCCCGTGCGGCATCGCTCGGAGTCTCGACACTCCTCTGTGTAGTCCATAGCGGACGGAGCGCAAGTAGAGCATACAATTGCTAGCGTTACCGCCCCCCGTGGATTCGTGCCGTTTCCTAGTGACGGCCCAGAGAGTGCGTAAATCGGTTAGTCATTTTCCCTCGCCTCAAAAAAAAAAAGCTTGACAACAGTGAAATAATTTTTTAAATCGGTTAAGTGGTTTCGGAGCCTATTCAATACAAACAAACAATCAAATATAATAAAGAGATATTAGTATAAATTACTTACTATAGATTTACGCAGACTTATCGAGAATACTTTTAGTATATTAAGGCTTCTGAAAGTTTGATATTAATATTTGCTCACATTCTCAAGTTATATTAATATATGATTAACATAGAGTTTGCTGCTTGAAAATGATTGAATGAATTCCTGAAAACATATTAATATAAGTTCCAGTAAGAATATCATCGGAGAATAAAGTAATTTTATCTAACAAAATTAATATTTTAGTATTCTTAGAATTCTTAGGTTGATTGAAGTGATTGTAATTGAGTGGTCTAAGCTTTTGACAGCCTAGTTTTTTTATTGCATAAGTTCAGCATACAAGCAGACGGCCCACTTGATGGAAAGCGGTTACCATCGCCCATGTACATTTGAAACACCAAAGGTGTTACAAATGCGCTGCTGCTCTCTTAAGGGAGACTGGAACCTGGTCACTAATACCGGAACAGAGCTCAAGGTTGTTATGGCAGTATACTTTAGATCAGGGGTGATAGTCATCCAGACAGGCAAATACCGTATCACCTCGCTATGGGTTCTTTTGTCGTCTTTACGACAGGGCGGGCGCCCGGCCGCAGGCAATTGTCAGAAAATTAGAGTAGGAGCGGAGAAAAATTCTCCGTTCCTACACGGATAACTCACTGGAACGCAACGCTCTCGCATTCAATTCCTAGTATGGTCAATTTGGTAAAAAAAAATGGGTATTTACTATGGTCTAGGTGTATGGGATCGGCTCCAATTGGTCTTTCGTATACCGATACTACAAGTGTAACTTGTTTATCTTTGGGATATACAATTGATGTGTTTGTCTGCCAGTTAAAGAGATACCCTTGTGTTATAGGTTATATACGACGGACCACCTTAGGAAATAACGGAAAATTCGTTTACGATATTTACCAGGCCAAGAATCGAATCCCAGAGCCTCTACTTTCAAGTGTACTCGGCTGGCAAAGGCTTAGTTCGCTCAGCAACAGAAGCCATCTTGCTTAGTTTAGAGATATGTAACACCGGTCTTTGTCTGCCGAATAATATTGTTAAAAGTGCGAGAGTCGAATTAAATGCCGTTGGAATTATAATAGAGTTTATTAGAACTATATAAACACTTATAACACAGTTACAAATATAACCGAACACAACAAATCCAAATGTAATGCAGAAGACCGTAATTCAATCAAACGCGCAAAGCCCGTCACTATAGATCTCCAATTGTACACACGTTTCGCCTTGATCGTAGTTCTCGCTTGACTGACTGCTCTCTCTATCGGATCCTGGTTTTATACCTTACAAATACAAATGTGTCTGTATTGTAGTCGACCTAATCCATAACACCTGGCTAATGATTCGACCGCAATGGCCATAGACGAGTACAATAAAACAATGGACTATTTTTCGGAATAATTGGTAGACGCATGCCAATAAATTAGTAAACAAAAGAAGACAATCTTTAAAAAATACGATTCATTCAAATGCCGACAGGCAATGAAACATGTTTTTACAGAGATGCAGGTGTGAATTCGTTTTGTTGGCGCCTAGGTTGTAACAATATGCAAAAGAATAAAAAATGACGTTTAAATCAAGAACCTTTATATAGTTCGAAATTCAAAAAGCACATAATATCTTGGCCAGTTCTAAGCTTTGTCAACCACAATACAAACTTTTTTCTGGATATTTCAACTTTTTTTTAATAACTGTTGCCTACCTTAAATGTAAAACACGTTAATTCTTTTAGTATAACCATTACCTAACAAATTCTACAAAATAGTTTCTAATTTTCCACAATGTTTAATAGATTAACAAAATTTTGTATACCAGCGATTTCTAATTTGAGCTTAGTATAGTTTCAAATTATTTTCCTGAAATTTATTAATTGAAAACGTGTCCATTTTCTATTTAACAGCGTTCTCAGACAGTTTTACTAGTCTGTGAAACCGCAGTTTATAGGGACTTTAGTGATGCTACCGTGTTTTCGGCTTGAAATTTTGTTGCCGAAAATTACTAAAGTAATAGTCGGCAACTAAATTACATATATTATTATACATTACAACTATGTTCTTATATATCGAAATCTACTTCACGGAATTGTTCAAACTATTAAATATATTTTGAATTCCACTATCGTAATTTTTTTTCCAAATTCTCCACTACACTCTTTAAAAGTAAAACTTCTGATTACATGACAAAGCTTTATCAAAATATTGGGCTAAGCTAAGTTATATTGATTGCTATACTATAAGTGAGATATGACTCCTAATGAACACTACACTAGGCAAAGCCTGTCTCGCAGAGATTACACAATATAAATGTACAATAAAGTGTTGTTCAATACAGATTTGCAATTTTTGTGACATCTCAAATATTTGACTTCAAAAATTTTTTTTTCCTCAGTCTGTTACAAGTACAAGAGCCATTTGTAGTCTATGACTTGTTTGCGATTTCACCTCACCATCGTAAATAACGCCTTCAAGTCTAATTTTATTCATATAAACTCAGTAGTTTATAAAAAAGCTATGATACAACAAAGACAGACAAGCTGACTTTAAGACGATTTCATAAGGTTTACATCTTTGCCAAAGTTACTACGGAACTCTAAAAATGCATCTTAGTAATTAGTTGACTCACTACTTAAATAAGTAAAGAGCATAGATGGTCTTCAATGTTATATTATTTAGCGGCTATTCCATAACTGGTATGCATTTCATATTAACACATCCATAATATTAAAGTAAACATTATGCATAATTTTAAGGCTATTTAAAATATACATCCATTGAATATTTATTTTGTGTATTAAAGTTGAATACTCAAACGTCACTCAAAGTTCCAATTCAAGTTTTAAGTGTAGCTTAAATTTTGAGTTACAGAGGTAATAAATTTCTAAATGAGCCGACATTATTTAGTATTTGACTACTTAGAATTTGAATTAAGAGAACATGAGATCTTTTAAATAAATATATACTTTGAGTTTAAAGGCCTTACTTCTAATAGTTTCTTAAATTTAAAGAAACTGCTCAGTAACTGATTGGTGAATATCGTACCCATATACTCGTCTTTAGTCGAATATTTTAGGTACAACCAACGTTAATCATTCAAATTTCGTTTATCTGTGCTCCTTTTAGATAAATAACAGGTAATACATTTTTATGAGTGAAACAAAAAAGATATTCATTGTTTAGGGTCTGATTCTGATTCTCTCACTTAAGAGATGCCTAATCGTTTCTTAACGAGATTATTATAAGTAAGGCCTTAACAGTTTAAAGACTACTTCCTGCTGCCGGTTGGCTTTTTGTAAGAGTTGACAAATCAACCCAGATCGAGGTGGTAGGGCATTTGCCGGTCTGGACATAAGAGTATATAATCCTAGAGTGTGCCGCCATAACAACATTGATTTGCGTCCCAGCCTGGCTAGGTTCAAGTTCTCCCTTCGAGCCCGCAGGAAATTAACTATATGCCATCAGTTATCCATTAGCTTATCTGCTGTACACCAATAATAAAAGATCACAATCGATTTCGATAATAATTGTAAATTTTTAAGAAACTCTTTGATACCACCTCTGATCAGAAGCCTGGTTCGTATTTCGCGCAACGAATCGGCATTGCCATACAGCGTGTCAATGCAGCCGGCCTTCTAGGCACGCTTCCCTCTGGCAGCGATTTGTTACATTCTTTATATTAATTAATTTATTGGTAATTTAGTTTATTTTTAAGTATTTAATTAAGTTATTCCTAAACTTAAATATTTTACTTATTTAAAAGAACTATTGTAAACTTGAGATATTTTTTTTTACAACACGAAGAAAAAATTGTGCAGGTAAACTTGAGAGCCCATCCCTAACTTTCGTCAGGAATTCGAACATTTCTTAGGTCTTGATATGAAATATAATTAATTCATTACCGTCGATGCTATCTTCATGATTGATTACTGCGATAATTAACTTAGTACTTAGATATTAATTAAGCACGGTAATGAGAACGCGTTTGATAGATTTCAACAATTAATTTCTGTTCTTATTGATTAGTTTTTCCACTTCAATTAATTTATTTAGGAGCATGGCCTCGTGTAGAAATTACAAGTTATAGTTACCAAGGTATTTCTTTAAGTTTCTTAATATCAAGTCGTGTTAAATATTAAGATATTTAATCGTCTGAAGTAGACACACAGACATACGAATCATTTAAAAGTGTTCGTTTATTACCACATAATACGTTTAGAAGGCAAGGTGCGTAGCCAACCAGATGCCAGAATGCAGAGTAACTAACTACATTGACAGATTTGTAAATTATATTAGGATTAATCTAGGACATCAATCCTAGATTAATCCTAATTTTACTAGATAGAACCCTAATTAGGATATGCCCGGGATTTCGCCGCTGAATTTCCCGAGAGATTCCCGAGACAAAATACCGTAGCATTAAAAAAAGTAAACTATCTTTCTGATGACAACTGTGTGGGAATAAGCAAATTTTTATGCACGCGAACAACCCCAAACAGCTTCCGGGAAAATTCCCGCGGGATTTTCGGCATGAAAATATCACAAATTAAAATTTGCTTTTGAAAAGTGAAAAGATCACACTGATTTTTTTTAAATGGCCATTTTAAATCATGCCCAGAAAAATTACCGGGATAAATAGCAGCGCAGATTTTAAGTCGTATAATTGAATAATAACATTGTTAATTAACAAGTAAATCGATCATTGAAAACCGCCTCGAAATTGGACCATAAGTTTTAACGTGTATACCGAACCAACAGACAAAAAATAAAATAAAAAATTGATCGTGTTTTCTATTTCATAGTCTTTTTTAATAATTTCATTGTACAGACACGGCGTGCTTAGAATTCTGTTATATTAATAGCTTTCCCGACAGATGTTATGTTGCCCTGAAGAAATAAAATTTTGAACTAGATTGCAGCGTCATCTCGGTAGATGGTCTGGATCGAGAATTGGACCACGGGGTCCAATTGTAAATCTAAACCACTCTCGAATCCACCTCAACATACACAAAGAATATCATATACAGTCAAACCTGGGTAAGTGAGAACTGGATAAGTGAGAAAACTCTATAAGTGAGAGTAATAGCCAGGACCCGTCATTTTAAGCTCCCAAAACCTCTATTAGCGAGAAACAGAAACCTCTGTAAGAGAGAGTCGTTTCTCCCTCATGGACCTCCGTAAGTGAGACTGTTACTTATCTATACCTCTATAAGCGACAGTCGAGCTTTATTTATTTATATTATTTAGGAGGAACTATTGCTACAATAAAAATACATACATACAGTAACAAATGACAAAACAAATCACAAATTTAACATCTGCTATTTTATGACTCATTCTTAACTTTCGTGGAACTTCCTACCATTGTTTTGTCTTGTTTTTGTAAGCATCTTGATATCTACCCTTATAAAGTAGGTACTTATAAGTTTTATCATATTACATATTTACTACATTCGTACTTGCTGTGACTTGTTATTGCTGCGTACCTCTATAAGAGAGAAACGCTACCCATGTACCTTACATTAGCGAGAAACTTGGGTTATTGAGAAACCTCTATAAGCGAGAATGAGATTGTGATCCCTTGAACTCTCGCTTATCCAGGTTTGACTGTAAACAAGCACAGAAAATGTATTTATATAAAGATAGGTTAATATTATAAATGCGAATGTGAGTTAATTTTTTTTGTAACGTGTTCATGCTTCAACTATGCAACAGCTCGTTTTGAAATTTACATAACGTTGTCAGGGTTATAGAAAAGAACATAAACCTTATGAACCTTTCATCCAGATTAAAAAATACTGTTTCCGAGAGAAAGATGAGTATGCCGAAAAGATGGCGCACTGCTCGCGTTTTATTAACGCTACTGTTACAATGCACTAACAAATAAATCGCCATGACAACAACAGTATCAATGCACTTATAACATATATCTCTTCAGGTTAGTTCTAGAGATGCCAAGAAAATTCGGCTATTCGATATTCGGCCGAATAGCGAATAGTAAGTCGTGAAAAAAAAGGTCGTATTCCACAAAAAATATATATATTTCCATCAAAAATTGATTGCTAAACTATGTGTTAACAGTGTTATATGCGATTTTAATAAAAAATATTTTTAATATTACGTTTCAACCAGTTTTTAAAAAGTCAGAATCAAATAAAAAATCATTTTAAATAGCTCTTAAAACCGTTAAAACAATTTTTAATTATTTGTGTCTATCATTCGCGAGAATGTAAAAAACACTTAATACATTATTGCTTCAATACTAACCTGCTATGCGCGAAATGCACGCCAAATAATTGGCGCTTAGGACAAGAGCGTGGCTGAATATTTGTCGTTCAGCTAAAAGTTCCCCCTTCGCTAGGTGGCGTTACGGGTACTTTGTATTAGAAACTAACATTGATATTTCTAATTAGATCGTGTGGAATTCTCAACTGCCGGTCCTTCCTAACGGAAGCAAAACTGCGGCAAAAGGCTAGCACCGTATAATTTATCATTGCTGCCAACCTGTTGTAATATATTAATGTTTCATTTCGAGTAATCGTTATGACATGAGTAAAGCGGGGGCGACACCATATGTAACTTTCAAAAAAACCTCATTACACGGCAGATTCAAATGTCAAGCAATGACCTCACGCTTTATTCATGGATCATAATGACTAATGATTCAATAGGTGAGTAACAGCAATGATTTTAACTTATAAAAAACCGGGCGTTTTATTACTATTCGTAGAAGTTTTTTGGTCAGTCACATCCGTTGATTTTTTATTAACAATTGTCGATTCCGTTCTGATGACTGTTATATTGTAACCACGAAGTTACGGTTGGATACCTAAATAATTTTAATTATCTGTCACTTAAACAAAAGGTTTTTTTTTATTATTAAACGTTTATTATGATCGCGATTTCATTCTTCAGCAAATCCCGATGAAATGTGTTCAGAATAAAAACCAACAAAAGAACTAGTTAAAGAATGTTTTAACTTCCTCTATATGTTACATACCCTCAATTTGCGCTCCACTAATAATCTCCTGTTAATGGCACTTGCAGCCATGCACCTCTTCAACATTTTATTTCAACTCCATCGTCACTCAGACTGTCTTCCTTTGGAACTGAAAGATAAGTTATTATTTTCCTGAGTGACTCAGTGTGCCTAGCTAGGTATAGATGTCTTTTGTTTTGCCAAATATGTAATTATTATCATGATTCCTACCTCGGAAAACGCAATTAGTATGGAAATCCAGTTAATCGAGTTAAGCTACTCAGCGTTTAAGGAACCATACTTATTGACGTCGATGATCTAGCCTCAGTGTTCATCTACTTATAGTCTTAAAGGATTATAGTTAGAAACATATAAACTTTTCACCAGAAAATTAAGAATTAGATTTACATTGAAGTAGTAAACAAATTGCTTATAAAATGCCTTTATAAACTAATACAAGAAAACTTAACTGAGTTATATCAAATTCTACCAGTACTACCTCAAAACTTCAACTAGAATACTGAGCCTACGTGACTGTCTTCTATGGGTAAGGTTCCCAGAACGCTTAATATAAGTTACGTTTTATTTTATTGTATTACTTTATTATGTCTTAATTCAATCTATATGTCTTTACTTAAGAAAAAGTATTCTTTTTCTTTCGGTATTTTGTTATTGATTTCTTATTAGAAATTAATTAAAGAAAATACCGAATTTATAAACACAATTTTTCGGCAAACATATTCGTGTCCCATCACTAAAATCCTTGACTGAGCGAGCAAACTTCCACTCAGCCCAAAATCCGAAAGGTCTCGTTAAAATAATTGTAAAACTAATCCTCTTACCGGCTACATTATTAACTAACCCTAATTAATTAGGAAAAGGGTGTGATTATGAAGCGCAGCGCACTCCAAATTCGTTTAGGAGCGCTTAAACCTGGCAACTCTTTAAGCTGTTGCCAAATAGATACACTTCCTACGTTCCCGTTGAGTGTTGCTTATTTAACCTTTCATTAGGAATATAACACTGCTTACAATAAGCTCTAACGGTCTTATTCATGTTTAGTTAGGGACTTTTCACATGCAGACGGCCGGCGCCGTGCCGTCCTAGTTTTTTCTTATATACACGGTTGAAAACTCCCAGGCCTCTGTGCAGTGCTGGATGACGGATCCCACCCAGTTTCGCTAGTTCGAGTAATGGTTTAGGGGACTGTAAGTTATATTTAAGGGCATTATGAGAGTGAAAGGTATGCCAAATCCTGCATAAAAAACAATGGGGTAATAAGCACCTCTCACCTCGGAATCCACCTCCAATGGGGCAGCTAGACAGGTCTTGAAAGTGCACGATACTAACAAGTCCTCCGATGGCACTTGGTCTTCAGATTATGACACACTCATAACAAAGACAAATCACGGCTTGTATATAAAGTTTAATGAGATATTGAAGAATGGGATGTGAAAGGTTCACTTGGTCTTAGCAAGGAGAAAACAGAACACCCGGACTGACCTCATATGCGTTGGAGACTAGCTTAGCCACCACGCAATGGCGGCGAAACCGAAAGCCAGTGGCACTTACCAAACTACCCGCATAAGTATAAATTGTGAGGATCCAACAGCCTCTGTGATGTTAGCGGTCGAATGACATTATTCGCGTTCGCCATGCCGTTTTGCACTCGTGCCCAGTGAACGAGTCTATACAAGTCAATATATTACTTCTACATTACACTGTACGGTAACCGTGCCGTGAACATATGCATGTGAAAGACCCTTAGACTAAATACGTAAGTTTCTTTAAGAACTTCTTAAAGTGGCCTATAAACTGACTCTAACTCAATATGAATAATATTGTAAATTTTGCCGTTGTTTTTATGTAAACTATTTATTTTTATCGTTTTAGTTTAAGTTAGTTTTATTGGAATTAAACTTCTATATAGACGGGGATATTAGGATTTTTTCTGTCATCAACAAGCAGCCGCGTGGAGGGGAAACATATTTTTAGTGTAGACGTGGTGACAGGCGACATAATTTTAGAGTAGACTATGGATTGTTTTTTGTTTGATAAAATAAAGTCTGTTTAAATAAAAAATGCATTAATTAAAATTTACCTAAACTAACCAAATCTTAATTTGCAGTAACCCTGCGAAAAATCTAAATGTATGCGGGCAAGTTGTTAATTTAGGTACTTGTCCAATTTGAAAATCTGCCCGTAAAACTTCAAGTTAAAATTTTGTTGCGATTCGTTTTACCACTTGTCCGTTGCGATTCGCTTTACCATTTGTCCGTTGCGATCATGTTGCCACTTGTCCGTTGAAGTTTCATGTTTACTATGTGTCTTAGCACACATCTCGATTTTTTTTGATCAAATAATCTAGATTTTAATTGCCATAGCTTTATAAATAATATATTATGTGGCAGTAGAAATTCTACTATTAGCACGCGTATACAAGTTTGCCTTTCGGTAGTGTAGGCGCTCTTCAACAAGGATTGCGTTCGGCTACCCTCGGATCCACTTATCAGATCCTGACTGATAGGTACACCTCAGAAGGATATTCTTTCGAGTAAATAAAACTGAAAATCACACACAGTCGAATTGATAACCTCCTCCTTTTGGAAGTCGGTTAAGAGGTATCTCAGTTGTTACGACTATCAACTACCCCGATAATCAAATTATAGGTATGTATATATATGTCCGCAATTACTACACGATTTATCACCAGGAACCTAATTATGTTTCTTAAAACATATCTCACGGGTATTTTAAATTCTTGCACAACACCTTTTATGGCCAAATCGTCACTGTCCGAGCCATAAACAACTTTAACTGTTCGTTTTAATTAAGCCAACACAAAGAACTCGTAAAAAACAAGAACAAACGATGTCAAAAGTTATGTAAATACATTTATTGCTTGCCGTTAGGAGGTGCCAAATATTTGTAGTGTAACAGGTTCTTTCATCAACGAACAGATGACAATCCTTTTTTGCTACACTACGAGCAAATATTTGAGAAAATTGAATACCTATACAATTTTCTTTGTAAAGGTGATTGTACACTAGAACTGAAGAGAGAAATATAATTTGATATACAGTGTAAACTCCATGTAACGTCGATTTAGCTACAAACTCTCGTCAGCGTCCAAATCATTTGGCTTAAGTTCGTTTAGCTTGTCTTCCATACAAGGATACACTCTATATAGCATTACACTCTTACAATTAATTAATAAAAGGTACCTTTTTATGTTGCCAAAATAAGTAAAAGCTGCGCAGCTGTGTACGTTTTGTTACGCTTTATAATCCTATCCTGTAATGAAGTCTACTGTCGGCATCATGCATACTGAAATTTCTAAGTACATCTTTTATCACCAAGATACCTCAATATCGCAAGATACGAATACAATAAGTTAAAAATACAACAAAATCGCTGGTGCAGCAAAAGACGTCAGACACAAATAACAGAATTCTCTCTATATAACGACAACTCTTTAGAACGCCATAAAATGGAATGCCTTTCAGTGTCGCTATAAAGAGTTTATACTGTATATTATTAATAACATAACGTACTAACAGTTAATTTTCCTTATTGGTTAAAGTTTTATATAAGCTCCATCCATACAAATAACGTCAAAATTTAACCGATGGTAAGGAAATTGAATGAATAGTACCTAAGTAATCGGCCATCAGGGGAAGATCAGCGCTGGTTAACTTAACCAGCAACATGCTGAGCTAAGACCTACACTTTTTTATGTTATTGCATTGTATCACATTGTACATTTATTTATGCTTGTATATTGTGTTTTCATGTGTTGTAGTTCTAAATAAATGTTTTTTCTTTCTTTCTTCATTTCCATCAATGATAATAGTGTTATTGCCTGCACTATTATTGATTAAAAAACGCTATGTTTATAATGGTGTTGTTTTAATCACTCCTTTGTTACCATTGTCTCACCTGAATTCCAATTATGACGCGGTTTAGGATGGAGCACGCTTACCTAGAAGATACCTATTCACTCGTGACTTGAAGACTCCTAGATGTATATATCAGAAATAACATACTTCGGGCAAATTATACCATTATTTGGCTATGCGCACCACAAAAGATGAACTGAGACACTTTTTTCTACCTGTTTCCACTGTCTAAAGGTAGGGCATATACTGCTGCTACTGGTTATCTTATGGCAAAACGGGGATGGGGGAGCCAGCTCGTGTACTTCTAAGGACCTCTTCTAGATATGTATCCAGTAGAAGACCAACTGTCTAGTAACTTTACGTCTGTTCTCAAGAATTTCAAGTCGAGCATTGAAAAGAGATTAAAATAAGAACAACGAAAAGTTTTAAAACATTAATCGTACTTTGCTGAAGTTGATAAAACATAGTTGATGAGTTGTACTCCCTTTTTGGCACTAAATAAAAAATGTTTTTCTTATTTGAATTCTAAATACGCCTATCGAAAAAACATGACTCCATCATTGAAGTAATATGTAAAGCCAAAACTTTGTACGCCTTTATTCGAAAATTGCGCCGACGGAGGAGTATGAATTTCGCATACTTATGCATTAAAATACATTAAATCAATAAAAAAACATTAGACACACTACCATGTATTTGACACACACACGCATATATACTCTTTTGTTGATCGTTAAATTCAAATTAACAGTGTAGCCTTGGCAAAATCTGTGATAATAGAAGTACATTCTTTGATAAAAGAATCTTAATAATGTTCAAACTTACAATTTAAATTAATTATGGTCGAATTTCGACCACTGCACGTCCACTAGTTTCAATGAAGCGGTAAACCTCGTGTAACTATTATGAATAAAGGGGTTAATATTTATAATTCATAAAACGATTTTTGGTATATGGGATATTTTTTTTTTAATTTGACACTAAAATTCTATTTCGCTACGCTTTTCACATATTCGTTATTGTGTAATCACCTTTATCTAGGAAGGCCTCTCGAAGATATTACATCGTGAACTACTTTGGCATATTTTACAGAGAACGACTTTTGAGTTGCAAACAATTCCGATATCGGCATGTCATTGAGAGTTAGATGATATTTTGTAGAACGATTAATTTTTAGTAATGCATGTTGTTATTGTATTAAGTGTCACTTGAAATAGGAAATTAAGAATATAAGCTGAGAAAATGCTCGCAGAATGTTAAAGAAACTAATTAACTCCGTTGGCTCAGCGACCCAAGATGTGTCTTGGCTTCCGAAACGAGAACACTGTTCCTGTTCCTGTCCTGTGAGATTTCTTCAGTTAAGGGCGTGAAGCTCACACAGCCTCTACTCTGTCCCTCCACCGGTACTTGGGGCAAGGAATGCTCGCGGAACACCGATGCTTCTTCATTTTGACGACAGGCTAAACGGATGTAAAAAGTCTACCGAGGAGCCTCGCGGCGCGACTTCTGACGGAGGTGGATTGACGGCTGTCGCGAATGCGACTTTAATTTAAAACATAAAACGTCAACGTCACACGAAAAGAACGTCACTTCAATTTTTGAACTGAACTATACCAACATCAACCGACTGCTTTGTAATCTTCCAAGAAATAAATTAGTTATTATCAAGAAACTAGCGCCTATGATTTCCAAAGCTCAAACATCCGGCTAGAAGGACCAGATTTTTTCTTTCT
Organism: Dendrolimus punctatus; assembly: GCA_012273795.1. Classification (NCBI taxonomy): domain Eukaryota; kingdom Metazoa; phylum Arthropoda; class Insecta; order Lepidoptera; family Lasiocampidae; genus Dendrolimus; species Dendrolimus punctatus. The sequence goes on from CM022545.1 coordinate 748,478, forward strand.
ACGCTGATGAGTCTTCTTTTGGCAAGAGCGGAGCAAGGAAGTCTCCTCACTCTAACTCTCCCGTTCTATCTGAGACGCGATTGTAATAGCAGAATTCGGCCTCTTCTCAGCCACCCGTTACGCAACTAAGCTTCTGTCCCAATTAATATCTTTATCGCATCGATGTCACCATTCCGAATCTACATTTAAAATGTTGAACCATAAAATCGTGCCTGGAATAATTTCCGAACGAAATTTAATTAAGTTGAAAAGCGTCGAGTTTGTTTGAATTCTAATTTATTTCTAATTAAGAGTATTCGGTTAATTCGATGTCTTTGATCGTCCATCGGTATTTGGTAGGTATGCATTGATCGTGATGGTCACTGATGTTAGACTTTGTAATATTAGAACGCAATGATAATTATTGTGGACCAATGTTATACTGTACATCTTGACGACAGCCTCTATGGTTGAACGGGTTGAGCCTTTGGCGGTTTATCTCACTGCAATGTAGAGGGTTCGATTTCTGGTATGGTAAATTTCGCAAATGAGTCTCCGCTATTTACTATGGTGTTTCGGTTCAGTCCCAGAGTAGTCGTATATTACCCCATTACAAACAAGCGTAATTTGCTAATTTGGGGATATGCAATATGTGTGTCTGCCGATTATTAAAAAAACATAGACTTAGGCTGGTGTGCAACGACTTTAAATCTATGGTTAAACTAAAAAAATCTTGAGAGGTGTCAAGGGACACCCGGATGGAACGAAGTTCCTTTCGATTATTTAGTGAAGGAATTGTAATAAAATTTTATTTTTTTAAGTTATAAAAATATAATGTAATATAAACTTAATCAGTAGGCTCAATTTTAGTAATAATTGGCTTGTGGTAACTGAAGTAGGCAACATCTGTTTGGGATTCTATTTTATTTAAATATCTTGAAAAAACTGCATCGATGGTAGTATTATATTTTGTTGCAGATTTACTAACTACTTCTTCCGTAAAAGCATAACAAACAAAAAGACAAATATATTTTTATCCCGGAATCGTCTTACCCCTTGAATCGTCTTGAGGCACGTGATGTCTTGACTTGAAAAAAATATTAAAAAATCCCAGTGTTTTTTCATTAAATGGAAGCTTTTTAGGGGGCGTCGCAAGAAAATTAATTTTTAACGACCACCCTAATATATATACATAAATCGCCCACTTCGACCACACCGACCAAATGCACCAAAATGACAAAAAGTCGTTACAACATTTGGTGTGTCGTTACAACTTTTTTGGTCTTAAAATTTTCCGTCTTGCCCCCTTTCGCCATTCGCACCGCGCTATAAGGAACTTCGTTCCAATAATCGCTAAAAATGTATACATATAGAGCGATTATTTTATTCGTTGGTTAAATGTCGGTGACAACACATGGTGACATGTGTCAACGGTGACATGATGTGACAACCTGTGCAAGGTCACCGGTAGGCGCTGGATGAGGAAGTCAGAGGACAAAGACGAGTGGCACCGACTTGGGAAGGCCTACGTCCAGCAGTGGACTGCGAATGGCTGACGACGACGAACTGTAAGCCGGAGCCCATGTCTTGGGCGGCCAATCCAGAGTGCGGTAGATTCCAACTTCGCAGATAAATGCACTCTCATTATTAATGCAACTTTGACCACTAGGACCTCTACGCAGATAAATTACTATTCGCAACGCGCGTAGGCATACGTTAAAACCCATACATGCGCTCATGTCCCTCTATGGGCGACTGATGACTGAAATGATGATGATTAAGGTAAAAATATAGGCAAGCGGGGGCAGCATTTTTCAATTTCTGCCCCCTCTCGAAAAAAATCCAAGATCCGGGGCTGATAATTAGCCGACACGCTCATAACTGATCGTTTCGTCAGACAACAGTCAAGATGTTTATGTTCGTCTACAACCACGAGTAAAGCAAAAAAATCTACTTCTGATAATTTTAGACATTTTGTCGTAGTTACATGTCGAAAAAAAAATGGAATTATTTTTCAAGTTGTTATTTGATAACACTAAATTATCATTTCCCTTTCCGTTTGTGCATTTTATACAACAATACATACTAAAAAATAATCTCTACATTACCTGGTGTAATAACACATTCAACTTCTATCAAATACTGAAAGGAAGTTACAATTCAGTGTTGCCAAATACTAAACACAAGGCGTACAATAATGTTTCATAATGAGATTTTAAAAAAAATCTGTCTTCAAGTTAAACAAATTAATACACAAATAAAATAGTCTGGAATAAAATGAAGCAAGTGAATATTTAAAAATAATTTATTGAATTCATATAAAATTGACCATGATTATTTAAAAATATTAATATTGTTATTAAAATAATGAAGATTGAAAAACAATCCACAAAAATTAAGGGCGACATTAGTCTTGATGACGATAGGGTTAAAAATTTAAATTTCTGACTTGCGTTATTTTCCAGATCTACTCATAAAAACATAAAAATAAAGGCGGACAATGTCATGGGTAATATTTAGTATACAAAATCACTTTTCCATTTAAATGCAACGTGATTTGGAAATTTAAGTCAATTTGTACATAAGATTTTTGGTACCTATATTTGTTATTGCTGGAGTAGGAGTTCCATGCACTTTCCATCAGATACAATTGGAAATAGTTACGGTCTATGGATATTTGGAACACCAAAGGTGCTACCAGTGTGCTGTCAGCGTAGAATTGGAGACTGGAACTTGACTACTAACGACGAAACATTACTTCTTTTGTTATGTCAGCATACTCTAAACCACTGATGGCCATCGATACAGGCAAATGCTGTACCTGGCTGTGGGTTATTTAGTCGCCTTTTACGACAGGCCGCCCGGCCGCAGGAATCTGTATTCTATCTCCGTTCCTGCACGGATTGCGTGTCAATAAATCTTACTGCTCGCACCAACAGTTGACGTTAGCAAAGCTGCCACAGTGTCCTCCTCTGTAGCCTCGTCTCTTGCACTCATCATTGCAGTTGGAAGTGTAGTCTACGGCGCCCCATACGCAGCTCCCGATGTGTACGTCTGCCTGAACAGCATTTTGCGGGTTCGATACAATCACCAAGAACGTAACGCAGACCAGCAGCAATATTGAGCGGTAACTTTTCACCATTTTGACGATAAAAGGAGATTTATCTTAAAGTTAGTGAAGTTGTTTTATTGAAGAGATACAAGCCTCAACTGAATACGATGAAGTAGTTTGCCCTATATATACCCCAAAAGAAAATTAGCATAGATTAGCAAGAGCTCGTTTCATATATATGATCATTAAAAATAAGGAAATTTGCAAAATATTTTAAAAACAAGGAAAATCCGGGTCTCTTATTTAATAAATAATCGGTTAAGTGCGTGGCAGTCTTTTAACTATTAAAGGTTTTGTAGAAGTGGCAAATGTCTACAGTTAGGCGTATACTTCACGGCACGTTTTATTCATGCAGGAATGGAGAAAGAATACAATTTCCTGCGGCCGGGCGGCCTGTCGTAAGAGGCGACAGAACAACCCACAGCCAGGTGGTAGGGCATTTGCTCGGCTGGATGGCTACCACTCCTGGTCTAAAGTATGTCGCCATAGCAACCTTGTGTTGTGTTCCGGCATTAGTGACCAGGTTCCAGTCTCCCTTAAGAGAGCAGCAGCGCATTTCTAGCACCTTTGGTGTTGCAAATGTCCATAGGCGATGGTAACCGCTTTCCATCAAGTGGGCCGTCTGTTTGTCTGCTGAATTCAAGCAATAAAAATAAATAATATACCTTACGAGTAGATGGACAACATTTTTTTTTTCAAAATGTCGAGAAATTACATTAATGTGTAAAGCGTGTACAAAGGATTTATGACTAATAGCATTTTGAACCGACTTCATAAAGAGGTCCTCATTTTGTATGTTTGTTCCGCAATTTCTCCATCAACTGTGGACTGGTTTTTACAATTTCCATTGACCAAGATATAATGTGATACCTTTGAATACTATAGGCTCGTACAACGTGATTCATATAAATTTAATGACGACCTCCGCGGTTGACATTTATGTGCTAATTTATTTATTTAATTTGTATGGGAAACATACAATAATTAATATTATTAAATATAAAACACATAATGAATACACATATCAATCAAGTTGTCAAAAAAAAAAATTATATAATAAAAATTGGCTCAAACAGTTAATTACAAAAAAAGAAAGACAATCATACGATATATAATTATATAAAACTAGCTGTCCCGGCAGACGTCGTCCTGCCCGGTAAAAATAGGGGTTTGTCGCAGAGGGTTAATAATTTAGGGTTGTATGTATTTTTGTATGCTGTATCATAAAAAAATGGAAAAAAAAAATTGTCTAAAAAATAAAATAAAAAATTTAGGGGTGGACTACCCCTAACATTTAGGGGGATGAAAAATAGATGTTGGCCGATTCTCATAGATACCGGATAAGCACAAAAAATTTCATATGGCAACGAAAACTGTGACACGAGAATTTTATTATATAAAATGACTATTCAATTTACATTAGGTCAATATTGAACAAAATAAAAAGAAATAATTTTATATTGTTTTTATTAGTAGTTTTTTTTAAAATATTATGACTTAAAATATTGATGGGTTTTTCGTCCGCACCTGTATAACGCTAAATAAAATAGTTTATTACGCAAATTATTATAAAGATTCCTGTTCTCGTTTTTTTTACGTTTGATATAATTTTGATATTACATGCATCAATCGAATTGAATTAGTTAATTGAAAGACACATAAATGAAAGGTCACGACGGTATTCAATAGTATTGAAGGGTTTAAGTTTTATGGTCAAACTATGTTAATTTATTTGATTTTTAATATTCCGACGTTTCCGCCACTTCAGTAGCCGTGATCACGGAACACAAAGATGTCAAGTGTCAATGAGTGATGATATGATGGTTATTAATATAGGCTCATTCATTTCACAATTTCAACACCAGGCATGATAATAGACTGATACTGCCATCTTTCAGACTACAAAAAGCACTGTCTTCTTTTTTGAGGTCTGGTATACTCTTCTTCAATGAAATAGCGAATGAAGTTTTAGATCTGCGCTTCAGTTTAAAACTAAATTGTAATTTGGTTAGAAAGAGATAGTACACTACATTTTAATAAATAATTTCGTTAACCGATTGTAAAAATAGCTGTGTTAAGGAAGACGGATTTTTTTCAATTAATATAAATGAGAAATATTAAATTAATTTACAATTATATTATGTAATATTTACTTAAGTTTTCGCGACTTGTACACATAATAAAACTACGTTTTAACGGTTTTAAGCGCGGTAATTTATTTTATTTAGGCTTATCCGACGTTTCGGCCGCTTTTCATTGGCCGTGGTCACGGAAGACAAAAATGACATTTGTCAAACGTGTATTGTCAAAGTTGTCAAAAATAAAAGAATCTTCTGAGGTCTTTTATTTTTTCCCTCCACTCATTTTAATATTATATAAAAAAAATTTAGAACTAGGCATGTTTGCTGAAGAGTTTCTTGCGCCGCTTCTTCTCTTCAAGCCACAACATGTTGTGAAGCGGCGGTAAATTAGATTAGGCTCCCATAGAGTAAATAATATCCATAAACAAAATTAAAACTAAATAATTAAAATGAACAAGTTGGCGGTAGGCTGAATAAAAACTTTGAGAATACACGTTTGACAAATGTCATCTTTGTCTTCCGTGACCACGGCCACTGAAAAGCGGCCGAAACGTTGGGTAAACCTAAATGAAATAAATTACCGCGCTTAAAACCGTTAACACGTAATTATATTATGCTTAGGTTTTGCACACCATGAAAAATGGTAGAATGTATAGGACATCATCAACTTATCATTGTAACAACGTTTGTACTACATTCTAGAAAATAAAGATTATTATTATTATACTAATCGCTCGTGCCTACCCCGCAAGGGACCTGGCGTGAAGTTATGTATGTATGTATGTATTATACTAATGAAGTATATTTAAATGACAAACTGCATTTCCATAGCTCCTCGCTAACTAAATAATTAAAATGAACAAGTTGGTGGTAAGTTAAATACAACTGTAACAATACTCATTGACACTTGACATCGTTGTCTTCCGTGATCACGGCTACTGAAAATTGGCCGAAACGTCGGAATAATAAAACACAAATAAATTATAGCGTTTTAAACCGTTAAAACGTTTTATTATGTACACTAGTCGCGAGACACTTTTTAACCGACTTGAAAAAAGGAGGAGGTTCTCAACTCGTCTGAATTTTTTTTTATGTATGTTCACCGATTACTCCGAGATTTATGATCCGATTTACGTGATTCTTTTTTTTCGACGCGGAATAGCTGCCATTTGGTCCCCTAAAAATTTGACATAGTTTGGCCCAGGAGTTTTCATTTTATGAACATTTGTATTTAAAAAATCCATTCCGTTCCATATGTATACCGATTACTCTGAGATTAATAACCCGATTTACATAATTCTTTTGTTGAAAAATTTGACATAGTTTGGCCCAGTAATTTTCATTTTATGATCATTTTTATTTAAAAAATCCATTCCGTTCCATATGTACACCGAGTACTTTGATATTTATGATTCGATTTACGTGATTCTTCTTTAGTTTGATGCGGAATAGTTGCCATTTGGTAACCACAAAATTTAACATAATTTGGCCCAGTACTATTCATTTTATGAACTTTTTTTGTTCCCGTTTCTTGGGACCTATATTTTTTAAGGCGCGCGGCACCTTTCGTAGACGCACCCATAGCGAGACACTAAAAAGTAACAAATGAATAAAAAAAATCGTTTAAAAAACCGACTTGAAAAACTAAAAGTATAAAATAACTTATTTCTGAAGCTATTATTAATTATTATATCTTATTTTTAATATATATATTATGAATTTATTTATTTTAATTTATTATAATATGGTCAATTTATAAATAGATATATGTTATTTGTTTCGTTGCAGCTGCAGTTATTTTATATATTATGTTTGTGTTACGATTTTAAATTATTGCTTTTAATATACATATATATTTTTTTAGTGTGAATTTTATTAATGAAATGCATTACACTATATATTTTGTTGTTATGTGTTGTATTGTTCACCGTAACTTCACTTTATGGTCCCAGACGGAAGAACAGCGCTAGTCCTTGTTGGCTAGCATTATGCTGAGGCTAGGTCCAATTTAGGACTTATTTTGTTTCTTTCTCTATTTACATTAACTTTGTTTTATTGTTCTAAATAAAATATTTTCTTTCTTTCTTTATCTAAAACATCTTGAAGTCGGTGCAAAGTAAAACATAAAAATTACTATAGTTTAAAAATTACTAAAACTTTACGATGTTTAAGATAATATATATATTAAAAATAAGATATTATAATTAATAATAGCTTTCGAAATAAGTTATTTTATACTTTTTAGTTTTTGAAGTCGGTTTTTTTAAACGAAGTTTTATTTTTTATTTTTAAAACGTCGCGGCCTCCTTGATTTCGTGCGAGTGTACACAATTGTGACGAAATAATTTTTTATAAGTATAAAGACTCAAATTAATTCTATCATATTTTAAAAGTGTATAAGTAGATAATTATGTAAGATTTTGGAAGCCTGTTTTTGTATGTAAATAATATTAAAATTTATTCTAAAAGTTTCATCTACGTACCTAATTATAATCCAATTTTGGTACCTATATATATATTACATATTGATGCGTGAAGTAAAAACCTTTATACGAAAATTGCAGAGTATAGAATGCTAATGCCGAATAAAAACTTTGACAATACACGTTTGTACAATAAATGTCATCTTTGTCTTCCGTGACCACGGCACCTGAAAAGCGGCCGAAACGTCGGATAAGCCTAAATAAAATAAATTACTGCGCTTAAAACTGTTAAAACGTAGTTTTATTATAGAATGCTATTTTTTAATTATGCGTAAAAAAATGATATCAATAAAAAAAACACTACCATGTATTTGACATACACACGCATATACTTCTTTGTTTATGCTGCCTTTGTGAAATCTGTGATCATATAATCTTTGACATAAAATGATTATGGTCGAATTTCTTGAACTTGCACAAATAAATATTAAATAAAATTCAAAACTGTTTAGAAGCATTAATTTTTTTAAATATAAAAATGTCCTATCTAGAATTTGTTGTTTTTAAAAAGTATTTAAAGTTATTTTGAAAATAATATTTTTCTAAATTATAGTTTTATATAATTTTCGATAACTCGGAATAAAATAAAGCAACTGATTTAGTTATTACATTTTTATTAACATAAAAATTAAATACATAATACAAAAAAGTAATACCAAATTCGATTAGTTTTCAATATTGAATACGATAAACAAAAATCCATGGACATCATTAAAATCTTGCTAAATGTTAAATCATATTGACGAGTGATGTTTATTGTCAATAATTATTGAGTGTGTTGCCTTACGTTTCGCACCAGCAATTCACGTTAGCAAAGCTGCCACAGTGGCCGCCTTTGTAGCCTCGTCGCTTGCATTCAGCATTGCAGTTGGAAGTGTAGTTCACAGCACCCCAAACACAGCTGCCGATGAGTTTATCCGCCTGAGCACCATTCTGCGGGTTTGATACAATCACCAGGAACGTAACGCAGACCAGAAGTAAGACCGAGCGGTAGCTTTTCACCATTTTGACGAGAAGGAAGATTTCCGTAAGTACAAGAGATGGTTCAGTGACGAGACGCGAATTGCAACTGATTTCTACAGAGCGGTGTTCGGTATTTATACTTCTGAAACAGTAAATCAATAAGCAAAAAATTTGTTTATGATCTGAATGACAATTACTTAGAATACGGAAACTTCCACGTTCCTTATTTAAACAAAAGGTGTTGTTTCGTTTGAGGAAAAAGCTAATGCGGTTTGGATTAGGGGTTTTCCTGAAACTTTATTATATAGAACTGCGCATTACAGCGCGGAATAGTTAACACTGTCCACATACTAAATCACTACTTAATTCAAGATTCAGTTAAGTAAGTGTCTTAGCAAATACATTGAGTGGTTCTGTGGAAGCTACAAAATATAAACATTTTCGTTATTTAACTTAAAATCCTCTTATTTCATTATACATGGTTATTCTACAACTAAAAACTACTCAGTGGATATTATTCACTGCAATTTCAATAAAGAGAGAGAGATAACACTTAATTGCATACCAAAATATACAATGACAAATAACAGACCATATTTACAATGTTTTCTACGCATAACATAGGCGACCTTAACGCTCCAAGCGACCTCTTCCAGGAAAACTAAATGAAAGAAATTTGAATCAGACGATGTAGGGACGGCAATAGATACATAAATACTGTAACTAATTTAAGAAATAAATATACAAATACATTCATATATACATAGTCATATATATGTACAGTAATACATAAGTTATTATAATAAATGTATTAGCATGATTATATTGTTTTAATCAGACAGCTATTTGTGGACAAATAGGAGTAGAGAGTATTTTATAAATTCTTCTTTTTTTTCAGATTTCCACTTTTTCATAAGTTATCGGGAACAGAGACACGATTTTTATGACTTTCGCAACACTAATATCGTTATAATATTTCTAAATTTCGCTTACCAATATGTTATTAATAATACTATATGTTATTAAGTATACAAGGTTAATACTAGTTTACTTTTCCGTGTAGGCTAATTTTATTCCGACGTTTCGGCCAATTTTCAGTAGCTGTGATCGCTGAAGACAAATATGTCAAGTGTCAATGAGTATTGCTCAAGTTATTATTTAGCCTAACCCCAACTTAACATTTTTATTATTTCTGTTAATGTATCTAGTATGTAGTCATCTAAATCTATAGTATTAAATGCTTAGACGGCATCTGTGGTTAAGCGGGCTAAGTCTTGGGCGGCCAACCTCATTGCAATTCAGAGGCACCGGGTTGGTTTCCTGGTGAGGTAAATTTTGGAAAATAATTTTCTCCGTTGTTGATTTCTGTTAATTATATCTCGCATATGTGCACCACACACATGTGTCTGTGGAATAGAGGTAATCGACCCGGGATACCACGGTCTTTCTTGCCGCCGCAGTGCCGGCAGATGGTCACGCCACGCCGCCCTGAATGATGTCTTACGGAGGGCGCTTGCCACAGCTAACGTGCCGGCTCTATTGGAGCCGAACGGTATTGCACGTGATGATGGCAGGCGCCCTGACGGAATGACTCTAATTCCCTGGCAGCGTGGCAAGCCTTTGGTGTGGGATGCGACTTGCGTAGACACGTTGGCCGCATCCCATTTACCAGACACTTCTAGATCGGCCGGTTCGGCGGCGGAAACAGCGGAATCACTGAAGCGGCGGAAACATGCAACCCTCAGTGAGAGTTATATGTTTGTGCCGTTTGCTGTCGAGACGCTTGGAGCGTGGGGTCCTGAGGCCATGAGCCTCTATCAAAATTTATCAAAACGACTCATCGACTCTTCAGGTGATCAGAGGGCTGGTGCCTACCTTTTTTTTTTTTTTTTTTTTTGCCAGGGGAAATCCGTTTGAGGACTAGGACCGCGACAGGCGCAGAAGCCTGGGGGATGCTCGCGACCTTGGTGAGACAATGTGGGATTCGCCAGATCGGGGGTGGCACTAGCGCGCCCGGTCAAAACCGGTGCCACGCTATTGCCACTCCCCAGTTAGGGATACCCACTAAAACCCCTGGGTGTTCCGTCCTGCGCCTTTTGCCAGGGCTACGTGTATGCGGTTTTCCCAACTCCGCTGCCCTGGCAGGCGTGGGCCCCGCTCACTGGGCCTCTTCCAATGCCGGGGGAGCTACTCCCCCGGCGACGACTGGGTCTTTTCGGGGTGGGGCGGTTTGTAACGCGCCCCACGGGAAGAGAGATGAGCGCGCGCGGAACACTCGCGCTCTCATCTCGACGGCATGTGCGGGTGAGTGAGAACCTCTATACCCCTAGAGGCCCCACCCGCGCCGCCCGCTTACGGTGGCCGAAGGTCTAAATCAGACCGCCGGCGCCGACGCGTCCTCCTTTGTCGGGAGCGGAGCAGGGAATTACGCTCACGCTCCCGTTCCGCCTCCTCCTTCGCAAACATGACTTGCTCGCAGAAGGAGGAGACGGCGTCCCATCCGGTGGAGCTCCCGACCATGGTGCGTACCACGGCCGGGAGCGAGGTGTCAAATCCGGTGTGGGCGACGAGCTCTCGGCGCTGCTCTGTCCACGCTGGACACTCCTGGAGTGTGTGCAGCGCCGTGTCCTCGTCGCCTGTGTCACAGTGATGGCACCCTGACGTTGCCTCGCGGCCGAGGCGACACAGGTACCTTCCGAAGCAGCCATGCCCCGTCAGGACCTGTGTCAGCCTGAAGGTCAGGGTGCCGTGACTTCGTCCAAGCCAGTCGTGCAGGACGGGCCGCACCGCCTCAATGGTGGCGGGGCCCGCGCTGGGGCGTCGTAGGCGATCTTCCCAGACCCCCACGGCTACCTGGCAGAGCTCCGACCGGCACGCCTCGATTTCACGAGGCGCGGGTCTGGTGCCCCTGGCCAGGGCTTCTTTGCGCCATGTGTACAATGACGCCAGGACCCTGGCTTCCAGGTCCCATGGGGGGGATCCGGCGAGTAGCGAGGCCACTTCGAAGGACACCGTACGGTATCCTCTTATTGCCCTGACGGCCAATATGCGTTGCGCTTGACGCAGTAGCGCCGCGTTTTTGGCCGTCAGGCGGTTCGACCATATCGGGGCCCCATATAGGGCCATCGAACGTACGATGCCTTCGAAGAGTTTTCGGCACGTGGCATTAGGCCCCCCGACATTTGGGAGCAAGCGCGACAGCGCACCGGCTGCCCCCTTGAGTCTGGGGAGCAGCTGCCGAAAGTGTGCCGAAAAATCCCACCGGCCATCGAGGACCAATCCCAGATACTTCATGGTCGCCCCGATGCCGATGCGGATGCCTCCTACAACGATGCTACTGTCTGGAGGTGGGCGGTTACGAGGACCGTGAAACATCACGGCCTCGGTCTTCTGCAACGCCACCTCCAGACCAAGACGCCGGATCCTGCCTACTATTGTTGACACCCCAGCCGTGCCTAGAAGGCACGCCTGCCTATGGGTCCTCCCGCGCGCGGCGATTAGCGTGTCGTCTGCGTAACATACGACGCTGACGCCCGGGAGGACCCGACACCTCAGAGTCCAGTCGTATGCGATGTTCCACAGGAGGGGACCCAGAACCGACCCCTGTGGAACACCGCACACCATTGCTCGCCGATTCCAACCCTCGTGGACCGGGTAAGTGACGGCTCTACTATTTAGATATGCCCCGACTATTCGGCGGAGGTAGGTCGGCACCCCGAAATATCGGAGTGCCTCCATGATGCATGCCCAGGGCAAGAAATTGAACGCGTTGGCGATGTCCAAACTCACCGCCAACAAGACCTCGCCCTGGGAAACTGCTTCCTCCGCCAGGCTTCTCAAGCGCATGATCGCGTCGATCGTGGAGCGCCCCGTGCGAAAACCAAACTGGTTGTCCGCCAGATCCGGCCCCGTCGTCGTTAGGTGCTGGACGAGGCGGTGGACGATGATACGCTCAAAGAGCTTTCCGACCTCGTCCAGCAACACAATGGGCCGGTAGGCGGACGGCGAGTCCGCAGGGCGCCCCTCCTTCCGCAGCAGGACCAGCTTTCCTGTCTTCCACCGCTGTGGAAACTGGCCCTGCTTTAGGCATGCGCTGAAAAGCCCCATCAGTCGGGGCTCCAGGGCGTCGTAGGACAGAACCCACGCACGCCCTGGTATGCCGTCAAGGCCGGGGGCGGCGTTCTTGGCCTTCAGCCGTAGCATAGCCACCCCCAGCTCTACCCGGTCCACAGTGGGCACAGGGTCTCTTTCCGCGCTGGGCTCCGCCTCTGGCGGTGCCATAGCAGGAGGCATGTGCTCAGCCCGTGAAGAGAACAGAGCGCCAACAACGTCGTGAACAACGTCCCTGGGGAGAGACTCGGTGAGTGGGGGCGCCCAGGCACGGAGCTTGCTCCGTGCCATCCTGAAAGGGCGCCCCCAAGGATCCTGGTTGAGAGTTTCCAGGAGTTCTCCCCAGGCGACGTTTTTTGCGTTACGAATTTCTATTCGCAGTGTTCTTCTGGCGCTTCTGTACCCCTCGTACAGCTGAGCCTCCACGGTCGCTGCGTCTGCTGCACGACGACGCCGTCTTCTGTGGCGGGTGTACTGGCGGCGCGCGCTGTTGCACGCGCGCCTTAGCCCCTCAAGTACGGGGTTCCACCAGTACACCTTTCGGGGGGGCTGGAATCTGCCCCTCCTCGGCATCGCCGCATCACAGACGCCAGTGACGAGCGACCGTAGGTTTTCTGCCTCCTGCTCTACATTCACATCGGGAGCGTTCACCTCGGGCCCTGATGCCCAGGTGGCGACGATCAGGGCCTCCTTGAACAACTCCCGATCCAACTTTTGTAATGCCCAGCGCGGACAGTCACCTACCGGGGACTCTCGGGACGGAGGGTCCGGGTTTCGGTTGGAGACGCTGAACCGTATATAACGGTGGTCGGAGAGCGTCTCCACCTCTGTGACGACCCTCCAGTCCCGCACACGGCGCGCCAGTTCAGGGCTGGCAAATGTGACGTCTACTATTGAGCCACCCCGCTGGCGCACACACGTGTGTACGGAGCCCCGGTTGAGAACTACGAGACCCTTTTCGATGGCCCATTCATCCAGTGCCTCGCCACGCGCGCACGTTCTCGGGGATCCCCAAGCCACGGATTTTGCGTTGAAGTCCCCGAGCACGAGCACGGGGCGAGGCCGGCTGCGGGCCACCACTGTGCCCACTTCCTCGATCCATCCCTCGAAATCGGCGAGCCTTCTGTTCGGGGAGAAGTAGCCACCGACGACCACTATCTCCCCGATCGTTGCCGCCACGTAGCCCCGTCCTCTTACCACACCGGCTAGGGGAGGGCATGCGGCGGCGGTCCGGACAATAATGGCAACCGAGCCATCTAGGTCCCCCGCCCAGTCAGAACGGGGGGGGACGTAATATGGCTCGGCGATCACTGCAAACTGTATTCCCCACTGCGCCATGCTTTGAACTAGTAAGTCTTGAGCAGCGGCGCAGTGGTTCAAATTACCCTGGACCACTAAGATAGCCATTGGAACTATTTTTTTTTTTTTATTCCTCCATCCTAGTGGCCCCGGGCTCTGGCAGCGGCGGGCTGGTGCCTACCTCGGCCAACGGATCAGTATGGCGATCCAGCGAGAAAACGTAGCCAGCCTTCTGGGCACCTTACCCATAGAAGACGGTGATCTGGGCTCAGTATTCTACTTATAGTCTTGAGGGACTATGGGTAGAATACAATACAAATAAGTTAAGTTTTCTTACATTGTATTCAATAGTATGAAAAAAAATCAATTATATCCAACTTTTAATTAATTTCATGCTTATTTATATTTAATTTCATAAAAAATTACCTTCTGCGAAACATACGGATGCACTAACTGACATGACTAACGTAGTTCTACATTAACAAGATAGTTCATTGAAATGTTACATGATTTTTGCATTTGTTAGAGGACGCAATTTTATTTTTGAGACCTGTGTGGGGGGTCATTAGAAGCTTAACCTCAAGTTTGTGGGGTCGACACCCTTGTCCCCCGGCCGTCATCTTGGAAAAAGGGGTGAAAACACTTTTTTCGCGATATCTTGGAAACTATGTGTCTTACAAAAAATTTCTAAAGTTATAATTTGTAGCAAATCGTTTTGCCTACAAATATGTTTCTTTAACTTTTTGCCTTAAATTAAAAATTAAAGAAGTCATAAGCAAAAAAGTGTGAAATTCTTTATTAATTCCTAACTCTTTTCTTTACCATAGAACTGTCCAAATTTAATTTACCGAATGTTAAGCCGGTAGAAAAGGTCCCACTTTCTCCCCGCCACCTATGAGGTAGAGTCCGTAGGCGCGTTTTTTAATGTATATTCTGGCGAAACATGTAGCAACATTATGGAGATATCAAAGTTAATGGAAGAAAATGAATTTGATGATGAACTTCCAACTATGACTCCAATTTTAACTCCTGTCATTCCTCAAACTTTCACATTTGAGGTTGATTTAGATTCTGAGGCACAGCCTGGACCATTGAAGAAAAGTCGATTAGAGTAGCTAGCTAATAAGTGATTAAAATATCATGATGTCGAGGATTATTACGTCCGTGAAGTAGGCCTACTGGGGATACCACGTAAAAAAAACGCGCCTACGGACTTTACTACCTCATAGTTGGCGGGGAAAACGAGGGCACTGTTTCTACCTGCTTAACATTCGATAAGTTAAATTTTGTAAGTTCTATGGTAAACAAAGAGTTAGGAATGAATAAAAATTTCTCACTTTTTTGCTTATAACTTCTTTAGTTTTTAATTTAGGGCAAAAAGTTATACAAACATATTTGTAGGCAAAACAATTTGCTACAATTTATGACTTTACAAATTTTTTGTAAGACGCACATTTTCCGAGATATAGCGAAAAAAGTGTTTTCACCACTTTTTCCAAGATGGCGGCCGGGGGACAAACTTGAGGTTAAGCTTCTATTGACACCCCACACATGTCCCAAAAATAAAATTGCGTCCTCTAAAAAATGCAATATGTATGTTTATTAGGGTTAGTGTTCCAAACGTCTATGGGCGACGACAACCACCTTCCATCAAGTAAGCCGACAGCCTGTTTACCTACTTCAGGCAATATAAAAAGGTAGCTCGCTGATGAGTTGCATCTAAATCTAATGATTCTATATTTACCAAAATAGCAACGGAACTCCAAGACAGGTCTTTGCATTTGGGTTTTCCTAACGATATACGATAACTGCGTATGGTTAACTGCGCATTAAAAGCGCCTGTTGTCAATACTGTCCGCATAAATCATTATCTAAAAACCGGTCAAGTGTGTATCAGGTATTATACATTTAAGGGTTCCGTAGGGGACGAAAATATTCGACATTAAGAGTTTTTTTGACGGTCTCTGTGGTTGATCGGGCTAATCCTTGCCGGCCTACCTCAATGCAACACATGGGCTCCGGGTTCGATTCCTGGTGTATTTTTTTTAATAACAATTCTACGGACTCGAGGTCCTTATTCTTTTTATAACTTGATTACTGTTAGTTTTTTGGGTTCATACAAGCTTATTGTTAATTTTTTTTATTGTAAACATTAATTTTGTGGTTTTTATGTTGTGTTGTGTACCTTAATAATAAGTTATATATTTTTTTCTAATTTTAATACTAAACATATACTAATGTAGAGTGTATCTGTTACATGCTGGTGTTGTGAGAGAGTGCATGTGCAGTGTGTGCCTTATGTCTATACCTATATATATTATCTTAATTAGTGCCATGTATGTTGCTTTTTCTTTTTGTGCCTTGGTTATCCATTTTTAGGCTCTTTGTATGTCTTGGTTTGTTTGTGAATTGTGCGTGTAATGCAATGCAGTGGTAGTGTGCGTTGGTGTGAGTAAGTGTATAAGTTTTGTTGTTGCTTGTGTGTTTGGAGTTTGTGTTAATTAATTGTTAAATTGTCGTGACATAAAACATTTTTAGTTGGTGTTAGTGATTTCTGATATAGTAAATTTCGATAGCATATTCTATCTGTTATTTACTATGGTCTGGGTGTCTGGGATCCGTAGTCCGTAGTATAGTACCCAGAACACAAGAGTAACCTGCTTAATTTGGGGATATACAATACGTGTATTTGTCTGCCTATTATTTTTATTTTTTTCTATTCCTCCGGAAAATATTTTCATACAAACTTTCATCCCCTTTTCAACCACCGTAGGGGTTAAATTTCCAAAAACGTCCATTCATGTGTAAATTTCTATCCAGAAGCAGGTTTACAAAATTTGTGCTTTGAAAATTACGGATTTTATACAACAAATTATCCCCTATTTCACCTCCTTAGGGGTTGAATTTCCGAAAACATCAATACACGTGTGCAATGTGCATTTAATTTTAATTCTTACTTTGAAAATGACTTATTTTCATAGAAATTTTCAAAAATCTTTCCTTTGTACGCACCTCGGATATTGCAAGAACCCATGCATTTTTCACGATCTAAGACTCATTAGTCTGGGCTGTGCGTTGATATGTCATTGTCGAGCAGTCAGTGAGGTCTTGACCTCACTGATTGATTGATTAAATACTTGTAATTACATGTGCCTAAAATAAAACAATTTCACCAATTCTCGCGATAAATAGTTCTTAATTGACTGAAACGGGCAAAGAAACTGATGGAAAGTTGTTACCGACGCCAATAAACGTTTGCAATACCAGCTGCGTTGCCTACGTGGAGGTCTTTAACGCTTTTAATATTAAAATTGAACGTATTGTTACGAGCTACAGGACTCAAATTAAAATGCCATTGGAATTACTATACAGTTTATTAGAACTAAACAAACACGTATAACATAGGTACAAATATAACTAGACACTACTAGTACAAACTACACGATTCAATTACACGCGCAAAGTCCGTCACCATATCGCTCATCGATTGTACGTCTTGCGCGTATCGTAATCCTCGCTTGACTGCCGATCTCTCCATTCGGCCATTGCTGTATCGATACAATATGACCGCTAGCCCACATATATCGGATTTCTTAGAATTCAGTTTGACACACCTGCCTAATGACAGCCATAAAACAAGTACAATAATAATAGAATGTTTTTCTTAATTACAAATTTTAAACATAAATTAAACAAAAGAAGTCCAAATCCGGGAAAGGTAACAAACCAGGTTTATGACAGGCAGGTGTGCATTCACTATTTTTGTCGGCATGTAACAGTATGATCAAACGTAAGTAAATGTATGATGAAACATAAAGCTAGGGATTGGTTTATTTCAAGTGGCTGTAGAACCCTTCCAATGACACAAAGTGATCTAGTTAAGGGGAAATTGATAGCAATAATAAACAATTTTTCCTGTAATTTTGCACTAAGAAAAACACAAACTAAAGGTGCTTTTACACGAGCAACTAAAATTGCTCAATCCCGTCAACTGTGATGTCACGACTACATCAAGCAAATTAAGGCGATGGAAATATGTAGCAACTTACCTTTAGTAATAACATTGTATAAGAACATAAAAAGCGTAAATCAGACCAAAGCAATATTTGTAAAATCCTTAGAAATAGCCGAAATAGAAGAAAAAATTATTAGTATCTAAGAAATTTGGAAAATGGATATTTGGAAAAAATAAGAAATAACGATAGACAGAAATAAAAAAGATAAACATAAAAAGGAGAAAATAAAAGAATAAAAACAAAAACTATAGTAAAAAAAACCCTAAAAAAAGCATAAACCCCGGACAATCACGTTCGTGCGGAAAGAGGAATTAAAAAAAAATATGTAGCAACCTGTGGCTGGGATAAAAAAACTACGTTTTAACGGTTTTAAGTGCGGTAATTTATTTTATTTAGGTTTATCCGACGTTTCGGCCGCTTTTCAGTGGCCGTGGTCACAAAAGACAAAGATGACATTTGTCAAACGTGTATTGTCAAAGTTTTTATTCAGCCTACCGCCAACTTGTTCATTTTAATTATTTAGTTTTAATTTTGTATATGGATATTATTTACTCTATGGGAGCCTAATCTAATTTACCACCGCTTCACAACATGTTGTGGCTTGAAGAAATTAATTAAATTAAATAATTAAAATGAACAAGTTGGCGGTAGGCTGAATAAAAACTTTGACAATACACGTTTGACAAATCTCATCTTTGTCTTCCGTGACCACGGCCACTGAAAAGCGGCCGAAACGTCGGATAAACCTAAATAAAATAAATTACCGAGCTTAAAACCGTTAAAACGTAGTTTTATTATGTGTACAAGTCGCGAAAACTTAAGAAAATATTAGAAGTAATATTCCTGAAAAATTTGCCGTGTTTTACTGCAATTGTTCCACTTAATTGCTTTATATTGATTCACTACATTTTCCAAGCAATAGTCATAAAAAATTGGTCGTGTAAAAGCACCTTAAGCTAGCTAAATAATGTCAATAGGTAAGCATGACTCATTGGTATTCACAACGATGTAAGAATCATTACAATTCTTCGAAGTAAGTTATATGACAAAGGAATGTATGGCACAAATTAAAATAAAAATTACACACGGCAAACTAAGCGCGCATACAGGCGAGGCGTGTAGTCTAAACACCTACTTTGGACTTTTAGAGAAGAAACTAGCGGGACCGACAGACGTTTTCCTGCTCTAAAAATTAAAAAAAATCGGATCTAAGTGAGTATCTAACTAAACCATACTTAGCCAAACAAAAAAAATCATCAAAATCTAGTACCCGATTGCAGTGCCCCCTACCGGGTACAACGGACATACACAATAAATTTCAACAAAATCCGTTCAACCGTTTTGGAGGAGTTCAGTAACATCAATGTAAATACAAAAATTCATACAAATATTTAACAATCGCACGTTTTCCTTGTAATTTAAAATTCAAAAAGGCATTGTTCTACCGTGACTAATGCTATTACGACAAACTTTATTAGCATCTTAGATAATCTTATTACAGCAAATACTTATTACATGTATGTATTAAGGTGGCGCAAAAACAGTCATTTTTTATGTTTTAAGGAATCCTCCAAAGGACAGCTCAAAAAAAATTAAGAAGTCGCTCACGTTTTTTTTAATTTACTTGCTATGAAATACGAACCTAACCTACTGTTACAACCTAGGCTCCGACAGAGACAAAACATACAAGTCTGTAAAAGCACATTTTATTACTTGTCGGCATTTAAACTTATTGTAATCCTCTTATGATCGTCTTCTTTTGTTCAATTATCTATTGGCATACGTTTTTAGTGGAGAACAACCTATTGTACTCGCTCATTAGCATCATTAGCCAGGTGTTACAAGCTAATTCTAGGAAACTGTGTCGACGTTGCCGGGCGGGCACATTTGCATTTGTGCAGTATAAAACGACTGGCTGATGGAGAGAGGAGTCAGTTGAGCTACGACTACGATACGGGCTTGACGTGTGTATATTCGGGAATCTAATATTGACAGACTTTTCGCGTTTTATTGAATTACGACCTTCTACATTACGATTGGATTTGTTGTGTTCGGTTATTTTGTACTTGAGTTATGCGTGTTTGTATAGTTCTAATAATAATTCTAAAGGCATTTTGATTCCAGTGCCGCTAACTCGTAACATTACGATTTAAAAAATGTTTCCGGTAAAGTATTTCAACGCATATCATGTAACTAACATACGAGCACGTTAACCACTAAGCTATAACAGTTAATACCCAACTATGTAGTGGAGATAAATTACTGAACCCCTCAGACAGTTTGAACGCAGGCCTTATTTCTTTCAAATGATCAGCATTATGTCTGTGCATAAATAACGTGCATATGCAAATGACAAGGGTTCGAACCCCGGGCTCCAGCCCTCCATGACATTTAGCTCCCATTTGGACCCTATATCCGGATTCTAATTGCTGCATTTTCAATTTTGGGACTTAGCTTTATAGGTGACTAGCAGTTGCGCGCGGCTTCGCTCGCGTAGATGAAAAATATAGAAAATTTTCTTTATCTTTAACCGTTTTTAATGTTGAATTTGCAAAAACGACTAAACACGTGTGCATTTATTTTCTTAAATTTGGTGTTTTTTATTTTAAAAACGACAGACATTTATACTGAGCTACACGCTCTTCTTCGCCCCCTTAGGGGTTGATTTTCAAAAATCATTTCTTACTGCGCACTCTTACAGTATAGAAAGAGCTCGCATGCAAATCTTAACGATCCTAGCACTAGTGGTTTGGGCTGTGCCTTCACAATGTTAGACATTCAGATAAAGATACAGCGGATAAAGCTTAATCCGCTAAACTACAGAATCTGTCTTTCATATATTTAAACTTACATACATACATACATAACTTCACGCCAGGTCCCTTGCGGGGTAGGCACGAACAACAGAGCGCCACACAGGCCCATTCTTACACACCTCACTTGCTTCTTTGACATTCATTGCTCTTGTCATGCACGCTCGTCTGTTCTTAAGGCTCCTAAGATCACCTTCTGCTAATACATGATCAATTTGATCATGGAAGGTGTGTCGTGGCCTTCCGCGACTTCTGCATCCATCCACTTCCATCAATATAATAGTAATATATATACGTATATATAAAAAATATATATAAATAAATTTATTTGTTAACATTATATGAGACGAGTTTTTATATTAAAATATATTGCAATAGATGAATAAGTAACTGTTTAATATATTAGACATAATATTCAAAGATAGATAGGAGTTCCGAAATGTAGGTAATGTTTTTGCTTCTCTGATAGTAAGAGGCAACGCATTCCATAGTTTGATAATGTGTGCTGCAATTTGGGAAATGAGGTTGGCACTCGGTATTTTACTGTGCCGACACATAGGCTGACACAACACTGATTGTCAGTGCCCACCTCCCTAATCATAAACGTCATGGGACCCACGGCATAAACAAGAAAAATTCAAATTCAAAAGTTTTTATTAAAAAACTAGCTGTCCCGGCAGACGTCGACCGGCCCGGTAAAAAATAGGGGTTGATCGTAGAGGGTTGAAAATTTAGGGTTGTATGTATCTTTTAATGCTGTATCATAAAAAAAAAGAAATTAAAAATTTTGTCAAAAAAAAAAAATTAGTGGTGGACTACCCCTAACATTTAGGGGGATGAAAAATAGATGTTGGCCGATTCTCATAGATACCGGATAAGCACAAAAAATTTCATCAAAATCGGTCAAGCCGTTTCGGAGGAGTATGGCAACGAAAACTGTGACACGAGAATTTTATATATTAGATAAGTTCCACAAGAATACTTTGAACATTTTGATTACTTCCTATTCTATATACACCGCTTCGCAACCTGTTTTTGCTGTTAAGGAGACGAAGCGGCCAGAAACTCCCCAGCAACACGTCTAGCTAAAAATTAATTAGTTCAAACTTTTCTTTTTTTTGTAAATAAATTTTATACTGAAATGTGTTACACAATCACTTTTCGAAGAATCCATTAATTCTTTGTAATGTAATTCTTTGTTTGTAGTAAACAGAGCATATTCATAGTAAGACAGACACAATAAAAGGAAATAAAAATATTATTATAGTTATAATAATGACATGACGTACTAGAATTTTATAGTGCAATATATCTCTATAAATTCGTTATGTTTGCTTGCCAAGAAAGCATGAAAAATATCAAAAATGTTTTACAAAATGTAGTATAAGAGGATGGAGCGAGCTGCTATGTTAATGAAGGTTTGATTCAAATTATAGTCAACCTACACGTGACAAGAATAAGAAACAAAGAAAAAAAAATAGAAAACAATAATATCTAATATATAAAATTCTCGTGTCACAGTTTTCGTTGCCATACTCCTCCGAAACGGCTTGACCGATTCTCATGAAATTTTGTGGGCATATTGGGTAGGTCTAAGAATCGGCCAACATCTATTTTTCATCCCCCTAAATGTTAGGGGTAGTCCACCCCAAATTTTTTTTATTTATTTTTTAGACAAAATTTTTCATTTCTATTTTTATATGATACAACATACAAAAATACATACAATCCTCAATTTTCACCCTTCTACGATAAACCCCTATTTTTTACCGGGCAGGACGACGTCTGCCGGGACAGCTAGTCTTATATATAAAATTCTCGTGTCACAGTGTTAGTTACCATACTCCTTCAAAACGGCTTGACCAATTCTCATGAAATTTTGTGTGCATATTGGGTAGGTCCGAGAATCGGACACGATCTATTTTTTATCCCCCTAATGGTTAAGGGTAGTCCACCTCTAAATATTTATAATTTTTAGATTTTTTTTATGATACAACATTAAAAAATACATACGAGTACAACCCTAAATTTTCAACCCTCTACGATCAACCCCTAAATTTTATTAGCGATATTAGTATTTTTATAATGTTCTACTGGGATGATTTAGATTTTAATTTGAACCAGGTGAATGGCACTGCAATCGGGTACCAGAATTTAGGTGTTCTTTTTGTTGTCGCATGTGTTGAAGTTTGTCCCGGAATGGTTTAAATAAACGATTGGACCCAGTAGGTGGCGCCGCGATACTCCTTCTAAACGCTGGCCTAATTTTGATGAAATATTTTGTTTGTTCAAGTGGATTTGAGAATAGTTTGGATTAACATTTGGTCCCGGTAGATGACGCTGGAATCGGGTTCTAGATTTTTATTTTTTGAAGGCAGGACAACGTCTGCCGGGTACAGCTAGTAATTAATAAACAAAGTAAAGGAATTACCCAAAAAAATAAACAAACCGCTTATTATATAAGTGAAATAAACATGTTACATGTTAAACATGCGGTTAAGCTGTATGGATTTTGTTCCTTTTCCTGTCATTGTGGCGTTATTGAAAAACAGTACATGTAGTGCCCGACATATAAGTTTTATCTATGGCGCCAGTTGCTACATCACTCGATGTTTGCTATGTCCATAGCATAACCTATAAATTAAAGAGTATTTAATATTTACAAAATAAGAAGATAAGCGCTTATGTGAACGGCACCATCGACACGCAATACGAACTGTTACAACCCTATTCGGTATGCACTTATTGCTGAGTCGAATATTTCAATTGACATAGATTTCCAAAATGTCGATCAGCAGTAATTGCCTTTAAATAGCATTTTTTCCAAATTCGGAGAGTTCTCTTGGTTATTAGCCACAGCTCTAAAGCAACGGACCTGGGTTATGCTTGCCGGCTGGATTGCTTGAACTAATACCATATCGGTCCGGTAGACCTTTGAGGTCCCGTATATTGAGACTCCAAGTCTCTTATTATTCGTAATAGTGAAATAAAAATAATCCTAATAGCCAAAAGTATTTTTATAAACATATAAGTTCGACATATTAGAGACTAGCAGAACGAAGTGTGTGTAGGCAGTCGCGCCTTGCCTACACAGTCGAGGGTCGCGGTGGCGTTGTTAACGCGAGCGAAGGTCGTGTAGGCATTTAACGAGGAGGGAATTAACCGTGTGACAAAAATAATGTTAAGCTAGAAGATTGATTGTCTGAAATTGTCCGTTGACATTATGATGTGTGGTGTGATTGAGAACATTGCTAGAATAAAGTAAGATGAAAGAGAAAGATATACTTTACCAACCTTAAGTATAGATAAATTAGCTGCGAGAAGTTTTTACATTTGTAGTATTTGTATATTTACAGGAATTCTAAACTGGAAAATTTAAAATTCTTTGTACAATCAGCAAAAACAGGTTTGTTACATTTTGAAGAAGAAAATTTATTTACAGTCAATGGTTAAAGACAAATAAATAGTAGTTATTTACATTGCTAATTGTTGTGAGGTCTGACTATTTGGTTTTAGTTTGATAATTAATGAATTCATTGATTTTATTTTTGTTCATTCTTGTAATAATAAATAGCTCATTGCTATTGTTTGCTTCTAATTGTTATTTGATATTAAAATTATTAATTAGAAATGCTTTCAACTTTGAAACTTGGTCGAGGCAAGCTTTTGACTTTTCAACCTAAAAGAAGTTTTGTATACTTTGTATAATATTTCGAAATGAGTGCAATAGCATTCCGAGCAGTATTATGACACCCGTTCAATTAGTTGCTAAATGAACCGGAATGTCATTGATTTCCACCAAAAGGGTGCTTTCTATCAGAAATAAAATATCATTCGTTAGAACAGGGACTAACAATTTACTATAAAAATTATGTTTAATATTAATACTTATTTATTATTTTAATATCGTATAATATTATTAGTAGAAATACATACCTATAAAACTAAATAAAAAATATTAATTTATTTATTTATGTGCTGACCGTACACTACTCAGTACAAACGAATTAAATTAAATCTCGAACTTAATTTACTTGTAAAGCCATATTGGGATCATTATCTTACATTTCAGCTCTTAAGCCTAATTCACACTACGCTAGTAATTTAGTCGAGTACCAAGTAGTTTAGTAACTAAAATAATCGCTACTGGCCAAAAATCGTTCGCACTACGGTCCAGAATAGTACACAAGTGAGTGGTGTTTTGCAAGATGAACGTTGACGCAATCAAGTAAATAAGCTAATAAGGCTACTGGCTATCGCTATTTTAGAAGAGGTGGGTGAAGAAATTTGTGTAATAAGGAGAAAAAACTATGGGAAAGCGATGGATTAATAGAATAGAAGAGATGAAATAGGTAGGTGTTACGAATTATTTCTTTATTTTTGTGATGTGAGACTTAACATTCTAGAAGCATTCATGTTGTAAATACGCAGAAATAAATATTAAAGTGGTTTCTACGCTCCAGTGAAACGACATTTTACGGCAGGTAATGATCTCGACTAAAACTACTGGTTCGTACTTGTTTAAAACAAATGAACGAGTAAGCAGTAACGCGTGGTGGAAGGCGATACTTGCCGAAAAAGGTAGAACGAATTGGATCGACTCGACTAAATTAATTACTAATCTACTCAACTACTAATAATAAATGTATAGGGTAGTCTGGAGGAGATCGCTTTTGGCGACAAGACCGCCCATTGTACTTTAATTTAATGTTCAATAAAGTTATTCATTCATTCATTCATTTATTTACTAATTTTTGTTGTTCAAACACGTTTACTAAATTAGTCGATATTCAACTAAATTACTACCGTAGCGTGAACTAGGCTTTAGGGCCGGCTCGATCCGTGTAATACTACGCTTGTACGGGATAAATATATCGAGCCTTTACCTCGATTTTGTTTTTTAGTTTTTCAGTTATAATTAGATTACGCCCAACTGAAGCAAAAATTGACAACAATATAACATTAGGGTGTGATGAACTGTTTGAACTGTCTGAAATGTCTGGTGCATATGTCGCCAATCTACCACCGCGTTGGTGATTGGAAGTTTATCTGCACTTCTCCAACACTTGGCAGTCGTCCAATGTACGAAGCGCTGCCTCATTCGTGCCATACGTGTGCAAATTGTGGAATGAGCTTTTTCCCACGGTTTTACCAGAGCGCTATAACATGGGGCTCTTCAAAACAAAACGTGAACAGATTATTAAAGTCTTAACGAATTAGAAAACACACCGGCATTCATAGTTTTGCAGATGGTCACGCGCAGCGGTAACACATATCATCAGGTGAACTGTCTTCCTAATTTTCTTTAAACCATCTATAATATTGTTACGAATTGCAGGACTCGAATTAAAATGCCGTTGGAATTATTATAGAATTTATTAGAACTACAAACACGTATAACATAGGTACAAATAATGCACGACTCAATAATAGGTGCAAAGTCCGTCACTATACATATTACCGAATGTACTGACGACTTGTCTCTCTTGTGGTTATCGCTTGCCTGCCAATCTCTCCATTGGGACATTGCTTTATACTGCACAATTACAATATGTCTCTCGGCTGTGCAGACTGAATTTATTAGAATCACACCTGGCTAATGTCTACCATAAAAGATTACAATACACAATGGGCTGTTTTTCTAATTACAAATTTTATACACAAAATAAACAAAAGAAGTCCAAATGCCGAAAAGGTAATGTGAATTGGTCTTTGTCGGTCGTAACAATATAATATTATAAAATTCTAAACATGTACATTATGTCCATTGAGCTATAAACAAAACAATTGGAATAGACTACATAAACAATGGAGAACACGATATTTTTTAACCTTACGCTACTTTTAAAATTAGGGTTCTAAATCCACGCTGTCGGACTCGCGAGCACAGCCAGTCTGTAAATAACATATTATGATTGCATGAAAAATATAAAGCCAAAATAGAAAGAGATAAATGGATATGTGAAGGATTTAATGACTTTTTGTAGCGTGACAGATGTATGCTGGAATAAATGAGCAAAGAAGAGAAGACACAACATCAACCAGTCGCTGGTCATACGCCTTGCTAAGTCCTACACTTTCCTCATGCAGCGGTTATGGCCATCGATCTTACGGCAGTCGTGCCTGGTCCATCTTGCTAATTTTGCGAGCTGTCTATTATTTGATTTTCTACGGATACATCCTTTACCTCAGTTTACTGTCGTGTGAATATTTGCAACACCAAAATTGCATCCAATGAGCTGCAGCTCTCTAAAGAGAGACTAGAACCTGGCCCACTCATGCCGGAATACAGCTCGAGTTTGTTATGGCGGCATATCAGAAACTAGGGGTGGTAGCCACCCAGACGGAAAAATACTCTACCATCTGGATGTGGGTTGTTTTGTCGCGTCTTACGGAAGGCCGCCCGGCTTTGTCATATTATATCAAAATCATTTTACTTAGAAAGGAGACAGGGGCTTTCGGTCCCAAAATCTAATCAACTCGGATATGGTTTAAGAAAACATAATGTTTTATAATTTACTGTCTACTAATGATTGTAGATAGAAACGATTATTATTTTTCCGATTATAACTTGTACATTATCAAAAACAACACGGGCCCACACAGAAAAGTGGTCTGCACAGTCGAACAAACCCATCCATTCTTATGTACTGAATCCGAATCTGGGGTCAGTTTACTCCATTCATCCTCAAAATGTTGAGACTGCAAAGACCACACATAAGAATAAATAGGTCTGGTCAAAATTATAGACCACATTCTTTTGTTCGCCAGCGTAATTATCCTATGATACACAAAAAACATTTACACAGCACAAAATGACCAAGAGATAAATAATATTTATTTTACCCTAACTTACCCTAAAATTGTTCATAAACCTCCACATATTGTACATATTATAACAGATTCCATTCCTTTTGCCATTCATACATATAAATTATTCCGTCTGGCTAGGCAATTTAGTTCCAAACCACCCTGGGGCGGAGTAATATACGTGAGGGTGGAGCGGGGTAGTTGGGGAAAGGGGGCCCACAATTGCCAATAAATATGCGTTACTTTGCAATAACATGCTATATGAATTGTTATCGTTTTATGTAATTGAGACGACCCCGACCTCTGGGGGATGTCACATGTATAAATTACAATAAATTACTAATATAGGGGGTATAATTAAGTTAAGTTATTAAAATTGGAGTAATGTTACGTGATTGCTGTACATTACATTCACGGTTGTTACATGGGGGAGGTAGACGGAGGTATGTCTATAATTGGGTAGTTTTTGATTTGACTTTAAATCTATGATTTTTTTCTATTGCATAAACTCAGCGGACATGTAGACCACCCATCTGATGGAAAGCGCTTACCGTCACCTATAGACATTTGTAACACCAAAGGTGCTACCAATGTGCTGTCGCTCTCCAAAGGTAGACTAGAACCTGGCCACTAATGCTGGAACATAAATCAATGTTGTTATGGCGACATACTCTAGAGTCTAGACCAGGGGTGGTAGCCATAAAGACAGGCAAATACCCTACCACCTGGCTGTGGGTTGTTTTGTCGCCTATTATGAAAAGTCGCCTGGCCGCAGTAAATTATATTCTTTCTCCATTTCTAACATACAATGAAAGATTTTAATTACTCGTACCATGTCATTGACAAATAACTATTATTATAATCGTTTTTTATTTGATTTAGAATTTTCTGATTCTGATGCCGCGCTTAAAACCGTTATAAAATTAATTTTAATTATATGTATTGTGGGGGTTAAAGTAAGTTAAGTGGTACGTCAATGTTGGTTATACAGTTGTATGTGGTGATGTACCACCGGCGAGAGCCCATGGCTCAATAGCCCGAAAGGAGAGTGCAAAATAAGACGACGAGTTGTTGTACTATCGCTGTTTGTTGATTTCTTTTGTTCCTAATCTGACTTAGACTATATATACAGATACGCGGTGTGCTTACCAATTCTAATCATTAATAAATATTATATATAGACGTTTATGAGATTGAACGTTTTTGATGATTTAGAAAGAAAGAAGAAAAAGGAAGAATATAATTTTATTCAGGCCAAATTACATTGGTGTAGTGAAGGTATAATTGTTAAAAAAAAACTAACAACATAATCTTGTCCATCAGACTCAGAAATATGCTGGTCTTTTAAAACCAGCGCTGATCTTCCGCTGAGCCCATAAGGTACTGTCACGGCATTTGGACAAATCCCCAATCAGCTCTAACGGCAATATCATCTTTCTGTAACAAAGCATCACGTTCATGAATTTAATAATAATAACACCCCATAAACGTCCCACTGCTGGGCTCGGGCTTGTCACTATAGAGGACCGGCACCGGCACGCTTATCTAAGGCGGCAGGTTGGACACATCGGTTATCTCGATGTGCAGGTTGCATCACGATGTTTTCCTTAATTGTTGTTAGCACGTGGTAATTGTAACAATACGCACATAAGGTCAGAAATCTGCATAAGTGGTGCATGCGTTCCGGCCAGAATCGAACCCGCGCCCTTTGAGCTATGACGACTTCATGTTCATGTATTTGCTATGGTCATATTATGCTAAATATATATATGTGTATGTATATATGTATTGTGTAAATCTAAAACACTTCACACTTTCAGAATTATTCAATGCTACTTTTCAAAACAAAGCAGCCAAAATAATGATATTTTGTACTATCTCGAACTTTTTTCTGTCATAATTTAGAGGAAGGGACGGAGGACGAATTACAGAGAATAATGTTCATTACACAGACGGACATGGCGAGTGTTTATGGGGATTTTTACAAAAATTTCTAATTTACCTTAAATCACCCTTTGTTTCCCTAAAAGCTTATGTAAGCGTTATGTAGGTATTTAGCCAAGAAATATAGTAAACGAGTAAACCGGTTAACCGTAAATAAGAGCGGTGTTTAGCAGACTAAAGCCTTTAGGCTTTCAGGCTAACGGTAATGGGCAACTGAAATACGAGCTACGATACCACTACAGCGATGAGCTAAGATGAGCGTTTTAGGGGGCGGCACGCGTCTGAAGCCTGAAAATGCTTTGTTTATCAAGGGTAACGGATCGTATTGTTACGAGCTACACAGGACTCGAATTAAAATGCCGTTGGAATTACTATAGAGTTTATTAGAACTGTACACGTATAAAACAGGCACAATTATAACACAACCAGTCCAAATGTAATGTACTAACGTCTTGCTTCGCTTGCGGCTATCGCTAGACTGCCTCATCTCTCCATTGGGGCATTTCTTTATACTGTACAAATACAATATGTCTTCTCGGCCGCGTAGACTGAATTCCTTAGAACCACACCTGGCAAATGACTACCATAAAAGATTACAATACACAATAGGCTGTTTTTATCTAATCACAATTTTTTTACACAACGTAAACAAAAGAAATCTTAATGCCGAAAAGGTAATAAAATACAGGTGTGAATTTGTCGTTTGTCGGCATTCAGGTTGTAAGAATATATTAAAGTGATATTTTAATTACGACTCATGTATGAGCACGCCTCAGTTCTAATCTAGATTCAATAACTTAAACTGCATGTTAATTATTGTTGATTGATAACTGTTCAGTTCTCTTGCAGATTACGTTAATCAATATTATCATGAAGATGTACAAGCTGTTGTTTACACTGACAGTTTGTATATGTTGGTCCTTTTTCAAAGCCTCTGTTTGTTCAAGAAAGTTCAGATAAATCTATGGTTAACGATAATGGATAAGATAAGAAACAAGTAACTTGCTTACTGCGTAACTTGTTTGATTAAGTACGTACACGTATGGTTTACTTTTTTAAGTTAGGCATAATAAACCCTTGTTAGTTGACTTACTTGGGGTAAGAATATTGATAATCTGTCATACAGATTTTTTATACTATATTATATTTTGTATAAAGGTTTTACCAAGCTTGTAAGGAATTTATGGAGATATGTTGTAGCAAAACAAGTAAAAATAATGTAGTAACTACGTCATGTCTTTATTATAACTACTATTGAATATGCACTGTTTCCTACAACTGCATTAATCCTCCAAAAGTCATTCTGTATACAACTTATAAAAAAGAACTTGAGATATAAATAGAATGAGAGAAACATAAAAAAAAACAATTTTCAGTTAGACGTGTTGCTGGGGAGTTTCTTGTCGCTTCTTCTCCCTAACAGCAATAACACGTTGCGAAGCAGCCTTATCGATTATTTTCTGTGGTGTATTCACATCACTAGTGTGTAGGTTTGTATTGTCTATGTTTATGTTCTTTCTCTTTGGTCTTTGAGTGTCATGTCGGTCAGTCGTATTTTAATATTTAATTTTGTTTCTTTTAAAATAAACAGTTTAATGTTAGTCCATATTATTATCATTAATAATTTAATTGTTCGTGCCTACACCGCGAGGGACTTGGCGTGAAGTTATGTATGTGTCGCATTCACTCCCGCCGGGAGCGGATGACACTCTGAGTATAATGCAATAATAATCTGAAATGTTATAATCGAAGTTTATTACACTAGAATTATTACTATTACAATATTAAATACAGCACAATAATGCACAGAAATATTAGGACAACTCCAAGAGTCGTCTCCACGCTTGTCAGGTATCGAGCAGCAATATGCCCTCTAGAATACTGCGATTATCGAACAGTATTATCGACCACAATACACTGGGCCTGTTGTCCAACAGAGCTTCCGCTCTGTTGGACTGATTAACGTAGAATGACGGCTGTAGACCGTCCGTTGTAGACTCGTAGACTGTCCGTTTAAGACTGCCCCTGCTCTGCCCGAACACCGCGTATTTAAGCGGTCTTTGTAGCGCGCCGCACTGACACCATCCGATAATGCTTTGGCGCCACTTCAGTTTCACTTCCTCCATATCACTAACTTCCGCCATCCGTCTAATTTCCAACTTCCGGTTACTTTATTTCTAATATCCGTTAGCTTGATAATGAATGCGTCGGAAATCGTATAAACGTTGACATCCGGTTATAAGACTTCCAAATACTTACAAAATAATTGATTACTACCGTCTTAAGGTAACTTTAACAAATACTATTCCGACACGGCCGTCCTGATAATCACACGTCCTCGTGTGTCTGCCAATCTGCGAACGAAAAGCAAAACACAGTACTTGCTCACAAAACCACACGGCTAGTCCTGACCAATAATGATTCTACTTTCCCATCAAGGTAACTAAACTTTTAAAAACCTTTAACGATTATTATTTCAAGAATAATATCATAACTTCATGATCTCTACGTAACAACTCAAAGTACCAAGAACTCGAAAATAACTAAGAATACTAGAACTTATTATTCAGGGCTACAGATATTTCAACAATCCAGAAACAAAAAAATCCAGAGACTTATTAACTATCAGACTAACAATAATAACTAATCTTGCGTTATTCAAACTTTAAACAAAAATCGGGTAAAACCTGCATTATTCTAATTTCAATCAAAACCGATTGATTACTACCTCTATAATTTATCTCTACCCATAATAAATACAATCAAAAAGTACACAACATTTTATCTCCTAAATGAGTACAGGCTTTCCAAACTGCAACTCTGTGTGTCAGGAGCCTTAAGAATAGACGAGCGTGCATGACAAGAGCTATGAATGTCAAAGAAGCAAGTGAAGTGTGTAAGAATAAGCCTGTATGGCGCTCTGTTGTTCGTGCCTACCCCGCAAGGAACCTGGCGTGAAGTTATGTATGTATGTATGTAACTCTGTGTGGGGCACATATCGTCCTACCTACCGTTGATTTTGCAAGACTTATCCTACGAGCAAATAGAAGTTTTATTTTTGGTGCCTACTTACTTAAATTGTCAATGTTATATTTAAAATTATATGATATTCCATACACACCCTCTCACATTCAATCAAATACACTCGTTGTTTTCACTCACATACACTTGTTTTTAATTTCTTTTCCTTTCTTTATAATTTTTTACTTTTTTCTTTTTGTTTATTTTTTGTCTTTTTAAGGCCTAGGCCGCACTACGGTGAAACCGCAGCGGTTATTAACCGTGTGAATTTATGAAACACGAAAACGAATACAAGCGGCCGCACTTGCGGTTTTTACCAGCGACTGATTTTAAAACCGTGAAATGTTACAAAAATGTCGCGGTAAGAAACCGTAGCAAAATTTGTAATCCATAGAACGCGGTTAACGCACACGCACTATGCGTTAACCGCGGGCGGTTTTTTGGCTAGTATTCGGCCGACCGCCGCGAAGAGTAGTTGTGTTGTCGTCCCGTTAGAATTTAATTGAAATTTTACCGAAGCTGGCTACTGACATTTGAAAGTAGTTGGAAAATTTCTCTGGATGTTATCTTAAAATTTTATATTTTTTCTGAAAGAAACCTTTCTCAAATCTACGGGGAGTGGATGGACCCAATACTTGCGAAATTTTCGTTGACGTCTTTTTTTTCTATTTCTTACCAGAGCACCAAAACACTTACTGCTCTTTTGAAATCCATCTTCAAACTGTGAAAAAAATCACGGGCGGTTTTGCGGTTTATAATCGTAGTGTGTACGTCTCGAGCGGTTTCGCGGTTATAGCGGTTAACCGCTCCCGGGAAAAAACCGTAGTGCGGCCTAGGCCTAATTTAGATTATAGTAACTTTCTTTACAAGTGTATAAAAACTATTCAGCAGCTATTCATTTATGTGTTACAATGTGGTCAAATTTCGATCTCAGTCACTAACATATTAATGCTGTACTACATCTAAATTTTTTGTTATGCTATCGAGCTAGAAGTCGTGGTAGCGTAATGGCTAGCGCACGCGTTCTAAACTCAAAGGTCGCGGGTTCGATCCTGGCCGGAACGCATGCACCACTTAGGGTTATTTCTGACCTAATGTACATATTGTTACAATTACCACGTGCTAACAACGGTGAAGGAAAACATCGTGATGCAACCTGCACATCGAGATAACCGATGTGTCAAACCTGCCAAGCCGCCTTGGACAAGCGTGCCAGGTATACCGTCCATTCCTCTACCGTGGGAGACCGGAGCCCAGCAGTGGGACAGTATGGGCTGTTGTTATTTGTTATCCCATCGAGCTACTTTTTAACTGAAAATAAAGTTTAAAATTTATTATTATTCAAAAAAAATTCTTGAAACTACATAGCTACTTTGGAGATATTTTTTTAATGAAAGCTTTCAAAATTCCTGCTTAAATATTAAACACAATCCAAACCTTCATAAAATTACTTATAAGTGTGACGTGATAAGTAAAATAACTAACTCATACAACGCACATCATCAGTAGTATGTACACAGTAACGCAATAAACAAGAATTCCGTAATAAAAGCGGGGCAGTACCCGGAAAAACACTCTATCCCTTACTATCCAGGAATGATTTAGGAGCTGCCCGTAAACGGGATGAAATGTACTGACCTATATCCAAAAGGGAGGGTACTTGCTTTTGTTTAACATCAGAATATTTTTAAATAATTACCTACATTTATATATGTCCTGGCAGATCATTGAAGATATTATTACGAGTTGCGAGACTCAAGTTAAATAGAGTACTTAACTTAGAGAGAATTATTATAGAGTTTATTACAACTATACAAACACGTATAACACAGGTACAAATATAACCGAACACAACAAATCCAAACGTAATGCGGAAGGTCGTAATTCAATAAAACGCGCAAAGTCCGTCACTATTAGATTTCCGAATGTACATATAATCCGTGGGGATTTGGAATGAGCTCCCAGCCGAGGTTTTCCCACAGCGCTACGATATGGAGTTTTTCAAAAAGAGCGTCATAAAATTTCTTCGAGGCCAGCAGCGCGTTGGTGACATCTCTGATGTTGCAACGCCTATAGCGTCCTTAACCGCTGTCCATAAGGTGGGCCATCAGCCTGTGTGCCCGTATCATAGTCGTATCGCAACTGACTCCTCTCTCCATCAGGTCGTAGTTTTATGGTCCATAAATGTAATGTGCCCGCCCGGCAACGTCGCCACAGTTTCCTAAAATTAGCTTGTTACACCAGGATAATGATGCTAATGAGTGAGTACAATAGGACAATAGGCTGTTCTGCACTAGAAACGTATGCCAGTAAATAAGTAAACAAAAAAAGAGGATTACAATAAGTTCAAATGCCGACAGGTAATAACATGTGCCTCTACAGATCTGTACGTGGAATTTGTCTTTGTCGGGGCCTAGGTTGTAATAATGTGTTCTTATTTAAACTTTAGTCAAAATATCTTCTTTACTTATCAAATATTTCAGCTGAGAAAACTATACCTTGCTACTATAATCCAGCGCTTTGATACTGCTTTCAAAAATGTGTAATGTCTATTGGCAACAAATAAGCCCTGGATATACCAATAAAGTATTATGTCTGTATTTCCCCGGAGGTTTGAGTAAATCTGTAATTTTCCTTTCACTCTTATTCGAAAGCTAAATGACGCTGAAATTCCATTAGCATGGCAAAAGCAGCGACCCTCACGGGCTGGGCACGTCCGCACCGCGGCGTGTCTTCACAAAAACTGAAATATCTAGTCTGATATTATCGTCTTTTATCACGCGTAAAGTGTCACGTACCGCTGTTTCTACTATAGAACGCGACATCTTGTGGTGTGGTGCGTGGTATGAGCGAGTAGCGATTTGTATTCACGCACCTTTTTTATTGCAGGAGTTCAGTGGATAAACAGACGGCCCACTTGATGAAAAGCGGTTAACATCGTCTATGAATATTTGCAACACCAATGGCGCTAAAAATGCGCTACTGCTCTCTTAAGTGAGACTGGAACCTGGTCACTAATGCCAGAACGCAACTCAAGGTTGTTATGGCGACGTACTTTAGAGCAGGGGTGGTAGCCATCCAGTTGGGCAAATGCCCTACAACCTGGCTGTGGGTTGTTTTGTCGCCTCTTACGACAGGCCACCTGGCCGCAGGAAATTGTATTCTTTCCCCCTTCCTGCACGGATAATCCTATACAAATTACTTTATATTTGTATGGGCCACGTAAATAATTTTTGGGGTTTATATTGATATGGCTTCATCTGCGTTAGTGTTGAGCCAAGGGCTTAATGCGTTATTCGAGATGCGATATAGTTAATCACTTTAAATATTGACAAATTATATATAGATCGTCATATTTTATCATTAAATCTGTGTTGCATTGAGAGCATCCGTTTCGGAACAAATTCAACGTACTTTACTTTTATCCATTTTTTTCTTTTGTATTTCTTACTGCAGAAACGAATATTTTAATCCTGTGGCTATTCATACTATGTAATATTCTATATCCGATAATAAATGCTTACATTTTTATTGATGAAAAATGCAATATAAACTTAAAATTAATCTACAAACTATACTATATTAAAACGTAAAACTGAATGAAAAAATGAGAAAAATACCTAAATATAACATTTTGGGCCCAAACCATGTCTCTTACCGGGAACAGTACCAAAAGGCTGGCAACTTT
Source organism: Dendrolimus punctatus (assembly GCA_012273795.1). Taxonomy (NCBI): domain Eukaryota; kingdom Metazoa; phylum Arthropoda; class Insecta; order Lepidoptera; family Lasiocampidae; genus Dendrolimus; species Dendrolimus punctatus. The sequence goes on from CM022545.1 coordinate 784,797, forward strand.
GCCATGTTGCATTTAAAAATTTGTCAAAAACCATTACCTTAATTTATAATAAAAAAAAAAATTCTATTTTTCCTTGCTTAGCTGCTTACTGTCCACATTCTACTGTTCTTCCTTTTTCATTTTACTTCTTTTTAATTAAACTATACCTAGTTATAATCTTCTCAGTCAGGTTGCTTGGTAGAGGTCGATTGCCGCCTTTTGTATTGCCGTTTAATTATTGTAAATATTAATTCTGTAATTGTTTATTTGGTGATCAATTAAGTGTTTTCTATGTTTCAATATAAATTATTAAGAATGCTAAGTGACAGCTATTGCCTATAACTTGGACCATACCATTAATATGTCGCTTTGAGTGAAAATTTTGCGGAAAATGATAAATAAGGGGACGCTGACGGGGGCCGAATTTTGATGGGAACCTTTTGTATCGTATCTTGTTTCAAAGTGGGCTTATCCGCTCGTAGGATAATAGTGTGGACATACTGGTCGTTATCGGGACTAGACCCGGCAAAGAGGATACAGGCTAATGGAATCAATAGATAAAGGTTGATTGGTGACCATAATTTATGCCCTAGTTGCTAACAAGATGACACTAATAGAGTTAGGAATATGAAGGGTTCTCAATGTACATACATATATGCCGGTGTCTTTAAGGTGGATAATCTGATATATGGGTAAGAATGTATCTTAGTGTGCGCAAGCTTAAGGGCCATACTTATAATAATCTCGTTAAGAAAGGATTAGCCATCTCTTAAATAAGAGACTCTTAAGCCCCTAATCAATGGCTGTTTCAAATAAAACATGTCATCTTGAGTCTTAGCAGTCACTTAAACTACCTCTCGATGTTGGTTATTTTTGAGAGTTATTTAGAAGTTACTTTACTACCACCTCTTATACTTAAGAGGAGTTTATGGGTAAGATCTTCGTTAATCAGTTGTTGAGCAGTTTCTTAAAATTTAACAAACGATTATAAGTAAGGCCATAAATTTCAATCAGCAGAGTGACGTCATCTTAAAAGTAATTAATTCGTTTTGTAGGTATTTTTATTCTAAACTACCTTCCCGCAAACCACCAAAATTGTATTGTGTGATTATAAAAAAATCTTCGATTCTTAGTATATTTATAAAACAGATAATAGTAGTTATATCCAAAAATAAAGATAAATAAATCCATTTAAGGTAAACTTTAATAATATATAAAATTCTCGTGTCACAGTTTTCGTTGCCATACTCCTCCGAAACGGCTTGACTGATTTTGATGAAATTTTTTGTGCTTATCCGGTATCTATGAGAATCGGCCAACATCTATTTTTCATCCCCCTAAATGTTAGGGGTAGTCCACCCCTAAATTTTTTATTTTATTTTTTAGACAAAATTTTACTTTCTATTTTTTTATGATACAACATACAAAAATACATACAACCCTAGATTTTCAACCCTCCACGATCAACCCCTATTTTTTACCGGGCAGGACGACGTCTGCCGGGACAGCTAGTTTAGTTATAAGTAAGTTATTTTCAGTCTATTCGTAGTATTTTATGTATGCACTTATTTGTGGATTGCAATTGAGATTTTTGTTTATATTTTAGTTTAGTATGGTTTTTTAATGCTAGTAATTTGTATTGTACATCAATAAATTAAAAAAATGTATGTGGTAGTGTTTTGAAGGTTACCTGTGAAGTTGCCATTTTTATTATATAAATTTATACAATAAAACGGTTTTAAGCGCGGTAATTTATTTGGTTTTATTATACCGACGTTTCGGCAACTTTTCAGTAGTAGTGATCAAGGAATTCAAAGATGTCAAATATCAATAAGTATTGTTAAAGGTTTTTTAGCCTAGCCTAGCTTAAGAGCATAAAACAGGGATAAAATAACACATTGCTAACATGAAACACGAGATCTACGAAGTCTGCGATCAGGGAACGCGCTGGACAAACTCAACCAGTAAATCAGATTCGATAAACTAAAAATCCCAGCGAAAGAGAATCGTTTCATGCCTAGAATGATGCGTGAGGCTATTGAAATAAAAAAATCGCCCAAATTTCAATAGGGAAGATGATTGCCAAGAACCACCTGTCTGGGATCCAATCATTAAAACGTTTAAGTAACAGTAAAAACCAACAGCCAGACCTCAGGACATTGTGAGCTCTTTCTGCGTCCAACGGAACATAAACCACCTTGATTGATAATTTGTCTTTTATTTTTCCCTCCACCCATTTTAATATGAATATATAAAGCTATTAGAGCTAGTCATGTTTGCTGAAGAGTTTCTTGCGCCACTTCTTCTCTTCAAGCCACAACATGTTGCGAAACGATGGTAAATTAGATTAGACTCCCAAAGAGTAAAATAATAAACAAAAATTAAATAATTGAAATGAACAAGTTGGCGGTAGGCTGAATAAAAACTTTGAGAATACACGTTTGACAAATGTCATCTTTATCTTCCGTGAGAAAGTGACAGGTGCCTTCAACTCCTTTGCACGTGTTACGGAAATAATTTTGTATTTTTAAGTGTTTTTCTGTTTTCCTACACTTGTGCTGTCCTTTTTGTGTCGGTGGTGGTTTATATTACTTTAATTATAATTGGTAAGACCTAATATATACTATGGCGTCCTCTGTGGGCGAAGATGTTCCTCCTGACAGGGGGAGGAATTCCTTAGATTCACAAATGGAGGAATTGAATAAAATGTGCCAATCTCCGATTAAGACTCCTCATAAACGGTCTATTGATGCATCATCAGACATTCCCGAAAAAAGAAATAGTCCTGCATCCACCTCTATTCAACATACATTTACTCGCCCGGGATATGAGGATAGCAGCGACCTTAAATACTCGGAAACTGATCTTGGTCCATTTGTCGTCCATGTTATGCGACCTGATAATTATACATCATCATTGTCTAACAGTATGAAGGTATTTAAGCTGGCTCAATTAATTTATAATGGTCAGGTTTCTGGTGTTGAGGAAATGAAAAACATTGGCAGAGACAAAATTGCAGTAGTATTTAAAACATATAATGATGCAAACTCTTTCCTTTCAAATCCACTTCTCTCAAGTAACAACCTTTCTGCTAATATTCCTCGGTTTCAGCTAACAAGAATGGGTGTTGTTCATCAAATCCCCCTAGACTGGTCTCTGGAACAATTGGTTTCATGGACTGAATGTAGGCCTATTTCCTCAACAATTATTAAAGCACCTAGATTAAATAGGAAAAAGAGATCTGATGGTAAAACTTTTTGGGAACCTACGGGAACTGTAGTTCTCACTTTTCTTGGCCAGATCTTACCATCACATGTCTATTGTTGCAATGTCTCGACTCCAGTTAAACTCTATACTCTGCCTACCATCCAGTGCCATAAATGCTGTCGTTTTGGTCATATAAGAGACCAGTGTAGATCGTCACCTCGCTGTTCCAGGTGTGCTGGCTCTCATGATGGTACGACATGTAATATCCCAGATGAAAAATTATCTTGTCTGCTTTGCTCAGGTTTCCATTCAGCCACGAACTCTACTTGTCCAGAACACAGTCGCCAGCGTCTAATTAAAATCACTATGTCTGAAGAAAGCATAAGTTATATAGAAGCATCAAATAGATTCCCCCGTGTACGAACGTCATATGCTGACATCACTAACAAGTCATTGCCACAAAAACCAGTTTATATGAATCGCCCCCTCCCAAACTCTGCCTCTAACCAACCTTTCTCTCAACCACCTCATTTTCCTTCTCAGTCATCTCTCTCTCAATCATCACCATCTACTTCTTATAAGAAAACAGTGTTTACCGAAAGACGGCCTAGACCAGAACTAGGCAAAACATATGACCACCAAGCTCATGCTTATATTACCTCTTCACCCTCTCCCTCCCTCCCAAATGGCTGTGCCCTTGGCCAAAACTCTTTTGATTCTCTTTCTCCAAACGATAACCTTGCTGAGCTGTTGACTATGACGATGACTAATATTCTCTCCAAATTTGGGGAGATAATACCGAACAATGTCTTAGTAATGATGCAATCTATTATCTCTTCTCTTTTAAAAAGTTTTATAGAAAATGGCAACTTGTCTACAGTGGAACACTCGTAGTGTAAATAATAAAAAGCATGATGTAACTCATTTGATCAACCGTTTTCACCCTGTCCTCTTTGCTATCTCGGAGACTTGGCTGAGGCCGGGTGTCCTATTTAGGGTGCCTGGATACTCATGTCTGCGGGATGACAGAGAGGATGGAAGAGCCGGTTGCGCGTTCCTTGTAAATAGATCATTCACATTCTCCCGTCTCTCTCTTCCTTCTCATTCTCGTGAAATTAACATTGTTGCAATTCAATTACTAGATAAAACTTTCATATCTGTTTATATTCCCCACCCCACCCAAAATCTGATCCAAGAACTTTTATGTATATTAAGTTCTCTCCCTACCCCTTTAATAATTTTTGGCGACTTTAACATCCGCCACACTCTGTGGGGTTCTCCTTCATGTGATTCTGTGTCCTCCTATTTTCTTGATCTCTTGGATCGCCTTAACTTGTGTATTTTGAATGATGGATCTCCCACACGTAGAACTTCTCCAACCCAAAACTCAAGTGCCCCTGATCTTACCTTGGCTTCCCCATCCCTAGCAGTCTCATTATCATGGTCTGTCCTTCCCCATTCTTATGGCAGTGACCACCTCCCTATTCTCACCTCTTTAGCTGACTCAACTCCTCCTGCCCCAGCCCCTAAGCCTCTATTAAAATTTAGGACTCAGAAAGCAGATTGGGAAAAATTTTCCCAATTGGTTGATAGTAAAATAGTTGGCCTCCCACAAATTGAAAATCATAATTTTCTCTCTGTGTATTTAGCACTTACCTCTGCCCTCCTATCAGCTGCAGAAGAATCTATCCCCCTGAAAAATTCAGCTGTTAACAAAATCCCTTCACCTGCCTGGTGGGATTCAGAATGTACTGATATGATTAAACAGCGTAAAGAAGCTGAATCAAAATTCTCTAAAGACCCTTCCTTGGTGAATTTTTTGCATTTTAAAAAAATCAGTGCTTGTACCAAAAGACTTTTACAGAAGAAGAAGAGACTAGGTTGGCAGCTATTCTGTGAATCTCTTTCTCCCAGATCATCTGCTTCACTGGTTTGGAAAAAAGTCAAATCCTTCCGTAAATCGCGAATAGAGAGTTATATTGATAGTGACACATCCTCAACCTGGCTCCATGAATTCACCTCTAAACTCGCCCCCCCATTTGTTCCCTTAGAGCCATGGCTTCCCCTTGCACTTTCTGCCATAGATTGCCAGGATACAATGAATTCTACGTTCTCATATGCTGAGCTCTGTTGTGCCCTAGACCATCTTCGGGATACAGCCCCTGGTGTAGATGGTATTCCCTACTCTTTTGTTGTTAACGCTTCTGAATCCACCAAGAAAACTCTTTTAAGCATCCTGAATCATATATTTCTTTCTGGCTCTGTTCCTGATCAATGGAAAATACAAATAATTATCCCTATTCTTAAACCTGGTAAAGACGCATCTGATCCATCTTCTTATAGACCAATAGCATTATCTTCTGTTCTAGCAAAAATCATGGAACATTTGTTGAAAAACCGGCTGGAATGGATAGTGGAAAATAGAGATTTACTCCCTAAAAGTCAGTTTGGATTCAGAAGAGGTTTTGGGACTATAGATAGTTTGAGCCTTTTAACAACTGACATTAGACGTGCCTTTTCTCGAAACGAGCACGTCGTAGGCGTGTTTCTGGATATACAATCTGCCTATGACAATGTAAATCTTCAACTACTCAGGCAGAAACTGCTTAATCTGAGTATACCCTTGAGGATTACTAATATCATTTGTAATATGCTGATGGAAAGAACCATCTTCGTTCGATTTTCGGGAAAAGACTCACCTCCAAGACTAATTTGGAAGGGACTTCCTCAAGGCTCAGTCCTGAGTCCTCTCCTCTACAATATTTACACATCCGATTTAGACACAACCGTTAACTGTTTCTGCAATATCTTGCAATATGCAGATGACATAGCTCTCTATGCCACATCATGCTCATTCACAGACGCCACTACCCGTCTGAACTCAGCTCTCTACTATTTGAACATATGGCTACAAGAACATGGTTTATCTGTTTCTGTATCTAAAAGCTCAGCAGTCACCTTTTCACGCAAACGGGAGATCCCCTCTCCTGACATTCATATCGATAACCAACCAGTCACATCTTGTAATTCTGTTAAATTTTTAGGCGTCTTTTTAGACTCGAAACTTTCAGGCATTCCTCATATAAATTATGTTTGTCAAAAGGCAGAAAAAAATATAAATATCTTGCGGTCATTATCAGGAGTTAGATGGGGTTCTCACCCATATTGCCAGAAGCTTTTATACAATGCCATTGTGCGTAGCCATTTTGACTATGGTAGTTTTCTCTTAGAACCATGCAGTAAAACCGCTTTAATTAAAGTAGATCGAATACAAGCTAAATGCCTCAGGATAGTATGTGGTGCTATGAAGTCTTCACCTACAAATGCCCTCCAAGTAGAGTGTTTAGACCCACCATATTTTCTGCGTAGACAGATGCTTGCAGATCGATTCTTTTCTAAAGTGGCTGAGCTTTCGGACCATCCTCTTCTAGACTCTCTTAATGAACTTGCTAACCTATCCTTAACCTGTAGTTATTGGACCCATAAATCTTTGCCTCTTTTAATTAATTCTTTTAATAAGTGTCAAAACCTCCCTTGCCCTGTGTCACAAAACTCCAAAAACCCCCTCTTCCAATCTAGCTTTAGTAGCCTTCTTTTCCGCCCACATATTATACTTGAATTCGGTATCGGCAAAAATTCACCTGGCTCTAACCAGAAATTTAATAATATCATTCAAGAACAGTGGTCAGATTATCTTCAGTTTTACACAGATGCATCTAAATTATCGCAGCTCGGACCCGTTGGTGCAGCTGTGTGGATCCCTAAGTACAAAATTATTCTTAATTATAAAATCCCCTATCCTAATTCTGTATTTTCTGGGGAGTCAATTGCTATCCTGGAGGCTATCCTCTATATCGAATCGCACAACTTAAATAAATGCATCATCTTCACAGACTCTTTAAGTTGCCTTCAAGACCTTATGAAGTTTCCATTTCACTCTAAAACGTACTCAGAAATCTCCCTAAACATTAAAGAGGCACTCTATCGTTGTCACTCTGCTGGTCTAGAGATTGCTTTAGCTTGGATACCTGGCCACAGCGGAATTCGACACAATGAGATTGCCGATGGTTGTGCCAAAGAAGCCATCTATACCGGTAGCTCTAAATACGGCAAGTGCTATCCACGGGACTTGCATTCCGTGGCTACCACACAGATGCACGACAGCTGGGACCGATTATGGCAAACATCCCGCCAAAGAGTTGGCAAACACTACGGCCACCTGCAACCGTACTTACCTACTAAACCTTGGTTCTTTCAACATCGCCTCCTCTCCAAAAAAATTGTATCCTGCATAATTCGCCTTAGATTGGGTCACTGTTGCACCCCAGTATTCCTTGCCAAGATCAGGGTTCGAGACCATTCTCTTTGCGAATGTGGATTAGCGGAAGGGACTTTGGAGCATATTTTCTTTCATTGTCCTAAATCACAACTCCACTTTACGATATTCTTCCACAAGATTTCCCCCGCCCTGTCAGTGTTAATTCTTTACTAACTCTATATAATAATGGTTGTATATATATATTATGTAAATTTTTAATGCTTAATAATATTTACTTATAGTGTAGGTAGCTAGCCTAACATAATTTATGTTTGTTTTGTCCACAGGATTACAGAAGGGTTTTGTTACGGTATACCGATTAATATCCTACCTTTTTTTTTAAACATTCCAACACCTGTCACTTTGTACTCAATACTGTGTCATTGGCAAAATCAATGCCTCTGCGTTGGCGCCATTCTAACCAAATATAGAATAGAATAGAATCTTCCGTGACCACGGCCACTGAAAAGCGGCCGAAACGTCGGATAAACCTAAATAAAATAAATTACCGCGCTTAAAACCGTTAAAACGTAGTTTTATTAAATAAGAAAATTATTGTTTTCCTACTTCTATTTGGAAGTACATATGTTACGACAAATTGCAATGGAGTATCCTTGCGAATGCTGCCATCATTAATAGCCGTATAAAAGCAACAAAATATTTTAATTAATACAAACATAAACCTTCAGGGGAATATTCCCAACAAAAAATTGTGTTATTTTCATCTCATATTACAAGCAAAATTTACATAATGGACAATGCTCTATAGAGGCGCCCTTGGTCTCAATACGGGCCAAAAGGGAGGCCGATAATGCCCTCTCCATTTACAGAGGCCTGTTGGACCCTCTGGAGATAACTGCGAGATTAGTTCGAGCCGTAAGGCCCTAAGTCGGTTTTAAGGGTAATAATCTGCTAAAAGCTACTTTGAAGCTATAGTAATACAGAAAAAGTTGCATGGGATTTTGTTTTTCAGAGGCTTAGCAGACCGGCAGGCTGCCCACCTAATGGAAAGCTGTTACCGTCTCCTATTATTACTAATCAATAATTTACAAAAAAAACGGATCTTCAAAATTCGAGACGTAACGTAGTTTTTAAATTAAGAAAAAATCACCAAATCACCTCCAAATTGAAACCATAATACTTCTTCAGTTTTTATCAAAACACGATAAAATATATCCACATATCTATGTGGATATATTTCACATGCGCTGCATGGGCATGACAGAGACTTAAGCTTGAGGCCGTCGTCGGGCCTATCTATTCGCTGGGTAACCTGGTCGAGGTTATACTGAACAGTGACGATTATTGGGGCGGTTGCGAAAACATTTTGTGGGTCAGTAATATCTCAAAAGGAGGTCGCTGAACGAGAGAGGGAGAGAGGTGCTCATGCGTCCCGCGGGTACCAACGTCCCGTAATTCCGCTACAGGAGTCCTCCAGCATCTGGAGTGCGGAGGATTAAACCCCTCTCGACGAAGTGAATTTGCCTCTCTCTGGGCATTCTCAAGCACTGATGCGCAGGATCAGCGCGGGCGTTACTACGTTTTGAGTCTTCAATGGATAACCCCCATTGATTTAGTCTAATCTCAGTAAAGGACCCGATAGTGTGGGTAATGTATTTCCCCCTGCCTCAAAAAAACCCTTCTGTGAGGCAGTAATAAACTTATATTAGCGTCACAATATTATTTAGGACGTTGGAATGGCCCTAATATCTTCTCTTTAGGTGTAGCAATGCTTTACATACGCGAAGTTGTTGACGTTAAGGGTCTTTGATGGAGGATTATGGTGGATAGTATTTTTCTCATTCAACTCCCACTAAAGTTGTCCACTCTTTGTTGACTTAAAATAGAGCCTCATACACAAAGGCTAGTGAATTTTCTTTTGTTATGGAATAAGATTAGGCAACTAGTAAGCTTTTTGGTACGTCATAATACTTTTCGATTGCCTAAAGTTTTTTGAGGTCAAGTGATATCTTTTTTTGGAATAATAATGTAAGACTAGTGGTTACCAAATGGTCGAAATTCGACCATGATTAATTTAAATTATAAGTTTGAACATTATTAAGGTTCGAGTTATACTATACTTCTATAAACACAGATTTCGTCAAGGCTACACTGTTAATTTGACTTTTACTGTTAACAAAAGAGTAATATATGCGTGTGTGAAATACACGGTAGTGTGTAATGTTTTTTTATTGATTTAATCTTTTTCATGCACAAATTTTACAGTCGTGGTAGCGTAATGGTAAGCGCACGGTACTATACGGATATATCTAGTTCGACTGCGGTTAAACGGATATAATAAAAAAAATGGTAAGCGCACGCGCCCCTACATCGAAGGGCGCGGGTTCGAACCTGACCGGAACGCATGCACCTCTTAGTCAGTTTTGTAATCTAATGTGCATATTGTTACAATTGCCACGTGCTGAAAACGGTGAAGGAAAACATCGTGTTGCAACCTGCACATCGAGATAACCGATGTGTCAAACCTGCCAAGTCGCCTTGGACAAGCGCGGCGGGTATACTGTCCGTTCCCCCCATAATGGGAGGCCCGAGCCATGCAGTGGGACATTTATGGGCTGACATTATGCACGATAAAAAAAAAGTTAGCATTTTGCACCCATTCTCTATATAAACTATACATGTGCGAAATTTCATACTCCTCTCCCTTCAGTTCTACGTGACCGAGCGAGCCGAGGTGGTAAGCTTTTATTTCTCCAATTATGTTAGGCTCAGCCACGAGATTCTCAATTTCGAGGTTGGTTCGGACCCTCGGAACCCCTCGGACCGCCGTAAGTATATATGTAGGTATATATGTATATATAGGTGTACCTATGTACAACAGTGAATAGCAGTTGCTGGTGAGTACGCGTAAAATTTGTGTATAAAGTTTTTTAAATATGAGTAAACAAAGTGCATTTATCAATAAGAAAGTGATGAAAAAATAGTGAGTGAAAATGAGTGATAGCTTAAAAATACTGCATAAATAAAAAATAAATAAATAATTGAAGACGTGAGTGGATGAAGGTGATATGTCGCATATTCGGTTTTTTGCTTTTTTTTGCGTAGATGAAGGTTATAAGTCGATACCAAATGACTACAGACCTTAGACCATAGATATAAGGCATATTTAAAAAAATAAAAGTTGAAGAAGGTGTTCAGTTCAGTTCAGTTTAAAATAAAAGTAAAACTTTTATCTCGATTTACTCAGAATTGGAATTATGCGACATATCACCTTCATGCACTCATGTCTTCAATTACAATTGAAGACGTGAGTGGATGAAGGTGATATGTCGCATATTCGGTTTTTTGCTTTTTTTTGCGTAGATGAATGTTATAAGTCGATACCAAATGACTACAGACCTTAGATCATAGATATAAGGCATATTTAAAACATAAAAAGTTGATAAAAGGTGTTCTGTTCAGTTCTGTTTCAAATAAAAGTAAAACTTTTATCTCGATTTACTCAGAATTGGAATAATGGGACTTATCACCTTCATCCACTCATGTCTTCAATTGCATAAGTTGATAAAAAATGCTATTTATTTTTTATTTACCGCGGCAGTCCCCGAGTGCCACAGAGTTTTTTTTTACTGCAAGAGAGTTTACTGCAATCCGCCTGATGAAAAGAAGTTACCATCACTTATAGACACGTGTAACACCTAATGCGCTGTTACTGTTGAAAAGGGGCCTGGAACCTGGCCACTAATGCCGGAACATAGCTATAGCGGTATACTGAGTCTAGACCATGGGTGGTGTGTAAATGACCCAGCAACTGGTTGTTTTGTCACTTCTTCCGACATCTTTCTCCGTGTCTGCATGGATATAAATATTATTACTGAAGCCCCAATTTTATTGTACATTAAACCTACTTTCCCTTTCAGAGCCTTGTTTAATGCTCAATAAAACCATTGACCCACTCTTTGAATTCAAAAAAGGTGTAAAGAGGGTTGAAATGGGAACTGAACTCAAGACCGTAATTAAACCGAGCTCAAGTACAACAGAAATAGGCTCGACTCCAATTATGTGCTTACGTGTGTAGTTAAAAGTCAAGTATTGCTGTGTAGTTCATGAACGATGTATTATTAAGAAACGTTTCCTTACATACCGAAGTAAGAAAGAGAGTTGCTCTGAAAGAGCGTCGGGGTGAAGGTAAGGAAAGGAATACTTCGGTGGTTCGGGCATGTGGAAAGAATGTATGGTGAAAGAATGACTAAACAGATATACAATGCAAAAGTGGATGGATGCAGAAGTTGCGGAAAGCTACGACACACCTTCCATGATCAAATTGATCGTGTACTAGCAGAAGGTGATGTCAGGAGCCTTAAGGCAGATTTATACAGGGTCAGTAGCTGTCGTCAGTGCTGGCGCCGAAAACTGCCTCATACGATTTACACGCAGTCAGTGTTTCGTCAGTAGTCGAGGATATTTCTTATGGTGTACACACGTTTGTAAAGTCAGTGCGGAAAAATGAATTCTCGAAAACAGCAAAAAATCAGAGTTAATAGTAATGCTGTTGCGCGCATTTCTTTATTTCTATAATTTTGTTATTTATTATCCCACAGGCATTCATTACCGCTGTATAGTTGAATAATCTTTAAGTTCTCTGTGTCGCTCATTTTTCGCCTCATTCTGTGATTTGGTGCAACGCAGCGTGGTCGCCGTACAATAAAGCGGCAGCGACTGACTTCGGCATTTACACGGCGTCAGTTGCGCTGGCGTGGGTGGTAGGGGAAGCGGACTGACGCCGAAAAATATGAAGCGGGAATATTGAAGTCAGTACTGACGCGACAGTACTGTACTGACTTGAAATCAATTTACACGATGGTAGTGCCAGGTCAGCACTGACTCGGCAGTGCACTGACGTCAGTTACTGAATCAATGTAAATCTGCCTTTAAGAACAGACGAGCGTGCATGACAAGAGCTATGATTGTCATAGAAGCAAGTGAGGTATGTAAGAATAAGCCCTAATGGCGCTCAGTTTTTCGTGCCTACCTAGTATGTTTGACCCAATTGTTACTTTAATTAAACAGTTAATTACAAATATATTGTACATTAAATCTTTATGGTTTTTTTCTTTCTTTTCAGGTTCTCATCAATAACTCTGCGTTGAAGAATGTAAGTAATTAAATATGTTTTTATATAAGAAACTAATACATTTAAAAGGTGAATATAAGTTTTAGTTACTAACTAACTTAGTTTCAAAATAGTAAATAACTTTGTGTTAGTGAATACAAAATTTAAGTAGCTTTCGCTTGTGTATTAAAATAGTTACTTAGTTTATCAATGTACTTATTTAATAAGAACTACAACGAATATCAGCTAATTATTTATAAGGGTTTGTACACACGATGCGTTGCGACGCCGAACCGCAAAGATTTCGCTGTATTGAAGATCACATGAGCTTTCCGGCGCTTTCATGTTGTTACACTTTTTTTTTTTGAGGCGAGGGAAAATGACTAACCGATTTACGCACTCTCTGGGCCGTCACTAGGAAACGGCACGAATCCACGGGGGGCGGTAACGCTAGCAATTGTATGCTTTATTTTGCGCTCCGTCCGCTATGGACTACACAGAGGAGTGTGGAGACTCCGAGTGATGCCGCACGGGCGAGCAACCTCAATACCCACTAAAAACCCCCTCCTCCCTTCGCGGCCCTGCGCTTTTGTGTGTTGGAAAGACTAAGATAAAGAACATAGTTACGCAACAGTCGATCCAGCGCAATAAAGTGCTTGAAGTGTGCCCTGGGAGAACACACTCCACTACGGAACGGGGGTAGTTGTTAAATCCCTTGCTTTACCTAGTAGCTAAGGGCCCCCATCGTTCCGGATCCTAACTCAGGGAGGGAAGTAATGCGCGTACCTGCCTCTCCGGGTGCCGGTTGAAGGCCGGCGACCTCGAGAAGAGACCGTAGCACGCGCCGAAGGACTTCGCTCCCTATCCCTTTCTGCGGCCTCTTTCAGAGACATTACTGCCTCACAAAAAGAAACCGCAGCATCCCAGCGGTCGTCGCTCTGCAACATGGCCGTTACCAAGTCGCCGAGCGATCCGACGGCTCCTACGTGTGTCTCGAGCTCGAAACGCTGCGGCGTCCAGGCAGCGCACTCGACAAGCGTATGAAACGCCGTATCGGGTGCGCCACACTGTCGGCAATCCGGGGAAGGCAAGCAGCCCACAATGCGAAACAGATACTGATCGAAACAACCGTGTCCGGTCAGTATCTGTGTCGTCCTGAAGGTCAGGGTTCCGCTACGCTTTTCAATCTTTTTGAATACGACCCTTTTACAGGTTGAAAAATGTGGCGACCCCTTGGTCATAGACAGACAAATTGTTAGTAATTTAAAACACTACGTTTATGTTTTTTCTCTATTTTGTTACTCATATTCATTATTAGGGCTCTATAATATATAAAAAGCTTCCGAGCTTAGAAGGTACCTAAGTACGAGGTAGAAATTTGCATTGCCTTATCCTTTTGCCGGTAACCTCCAAGCAAGGCTCTGCGATGCTTCTAGGGGTCGCGAGCCACAGATTGAAAATCATTGCAACGGTGAATGTATCCTCGTGTCGCATACACCGTGCATGCAGCATTAGGCTGGAGTGTACAGTATGTAAAATGCCGCAACGTATAGTGCGTCGCTTTGAAACTTGCAAATACACAGATGTTATTTTTCACTCTCTACTTTTTTGACTTTGACACAAAACTATGTCACCAGTGACAGTAAATACTAAATGTCAATGTCATTTGTCAAATTGTGGCATAAAACTTAAAAACAGGAATGTTTTACTAATGAAGCTAGTGTTATTTGTTTTGCGAGTACACTACATTAAATTTGGAAACACAAGTTTTCTTTTCTTTATTTATGCTAGATAGTGATGTGGCGGTTCTTTCGATATGTAAATCATATCGATATCCAATATACGTGAGATAGAAGGAATATATATTATGTCTTACGTAAATTTATGGCAATCAGTTCATTTAATTTTGCTCGTATAAACTTTATTCCGTATCCTTAAAATACTAAAAACTTACTTTCATCTCTGCTATTGAAAGTATCAAATTTTATGATAGTCGGTTTATTTTCTAACTGGTGAAGAAGTATCAAAAATATACTTTACAGACATGCAACCACACTTTTCCTTTGATATTTTGCTCTGCTATCTTACATTTTACTCCCCACGTAACAAGATGTTTAACGGCCGATTCCTATATCTTAACCAACCGTTCATTTTTATTACTGTCAGTTAAAATTTGACATGAGTTCCATACAGGTAATGCCAAAATTCAATCGATGATAAAGTAGGTGAATGCATAGTGCATGACGGCCTCTGTGGTGGAGCGGGTTAAGCCTTTGCCGGCCTACCTCACTGCAACGCAGAGGCTCCGGGTTCGATTCCTGGTATAGTAAATTTCGGAAACGTATTTTCTCCGTTATTTACCATGGTCTGGGTGTCTGGGATCGGCCCCAGAGCGGTCCGTTGTATATTACCCATAACACAAGCGTAACTTGCTTAATTTGGGGATATACAATGTGTGTGTTTGTCTGCCGATTATTATTATTATTATTATAGTATAGGAACTTGCTATATGACAATCATTACTTTTATAAATTTTCTCTCCACCAATTTTCTCACCAACTCACTTTATTTTTCCGCGTGAGTTTTTTCTTACCGATAAAAGATCTAACCGCGAATCGTTGAAGCACGCAAAACGAATTAGTTCAGGTGGGGACCTCACTCGGTCGGTCAACCGTACAATTGAATGAATTGAACGAATGAACGAATACCTTGCGATCGGCCGAATTGTGTGGAACAACCTTTATATCGGTTCTTCGTATAAATGTTCTCAAGCAATTTTCAATCTTATAAGCCTTAGATTACGGTTCTATGCTATTTCAAAGTGAATGTAAAATAATTTGGTATAACTAGAAACTGATGACTGAAGAATTGATTAGACTTGTTTCATTGCTTTATTTATTGAGGATTTTTTCGGGTTTGTCGTCGAGTTATTTCATAGCAATTTTGGACGGATCAAATCGTTTAAATTGGTCTTTGGAGATCAATTTTGGATTTTGTGTTGGCGATGTTTTTTGCTATAATGGAGACTGACGACACGAAGTAGTTAATGAAATAACTTCTCATACATGCTTCCGACTGAATTTCTTCCGTCTGAAATACAGTGATAAAGTAAATAGCAAGTAAATTATATTGATGTAAAACAGAGAACAGAAAACATACATCTGACCGGGTAGTAGCTAAGATTTTATTATTAGTGATCAGTATAAGTTTTTAAGACTATATAATAAATAAAATATATCAATGGTAGATCTGGTCACTGTCATTTTTTTGTATTTTCAAAATTGTCTGCCACAAAGTAAACTGCGCGATAATGGTCTGCCATTCTTATTTTCCGATAATAATAAGCCTATATTTTCAAATTTCAAAACGGCAGACGTGGTCAAATGGATTTAAAATTGGTCAAAAATCGATACCTGTCTCAGCGCTCGTCGCGTCCTCCACTTTGAGCTTAGTGAGTCCCCGTGCCATGCTCGGTAGGTATAGGGGCCGCAATGTACAAAACCTCAGGTCTGGTCAAATAAATACAGTTAGCCGTTCACTGGATCTTAATCCATAAAAGAAATGTGAAATTATAATCGTTTTCAGCTACAAACATGTCAATTTCTATTTAAAAAATTAAAGTTTCAATAAAGTTAATCCTCTTTTAAGTAATATTTTCTTAAGTTTTCGCGACTTGTACACATAATAAAACTACGTTTACGTATAAAATAAATTACCGCGCTTAAAACCGTTAAAATGTAGCCTCTTTTAAGTACTCTGAGCATGGGAGTTATTCTACAAATTCATTAACGAGTCCTGCGTTTTCTTTTTTGCAAGACTCGCTGTCTTATTTAAAACTCAATTAAAATATAAGATACGCTCGCGGCTTTGTCCACGCTTGACTTGAAATTCCCACGGATTCCTTGGATTCAAGGTACCGCAGCATTTAATAAAGAATGAAAGCTATCGTTTTAGTGAGAACTAATTTTTATGCCGAAGAACAACCGATCCGATCGATCAACAAATCGCTCCCGGGAAAATGTCCGCGGGATTCCTGGGATAAGAAATATCACACATTTCATTACATAAGCTATCGATCAGTGAAGAAATCACATTGAAATTCGTTTTTTTGCAACATGATCATTTTAAACTATTCGCAAAAAAAACCCGCGAGATTCCTAGGGTAAAAAGTACCGTAGATTTTAAGTCTAAGAATTTGCTGTCGATCAGTGATAACCGCATTGAAATCTGCTAAGTAGTTTTTACGTGAATCCCTTACAAACAAACACAGACAAAAAAATGCATCGTTTTCTCCATCGTTTATAATATAATGTATAAGCTGTACCCACGAATTCGTCAGCGTAGAATGTTTTTCGCGGGATCTAAAAAAATAAGCCTCAGTTACTCCTCATAACATCAGTTATCTGACAGTGAAAGTTGAATCGAAATCGGTCCAGCCGTTTCAGAGATTAACCGGAACATCAAGCAGCAGACAAAATTTGAGAAAATATTTTTTTTAATAATTAGCGTATTTTCATATGTATTTAGTAAAAAGCTGTTATTTTGACATTACACACACTTCAATTTTGTTTATCTATATATAAACTAGCTGTCCCGGCAGACGTCGTCCTGCCCGGTAAAAAATAGGGGTTGATCGTAGAGGGTTGAAAATCTAGGGTTGTATGTATTTTTGTATGTTGTATCATAAAAAAATAGAAATTAAAAATTTTGTCTAAAAAATAAATAAAAAAGTTTAGGGGTAGACTACCCCTAACATTTAGGGGGATGAAAAATAGATGTTGGCCGATTCTCATAGATACCGGATAAGCACAAAAAATTTCATCAAAATCGGTCAAGCCGTTTCGGAGGAGTATGGCAACGAAAACTGTGACACGAGAATTTTATATATTAGATGAGTGAAGCAACAACTTTGTATACCTTTGAAAGAAGCGAGGAATGTTATTTTTTTTTAGATTATACATGAAAAATACACTAAGGGCCGCTTGCATAACGATCGCCTTTAAATAAAATTAGTCAATCATATTAAACTAGTTGGTATCGCCAAGTAACCTCCTTTCGGCACATATAAACTTTTCTTCTATTAATTTAAATTTTTCCTTTAAATCTGACGGCGCGTCCCCCTTTTTGCACGTCACGTCATTCATGTCATATCATTAAATTAAGTAAACCGCCTCGCTTCGTATACAAATAAAATAACTTAAATATATCGCGCCCGCAAAACATATATATCATATAAATGACCCGCTCCGCACCGTAAATGTAAAATAAAATAAACAAACGCAATATAAAATACTGTAAATATAAAATATAAAAAAAAAGTGTGTGTGAAGTGGATAGAGAAGAAGAGGAGCCGCATTTCATTCCCATTAACCAGGTAAGTGCGTGCTCGTTCTCGAATTCCCATCTAAATTGTCCCACACTTCTTATCCAGCGATTTGACACGGTTCGCTTATAACAAAATCCAGCGCCGCCGCAATACTAGTAGTACCGTAGTACCGTATGAAAATACGGCAAAGTACTTAGGTATGACACTTGACGCTAAACTGCGTTGGAAAGCTCATGTCAAAAAGAAACGCGAGGAACTGGAGGCTCGCTATAGAAATATGTACTGGCTACTTGGAAAACATTCAAAATTGTCGGTACCTAACAAACTGCTTCTTTACAAACAAGTCCTGATGCCAGTCTGGACCTACGGTGTACAGTTGTGGGGCTGTACCAAACCAAGTAATGTAGAAATCATACAACGCTTCCAAAATAAAGTGCTGAAAGGAATTGTAAACGCGCCATGGTACGTTAGATCGAGCGATCTCCATCGGGACCTGACAGTGGAGTTTGTCAACAACATTATTAGGAAGTACGCGGAAGGCCACGAGCATCGGCTTCATCATCACGTGAATGTCGAGGCGATCCAGCTCCTCGACAACACGGACTTAACGAGAAGGCTCAAGAGGACAAAACCATTTGAACTAGTGGTTTAAAAAAACAAAAGCGTAGTGTAATGTGCTTGCTATTAATAAAGAACACATGAACAAAGTGTCTTCGCCTTAATAGAGACAATAAAAAAAGTGTTAATGGACACTTTCTTAGTAATAATACTTTTAGTTAATTTAGGTTATATTTAAATTACTTATTAATCTTCTTAGGTTAGATGGTAATATTAATAAGGTATTTCTTATAAAATACCTTATTTATAGCAAAAAAAATCATATTAAACTGAGTTAAACTCTTTTAATTGAGAGAGTGAGAGTAAGAGAGTGAGAGTGTGTTTGTGTGTGTGTGCGTTTTAATTGTATTTGTTCCGTTTTCCTCTACAAATTGTACACTACCATCTTGATATTCGTGGATAATGTAGTAGGATAAACACTGACATTGTACTATTTACCTTTTTTTTCTTATGTAACTTTAGTGTATATCTGTTTATTGTCCTTAATAAATAAAATAAAATAAAATTTTAATAAAATTTATATGCCTCCGCATACCACTGCATTATATTATTATGATAAAAGCGTATTTGGGATGGCACCAAGAATATATAATAAGTTACCATGCAATATAATGCAAGAAAATAATATTAATATGTTTAAACAAAAATTATTCGAGTGGTTGACAGAAAAATCCTATTTATAGCGTACAAGAATATTTGAATGAGAGATAATTATGAAGATTTTTTGACATTGTATTTACATAACCCATTTAATAAATCTGAACTCGACATACTATCTATGATTACTATATAATTTTAGAAAAATAAGTAAAATTAATGTCTGTAGATTGAGTGGACTACACTGTTTTTGTTAATTAGTTGATTTTCATCTTAATTACTATTTGCATGCCTGAAAAGGCAAAAACATGTGAAACATTACACAATATATTGTCATCTAATATTTATATAATACTAACCATGTTTTTAAGCAAATAAATGATTTGATTTGATTTGAAAAATAAAAACTGCCTAAATACGTTTTACACAAAACGTATTGACAGTTTTTTTAAACATATTTAGCGGCAAATTTTGCGTTGTGCAAGACGCTAATCGTATTAAAAGGTGTTAAATACGTTTTGTATTTCTTAAATAAATTTAAGTAACCTTATGCAAGCGGCCGTAAATCAATAAAAAAAACATTACACACACTACCATGTATTGACACACACACGCAATATACTCTTTTGTTTATTGTTCAAGTCAAATTAATAGTGTAGCCTTGGCGCAATCTGTGATTATAGAAGTCTTTGACATTAATTGTTATGGTCGAATTTCGACCACGGACGACGAGTAGTTTGTATTTAATAAATCAACGCTTTCAAAGAAATACCTTCGATACAATTTTATAACATCCAATTTTCAATTATAGAAGGCATCTTTAATTAAACGCACGTTATATTTAAATGAAAATTTTCCACTTAACGCCCGCGACGAAGTGAGCTGGCGGCGCTCGGGCCATATTAAAAATTGCTCGATAAATTCAGAGCGAGGTGAAAAAGTCGAATGATATCTTGATTGGGTACCTTTTTAATATCCAATAATTAACTCTCTGTGAGCAGGTTCATTATCTGAGAGTTATGAAGGAAGTAGAAACACTTTGTGAGTTACAAGCCACTTTGATCATCATTAATAATAAATTATGAGAAATATTTCAAGTTCTATTTTGCTACTGAATTTAAGTTGTGATACTTCTTATTAAAATCTAAATATTAATTTAACATCAACGTGCCCCAAACAATGGGATAATGAAACGTTACAATGAATACTATACAGAAGCTGACATATTTTTTCTTAGAAGGGCTAAGCTCTGTACAGAAATAAAATTTTAGAGCTGTCCATGGATGTACCTGTTGCTCAACACTAACAGATATTAGACAAGTATGGTAGTGAATTTCACATGTATTGACAACCAAGTCTTATAAAATTAATTTGTAATTCTCTGGATAAAATAACTGACTGACAGACAGACGGGTTTATTCCTTTTTTATTATAGTTCTCTCTCTCTCTCTCTCTCTCTCTCTCTATCGCTGATTGCGCCACAAGTAACATTTACCAATATATATTATAATCTTTTAGTGGTGTAATTGTTCGTTGCCCTAAATAAATACAATAAAAAAGATAACAGACGGTTGATTATCATTATTATATCTATTTGTCTGAATGTTCCAGCTGATCCCTGAAACGGCTGGACCGATTTTGACGGGACGTTTACTGGTTGATTACAGGTGTTGTAAGAATTAATTTAGGCTACTTTAGGCTCACGTGAAGTAAAACTTTAAATAAATGCATTTATGCGTATACGCCCATTTGTTAGAACGCCCTCGATATGGTGATTTTTGGTGTAACAGAAAATGTATGTTAAGATATTGTGCCGACCCCAAATAATTGGAAGAAGAGCAAAGAAGCTCACCTACTATATTTAAGTTTTTATTCGCAATTCTGAACAATTGATTCAAGGTCATCAAAATCTGATCATCAGTTCATTGACTCCAAAACAACCTGTTTATATCATTAGAAACATAAACACATGTCGCACGTTTTAATATGTAAATTCTAAAAGTATATTAAATTATATAACTAAAAAAATAATGCTAACTTGATTGTGTGAATGAAATCTGGCTATTTTACAAAGTTGAATGTCACTCTGTATAATGGCTGAGGTTATCGTAGATCATAAATTTCTCACTTCTAAACGAGTTTATCCTTCTTAAATATTAAAGCAGGTTTATTTATATATGTTATGTAACGAATCACAAGAGAACAAAATAACTCCACATGAAGCGATACAGAAAGATTTATATTTCCAACATATATGGCACTAGATAGGATAATATATATAGGTATAGACATAAGGCCCACACTGCACATGCACTTCCTCACCACCAGCATGTAACAGATACACTCTACATTAGTATAAGTTTAGTATTAAAATTATAATAAATTAATATTGTTTCGAGTTACGTAGGACTCTAATTAAAATGCCATTGGAATTACTATAGTTTATTAGAACTGTACAAACACGCATAAAACATGTTTAATATACAAAAATACTGCACGATTCAATAACACGCGCAATGTCCGTTATTATATCGCTCATCAAATCTACGTCTTGCTCGTATCGTAATACTCTGTTCGGGCATTGTTTTATACTAACTATACAGTACAACAAAGGACCCGTTATATGCACACCTGGTTAATTATTGCTGCGGACGGCCATAAACAAAAACAATAAGCTATTGTCTAATTGCAAATATTAAACACAACGTAAACAAAGGAAGTTCAAATGCGGGAAAAACAATAAACCAGGTGCGTATTTCTTCCTCGGTATGTAACAATATAATAAGTTATTCGTAAAGTACACTATAACACAAAAATCACAAAATTAATGTCACACAAAATAACAAAAATAACTAATAAGCGTGTATAAACTCTAAAAATTAAATCTAGAAATTAAGTTACGTTACAAGGGTACGACATACCTTCCATGATTAAATTGATCATGTATTAGCAGAAGGTGATGTCAGGAGCCTTAAGAACACACGAGCGTGCATGACAAGAGCTATGAATATCAAAGAAGCAAGTGAGGTGTGTAAGAATTAGCCTGAATGGCGCTCTGTTTTCGGTGCCTACCCCGCAAGGGACCTGGCGTGAAGTTATGTATGTATGTATGTACAAGGGTACGGAACTCGATTCGGTAGAGTGGTTAAAAAAGGAAGAAAGATTCTTGTTCCGCGCCAGAACCTTCATGTTGGAGATGTTATCTGTAGACGGGTAGCCAAATTGAAATATCTGGACTGCACAATCACCGACACAAACACCAAAGAGGATGAAGTACTTATACGTTTACAAAAAGCCCTGAGGTGTTGTGCAGCCCTGCATAAGGTTCTCGTGTCCAGGCTTCTAAACAGAAAAACCAAAATCAGGATCTCTAAAACGGTCATATGGCCAATCCTGATGTATGGCTGCGAAGCTTGGATGATTACCCCCAAGGAGGAAAACCAGCTTTTAATAGCGGAAAGGAAAGTTCTCCATAAGATTCTGGGTCCAACAAAGAGAGAGGATGATAGCTTGAAGGTCCGAACCAATCTCGAAATTGAAAATCTCGTACCCGAGCTAAACATAATGGGAGAAATAAAAGCTCACTGCCTCTGCTGGCTCGGTCACGTAGAACGGAAGAGGATCGCAGAGTAAGGCAAGCATATTTGAGGCGGTCAGTAGGTCGGTGTCCGGTTGGCTGACCCAGAGTGGAGGCTGACCTGTCAAAGCTACGAGCCAATAATTGGCAAGAAACTGCGCAGGAAAGCGAAAAGTGGCATGCTCTCGTTTCGAAGGCCAAGACTCAGTTTGGGTCGCTGAGCCAATGGAGTAAGGAAGTTATGTACCGACCTAAGTTAGTAAAGCCTCAGATACAACAGGTATTATATTCGGTCCAACCGTTTCTTTTACCGTTGACAGGTAAATAGATAGAATCCAGACGCAACGCTTTGTGCCACTGTCTGTTATATGGTGGAAACACCACCAGTCAGAACCGAGCTTTTGGATTCATCTTTTCTGGTGCGCACTGCCGAAGAGTGTAATAATTTGCCGGAGTCTGTTTTTCCGGACAAATACAATCTTGAAATATTCAAATCATGAGTGAATAGGTATCTTCTAGGTAAGCGCGCTCCATCCTAGACTGCGTGAGTAAGTGATCTTAACATCAGGTGTGGAAAGGAAGCATAACGCTTGGTTCTGACTGGTGGTGTTCCCACCATGTAACGGTGGCGCAAACCGGTGCGTCTGGTTGTCCGATGGTAAAATGGGAATGGAGGAATCAGCTTGTGCAATTCTAAGGAACACTCCCCGAAATGTATCTGATAGAAGACGGTTAGCCTCGCAACCCCGTTTCTTAACATTTATAACATAATTTGCATTCTTCAAAAAGCAGATTCTATAAATTTCTCATTAATTCCTATCTACCTACACTTGTTTTAATTAACTTAGTAGGAGGTCATGTATCTTCAAATTATAATACATTAATATTAATTAAGATTTACTTGTACTTAACATCGACAAGTATGTTTGTTTTAATTAATTAATTTTGTAATAAGCAATAATTAGTTTTGTTGTTTGTATTTTTTTTTTAGAAATTCCTCCCATTGGGCGTATGAGATTGCCCGGGCTAAATGCTTTTTGGGGGTTTTTGTGTTTTTATATTTCTTTTTCATTTTTTTTATTTTATGTTTTTATCTAGTTGTTTATATTTAAGGAGCTTTGTTGATGGTCCAAAATTTTGACTCGAATATAAATTAGATTTGTTTTTACATTCTTCTATCTGAGGTAGGTTTGTGATGATTATCGTCGGCATTAGAAACTTGTAACTAACATTTTTTGTGAGGCGCTGTCTAGCCCACGAGTGAGAGGGCCCTGGGATACGATGCACTCATCAGAGACGTAGTGACCGTGGGTCTACGGTCGAGATTAAACACTGAAGAGTAAAGAAAACAATTTGAAAATGGGTTTACAATTGACTGAGGTATCTTGTTACAAGGAAGTTTGTTAAGAATTATTGTGAGATTTTCTCATTCCTTGGAACCCTTGGACACACACACATATATATATATATATATATATATATATATATATATATATATATATATACATATATATATATATATATATATATATATATATATATAGAGAGAGAGAGAGAGAGAGAGAGAGAGAGAGAGAGAGAGAGAGAGAGAGAGTGCAGACAAACAAACAGACAGACGCGGAAAGCGATTTTGTTTTATACTATGTAAAAACGCAATAATTACGATAAAAAAATATGGTTTCAAGGTCGTGCAATGACGCCGACGTTATGTATCCAATATGATTTTTTTTTAATACATAAGGGTCCATCAGACCCTTCTCCTACCCTAACATAGTCACGGCCTTTATACAACTATTTTTGTATAAAGGTTTCTTTTTTTATTAAGTCAGACCTTTATATAAAACATCAGACACACACAAACACACACACACTATCATATATTCTTTATTACTCTCTTACTTTATTACTTTAATTATGATATTATAAACGCGAATGTTCGTTGTGACATTTTCTCGCTTTAGCTATTCAAGAGATCGTCATAAATTTTTGCATACTTTGTCAGGTGTGTCACAAAAGGGGGTGTCAGAAAAGTTCAGTTTTTGCCAAAATAAATTAATGTAAGTAAATGTTTATTTAAATTACGAATAATTTTACATACAATGAAAAAATTATAAATAATAAAAAAACAGAGAAAATGATGTCGTAACACTTTTGAAAAGTCTAAATCCACCAGTCCAGCTTAGGCTTTCAAAAACTCGGCAACAGTCGTAAATAATATGTAACTATAAGTCCACGAAAAATGACTTCAGTTATAACTTTGGTAAAAATTCAGAGCGTTGCGACAATGAGAGCTAGCATCAATCATTCAAAATGTTTGAAGAAAGCGCGAAATACGGGAAATAAAAGATGTTCGGTATTAGTTATAGCCGCACTCAGAAACCTTAAAGAAGCAATTAAATTAACTAATGTCACAATTCACTGTCTCTGGTAATTGTATGTTCGGATAATCGGTGTGTGTGTGTGTGGGGGGGGGGGGGTTAGTTTAATATACCGAGCGAATCAGGAAACACTCATAATTGTAACTCTGTAACCTTTCGATATCGCGTATACCAAGCTCAGTCAGAATAGTCGACCACTGGCATCGTAATCGTCGATCACTCGCGTCATATTGGTTGTTTTTGTAAGGAAAATAACAGCCATTAGGATGCCAATTGTAATAGCAAAAATTGTTCCAGATTTTAAGGAACATCTTTATAAAGATAAATATTAAAGCAGATTTTTTTTAATTCATGAATTAGTGTTTACAAAATATATCTCGTAAGAAATAAAAAACTTACTAGCGCTGTATAGCTATAAACACATCAATATGCACGTTCGTAGATGTTCGGTTTTTGCCAAGACGGCTACGAAATCCCTAGACAGGATTTATTGATTTTTGTTTCGAGGCTCAATCAATTTTCAAAATACCTCCTAGGGCTACAGAATTCGAACTCCCAATAGTCATGATAAATCTAATAAAGCAGGAACAAACTCCGTAGGAAAGTTGCGTCGTTCGCTTTTTGCAACTTCCTCGTCCGAGTCGCCCGCGGTGTCGGCAGCGGCGTGCTGTATAACCTTTGTTCGGCGTCTGATTGCTTTGTTCTACGGATTCGAGATTTGAATTTATCATTAGAACACTTCTTGCTAACTTCGGTGCTGTTTAAATATTCAATTGTTTGGCCATTTCGGTTCGCCTTTGGTTTTTAATGTTGTTTCTCTGCAGTGAGATTGGCGGGGCGCGAGCTTCCTGGTCTGATTTGTCTGATTTATTATTCAATTCGTAAGAGAACGATTGATTTACTATACATTTGATGGTTATAAAGCATTTCACAGATGTACCTATGTATGTATGTAAGTTCGGGTGGAATCTTGCACGTTAAATTTGACCAACTTCCTAGTTTCCGATTGAGCTGAAATTTTGAACATATATGTATATTGCGTGACAATGCAATAATATGGTACCATAGAGCTGATCTGAAGATGGATTCGCAAGGTGGCCATAGGAATTTCTGTACTAAACAAGATAGATATTTTCATCACGATTTTTTCTTTACCTTCATATGATAATTGTATTAATAAATAGAAAATGATTATTTATTATAATAAAGAATAATTTATGTAAAAATTACCACGACTTACTAATTGAAAGTACTTCGTAATCTCCAATATCTTATTTTCCTAGCTACCGAATGTCATTAAAATCCATTTTAATTGCTTTAAAGAAAGCAAGAAATTTTTAGATTTATATGAGAACTGATGGAAAATTCCAACAGGCTGAAGATAGAAATTAAAAAATATTTTGCAGCTGTTGAAATATTTAAAAACACCTTACATATTGAATACTCAAGTATACAGTAGTTTCAAATAATGTGCGTTTAATTATTCTAATGGGTGTTAAAGTTTCATAACTAGCATTACAAAGTTTCCACTTTGAGTGACGCCCGAAAGATAGTTATAAAATTTAAATCTGTCCCCAAAACTTAAGTTTTATGTTCAAATTCCAATAATAATTAATTTTCAAATTAAATTTTATGTGAAAGTAATATGTTTTAGAATATTGGACGGTGGACGCCTCGTCAAGGTTGTATCGTCTGTACATAATTATAATTTGATGCGAGTTTTTTGAGGCTATTTGACAGGAAATTAAGTTTGCCTTTTTTTCCTTTCATCCTGTCTTGTAATAAACTTTTCAATGTCAATTGGTATTTTTTGAGTGCCTCGATCGTTTTTAAAATTAATTCAATCTTCCGTAAATACTTACCTATTATAATTTGAAATTTTGTTTATTACGCTTTAACACATAATAACAGCGAACAACTCTGAGGCCGATTCAAGACCAATACAACGCGTCAAAAATCGAAACCGAGAATTCTGTGTTGCATTGAATTAGGATGGCTACCACTTATACCAACGGGACCATCAGAAAGTAAACCAATTTTCATGAAAGTTAAACAGGTATTTTATGCTTTTTATCCAAGAAATATAAAGCTCTTTTTCTGTCAACCTTCTTTGATGAATCTGACCTTTCGCTAGGGTGATTAGTGACATACGTGGACATTGATAAATAAGACAAAATACGAAGTGAAAATAGAAAAAATATGCATATACCATTACAAAGTAATTAAATTTTAAAATAAACAATTTTCACCTTGGGTTACATTATTCAAGTTTTAGTAGGGATTCCTAATTTATTCTAGTAATAAATATAGCATGTGTTACTCAGGAATGATGTAGCATTCTAATGATGAAATAATTTTTTAAATCGGTCTAGTAGTTTTTGAGCTTATCCGTTACAAACACAAAAATAGTCTCTGTGGTTGAGTGAGCTAAGCGTTTACTAGCCGATTCGCTGCAACGCAAACCACTCTGAATTTCATTTCGGGCATGGTCATTTTCAGAATTTTTTCGTTATTTTCTATGGTCTGGGTGTCTGAGATTTACTATGGTCTGGCCCAAAAAGTAGTCCATTGTATATTACTCATAACACAAGCGTAACTTGCTCAAATTAGGGATATACTATATTTATGTTTGTCTACCGAGTAATATCTTTATGTATGTTTTTGATCACGGGCATTAAAAATGGCCCGGACTTTTGGAGGGCTTGCGTGGGGCCATGGGAAGCCAACACGTAGAAGCCCCTTGACAAATTTAATGTACATGTGCCGTGACACAGAATTTTAAAAAAATGTGGATATATGTCACCAATGTGGAGACTCAGATAGAAGTAACGGAATAGAGGGGAATAGAGTACAGAATTAGGACAGGGTAGTGAGACATGGGAACTAACTTATCATTCGGAATATTCTAGATATTTCTAGAGAAGCTTTAGCAGTTTCCCTTTTATTTATTGCAGGAGTTCAGCAGACAGGCAGATGGCCCACTTGATGGAAAGCGGTTACCATCGCCTATGAACATTTGCAACACTAAACGTGCTACAAATGCGCTGCTGCACTCTTAAGGGAGACTGGAACCTGGTCACTAATGCCGAAACACAACTCAAGGTTGCTATGGCGACATACTTTAGACCAGGGGTGGTAGCCATTGAGTCGAGCAAATGCCCTACCACCTGGCTGTGGGTTGTTTTGTTGTCTCTTACGACAGGCCGCCCGGCCGCAGGAAATTTTATTATTTCTCCGTTCTTGCACGGATAGAATCCCTACGAAACACAGAACCTTAACTACCGATTGAATAAAACAAGACATCTCTACGATTTACGTAAACCGTGAGAAACTTACCATTAACCAAGCCCAATATTACTTATTTCTTAATATATTCCGTTAACGATGATTTTTAAATTAATTCTGTTTCCATATTTGTTAAACTGCCAATAAAATTACTGGAACTTAATCGAAAATGCCACTTCGATGGATATGGTTAATATGATTCCCAGTTTATTACTATCTTTAATATTCCTCTATTGAAAAGTAAAAAGAAATTATGTAATTTGTCTATGATGTTTTTCTAAAGTCCAGTAAATTTTGTCAGGAACTTCAATGCGCAGATATTCATATTGAGCGCACTTGAGAAGTTTTATACATACATAACTTCACGCCAGGTCCCTTGCGGGGTAGGCACGAACAACACCGTGCCATACAGGCTTATTCTCACACACCTTACTTGCTTCTTTGACATTCATAGCTCTTGTCATGCACGCTCGTCTATTCTTAAGGCTCCTGATATGTTGCTGAGAAGTTTTATGTTTATACTAATACATTGTTACGAGTGCGGGACTCGAATTAAAATGCGGTTGGAATTACTATAGAATTTATTAGAACTATACAAACATGTATAACATAGGTACAAATATAACTAGACGCAATAAGTCCAAATGTAATGCACAATTCAATAACACGCGCAAAATCCGTCACTTAAATGTACACACGTCTTGCCTCGCTTGTGTTATCGCTTTGACTCAGCACCCCTCCGTTCGGGCATTGTTTTATACCAAACTATACAATACAAAACTCGACTGCAAGGAATGCCTTTTCCAAGAAAACGTAATCTGCACATCTACTTAAACATTCAAAATCAATTCAAATGTGATGGAAAGTGTTTACCATCTCCTATCATGAACATATGCAATTCTAAAGGTACATACTACCAATCTGACGCTGGAGTCGAAGTAGGGACTGGATCCTGGTCACTAATGCTAGAACACAACACAAGATTGTTATGGCGGCATACTCTAGACCAGTGCTTTTCAATCTGGGGGTAGCGACCTCTAGGGGGGTCGCAGTGCCTTGCTCGGGGGGGGGGGGGGTTCGCAGACGAAAGGGAAAAGGCAATTTAAATTTCTACTTTGTACTTTCTAAGATAATTACTAACTTTTTGTCTGTCTATGACCCAAGGGGCTCGCCAAACTTTTTCAACCTGTAAAGGGGTAGCGTATTCAAAAACATTGAAAAGCACTGCTCTAGACCAAGGGTGGTCGCCATCCAGTCGAGCAAATACCCTCCCACCTGGCTGTGGGTTGTTTTGTCGCCTCTCACGACAGGCCACCCGGCCGCAGGAAATTGTATTCTTTCTCATTTCCTGCATGGATAAAAGTAAGCTAAAACAATGAATAGTAAGATATGAAAACAGTATTGAAGATACTAATAAACCGTATGTGATGTTTACTTGACATTGGCCCCGAAATGACTCTGAATAGGCCGTAACTTAGCATCATTTCGAATTCATAAACAGAGTCTTGGCATCAACAAAAACTGGTTGCAGTTTAATTCTGATTTATGTTATGTTATGTTACGATGTCTTCTTAATATCAACATTGAGAGGGTTATTGATAACCTTGTATAGGTATTTGTGTCTTTGAGTTTAAACAGTCTAGTATTATAAAATGAATAAGTTTTTTTACAAGCAATTAGTAGTCAAACATGACTGTATTGTTTTATTGCATCAGCACCGCAGTCAGGCAAACTGACGGTTACCATCGCCTATGGACATTTGTAGCACCAGGGGCTAACAATATGCTCTCTTAAGGGAAACTGAAACCTGGCCACCAATGCCGGAACTCAACTGAAAGTTGTTAAGGCGACATACACTAGACCAGGGTGTGGGTTGCTACATTCTTACACGGATATGTATATGAATGTATGCGAATTGAAAATTTAATTAAAAAAGGAACATCTATAGAGGATAGAGCTGCTGTCTCAACCGAATCTACTCACAAAACAAGGGAGAGCCTTTGAAGATGGTGGCAAAGTGTCTTGGCTGTTAGTCCTTAAGACACAATTGTTGGTGTATTCAGTTTCTTTTTCTTTCTTCTCGACCTTGAAAGTATATGTTTTGATTGCAAAAGAAGATTAAAGCTATTTTTTTTATTGCAAGAGTTCAGCAGACAGGTCCACTGGATGGAAAGCGGTTACCATCGCCTATGGACATTTGCAACACCAACGGTGCTACAAATGCGCTGCTGCTCTCTTAAGGGAGACTGGAATCTGGTCACTAATGCACCACAACACAAGGTTGTTATGGCGCCATAATTTAGACCAGGGGTGGTAGCCATCCAGTCGAGCAAATGCCCTACCACCTGGCTGTGGGTTGTTTTGTTGCCTCTTACGACAGGCCGCCCGGCCGCAGGAAATTGCATTATTTTTCCGTTCCTGCACGGATAAAGCTAGAACTATGCCTGTACAAACTGGCTTTGTCTTATAAATTCATATGTTTGTCGACTTGTCGATACATATGTGAATATATTTAGTATCAAATCGAATTACAGCTGATCCGAGCCCACTACTGGGCGTCATGAAAAATTAAAAAACATTATTAATCAGAACCAAGTATATCCATGTCACTCAGACATAAAGTAGCTTTCCACCGGTGAGAGAATTTTCAAATTCAGTTAAGTAGTTATAGTAATTTTAGTTTAGATAACAAGACGATGTGTTATTAGATGATCATAGAATCCCAGACGAGTGTATGACAGCTTGTGAATGGTAGAATTTGTGCCTACTAATGATCAAATAGCAGAAATGTAAAAATAGGTTAGGTAAAAAGCATCTCAAATAAACATGCATGTATGAAGAGGTTAATGAAAGTTGTTTGTAAGACTCATCGCAAGTGGAGATCCGCAGTCTCTGGCTACCTCCATAGGAAACAGGCGTGATGATATTGTTACGTGCGAGCGGGGATACGCTCTTATGGATTGGAAGAAAACACCAGTTTTTAACTAAACGCTTTTATTGACTTACTGAGCCGCACGCAAGACCTCTCTGCAGGGTTGCCCCTATACGCATGACTAGCGTTGCACAGTCTCGACAACGAGGTGTCTCGCTTACAATACCGTCGTCGATATTGCTTAGACTACCTTCTGGTTCCGCAGTGCTCATCTCCGATATTGCCGCGTGTAGCTCGCTTCCGGTTCGTCTCTCGAGCTACGCTACACTCCTCCTTCACTTAACTGACCACTCAACTTGTCACTCAGATCACCACTATACTCGTCAGTGTCTTCTTTTAATCTCTTCTTCCAACTCTTTCGTATCGTACTTGTCACTTCACTCTCTTGAACTGCACTCAACTCTAAACTGCCTGGTAGGCGCGCCTTACGCCGTTTATATACCCGGAAGAATTTTCTAGAACCCATCTATCTATCTCTGTCTCTTCCTTCCCGAACCTTCTGTTCGGGAACTTTCGTTAATACATCTATCCTTTTCTAACATCTATCTATCCCTTTCTTTCGTTCATCGTCAATCCCTTTCTAACGTTTATCTATCTCTGCCTTTCATTCATCTTCTATCCCTTTCTAAATATATCCTAGTTTTTTCCAAAGTTCTATAACCAACTGGATGGTTCCACCATCATTCGCTCCAATATGTATGTATTTATGATACCACGACCATGATAGTATTCAAGTTCGATTAAATAAAACTTGATTTACATGATGGTCTTATCTAATGGTTACGAAAAATTAATTATCCCCACTTATTGTAAAACAGGTTCATAAGAATTTTATAAATCCGGAAAGCTTAGGTGATAAAATATACAAATCAAGTTACTAGGGATTCTGTACGCACATTAACAAATACAGAATTCTTCTGAATTCGTGACGTCCTAAATTATTTTTTATCAATACAAATGATACAATATTGTTACGAATTTGCTAGACTCTAGTTAAAATGCCGTTAGAATTATTATATAGTTTATCAGAACTTTACAACACAGGTAAAAATATAACCGAACGCAAAAAATTCAAACGTAATGCAGGAGGTCATAATTTAATAAAACGCTCAAAGTCCGTCACTATTAAATTTCCGAATGTACACACGTCAAGCTTAGATCGTAGTTGTAGCTCAAATGAACTCCTCTCTCCAAACTTCACAAATGCAAATGTGCCCGCCCGGCAACGACGACATAATTACTTATAATCCGCAACACCGGGCTAATGATGCTTCTGAGCGGCCATAAACGAGTATAATAGGACAATAAGCTGCTCTCCACAATTACTAGAAACGTATGGTAATAAATAAGTAAACAAAAGAAGACGACCATAAAAGGATTACAATTAGTTCAAATGCCGACAGGTAATAAAATGTACTTTTACAGATCTGTACGTGGAATTTGTCTTTGTGGGAGCCTAGGTTGTAACAATATTTTCTAGGCAATAAGCGGCCTTATCGCTCAAAGCGATCTCTTCCAGGCAACCTAAATTTAAATCAGGCAACGTAGGTGGTGCTGGGAAAAGATAATAGATACATAAATAATCAAATAATGTGATATGGAATATATTTGATTAGTTATTGTATGGTGCCGTAAAGCAATAACGGAAATTTTGATACTTGTCACTTCTTCGGAACCCATCAGCGTCAGTAGACTGACACTCACTTACCAAATTAGTTTTCCTTGTTTTAATCTCTACGCATTAATATTACCATAAATTAAATTTATGAGTATCATAGGATTGTCAAATTTGTTTTGAATATTAATCTTATATGATTATGTATATATTTAACGTTGTATATTGTATAAACATATTTATGAAATTTATTAGCAATTCTGTAGACTTTATGGAACCGAATATATTATTACACTAGCTTCTGCCCGCGACTTCGTCCGCGTGGTGGGGTTTTTTTAACTATCCCACGGGAACTCTTTAATTTTTCGGGATCAAAAGTATCCTAGGTTGACCAGGGATATAAGCTACCATCATGCGAAATTTCATTTAAATCGGTCCAATCGTTTCGGAGATCAGCCGGTACAAACAGACAGACAAACCGACAAACAGAAACAACAAATTTGAAAAAATTCTAAATTAGTTCTATTTCACTTCTTACATCAACCTGACTAGGTTTTTAGCAAAAAAAAATATTGTACAGAAATTCGACGTCTATAGTTATATTATATTATTAGATAAATCTAATAATATACGAATTTCAAATAATCTATACGTAAAGCAAAAACACAGCAAAAACTTTGTACCCCTTTTTACGAAAATTGCGCCGACGGAGGATAGTGAAATTTCACACACCTAGTTTTTATAGAGAAGGAGTGCAGAATGCTAATATTTTTTTAAATAATGCACAAAAATACATTAAATCAATAAATAAAAAAAATGTATCCCATACACGGTAGAAATGAAACTACAACGGACAAGTCGAAAAATGAATCGCAACGGACAAGTGCAAACCAAAAAAATACAGTCTACTCTAAACTTATACCCCTTTCGCCGCGGCCGTAACGCTTTTTCGTGACAGAAAAAAATCCTAATACCCCCGTCTATATAGAAGTTTCACTTTAAAAACATTACACACACTACCATGTATTTGACACACACATGAATATATACTCTTTTGTGTATTATTAAAGTCAATATAACAGCGTAGCCTTGGCGAAATCTGTGATTTTAGAATTATAGTCTTGGACAACAGAACCTTAATAATGTTTCGAATCTCGACCACAGGCGACCACTAATTAAAAAATTACAGTACCTATTACTAAAATGAATAAATTTTCGTTGTGACAAACCACATACAATAAAAGGTTTTGTACATAGCTGAACATTCCTTTTTTTTAGTCCGGAATCGTAAAACAATAATTAATAATACCGCAAATCTCAAAAACGACTCAATTTCTCAGCAGCAGTTTTTCCCGAATGTTCAGTTGCAGGGAGAGAATGCGCTAATATTACCACTTTGAAAGTATTATCTATTTTGACCTCAATAATTGTCATTAGAAATAATTGTGAGGAAGACGAACGGATTTAACGAAAGTCAATCCAATCCAATTTTGCCGAACTACTTTGGAATGGTATCCGAGATAACTGAATGAATGTACTTAATTCAATGTGTACTTAATTGAATGTGACATTAAGGCCCGGCTCATATATCTAAGGGTGTACACACCACGTTTTAAGGCGCCGTCGATGCGCGTTTATTTATCACGCCTTGCTGACGCTGCTTACGATTGCAACCTGCAAACTCACGAGAAACGCGCTACAGACGCGCGTGAGCAACTCCCCTTGCAAAGTAAAACGCGCTAAGCGCGCGCGCGAACGAGCCACACACATGTCTGTATTGAGCTGGATACGTGCGAGGGCGTTATTCTGCTGGCAAGTATCTGATTAAGCCCTGTAGTTATGTGTTGGCAGCTAAACAGACGCGCTAGTAGCGCGTCGAAGCACGCGAAAGTCAAAATCAAAATAATTGATTGTATAAAAACATGGTTTTACAATAGGTCTTGTTGTTATACATGGAGTACATGTTTTTAGCCAGTTCGGCGTACATTTTTTTTTAATGACATTATAAACCTACATACTGGAGAATGTTATAATCACTATTATTTTAACCTTAAAATTATACATATAATAGCCTTAAATTTACAAATGCTACGACGCACAATTTAGATTTGTTTGTAATGGTATTTACATAGTACAATTTTTATAAATATATTTAAACACTAAGGGCGGCTTGCATGACGTTTCTTAATTTTATTTAAGAAACACTAAACGCATTTACCACCCTTAAATACGATAAGCGTCTTGCACAACGCTAAATTTACCGGTAAATACGTTTACAGAACTGTCAAAGCTGATCATCCAAAAATGGCTAGGTCGTCTGCATACTTCAATTTTATGAGTTCATAGGCGGAGGCCCAGTATGACATGACCTATTTCGCAATTTTGAGTCAGTAAATTATTAAAACAGCAGTTCCGTATTTAGTTTTTAGTTTCCATTTAAATTATTTTTAACAATTCAAACACTGCTCATACAGATAGGGTTGGAATTTTTTTAAAGGTTTTCGATAATAATTGAAATTTCATGTTCTAAAGCTTAAATGTATTAGATTTAGAAATGTGACGTTATGAAATTTAGGACCCCTCCCGCGCTTTGTCACACAATGTCAGTATTCGTCAAACCCCCCCCCCCCCCTGCCCTCCGCACTTGACCTGTGACGTAATTTAGGGATGGCCCCTTTATAACTGTTTAATAATAAACAAATATCAAAATGAAAAATCCCATCTTGCATGCATTGAAGGTTGACATGGTTGACATTTAAAATGTGAATATAAATGGTTATATTACACACACATCGATGTACCTTCCAAAGTGCAACCTTAAGGCACTGATGAAACAGACCAGTATTATTGCTATTAGAATATACTGAGCAAGAGGATGCCAGTTGCTAATGTAATATTAACATAAAAGACTGGTTTAAATTCGATTAAAAGATTCACTATAATTATATAGGTTTAAATCGTTTATTTCTCGACGAAAAATACATTACAGTTATTGTTTATATCATATACATCAATATGGCGTCAGCATTTTTTTAATATATGTCGGAGGGAAGCTACGAATCGGATTGATTGTTATTTGCATGTATAACGCACAATATTATTTGTTTACATTTTAACTACTTTTAAAATTCTTAATTCAATTTTATTTGATTTGTTAAATCTTTCTATAACTTAAAGATCGTCCTAATAAAAGTTATGAATATTGTAATTTAATAAACGACCAATCAGAGCAGAGCATTTGTCTCGAGCGGGGTCAAGACGCCATCTGTACTTGAGTAGTATCTACAATAGTAGACGGAGGAGTTTTTGTGGCACATTCTAGTCATGGCGAAAATCACTCACCAAAAAGAAAAGAGTGATATATATCTTTTTGATACAAAGATATATATCCCTCTTTCATATCTTTATCTTTAAAGTGAATAGTGTCAGTGTCAATTGCAGACAAGATGAGTTATTATCTGTGAGTGATATACTGGCAGAGCCGATACGCGTACCTGTGGCAACGCCAAAAATATAAACAAAGAGTGTAGAAATATAATAAAATTAATTAAATTAAAACTAAATTAAACCATAAAACTACAGAGTTACGATTTATTTTGGCTTGCAATTATATTCGGTTTTCTCGTTCACTCACTACGCATGCGCAGTGTGCGGGCCAATCATTCTCTCTCATCGCGTGGAACAGGAATGAACTAAAGATATAAAGATACATTTTGAACGCAAGTGATATACATCTAATCACTCTTCGCGTCGGATATATATCTTTTGAGTTAATCACTCAGGAGTTACTCACCTCTAGCACATTCGAGTGACGGCAACGGGTCGAGTTGGACCGTCGAGAATTTAAAAGAAAGTGTTCAATTTAGAAGTATGATCGGTGCCCTGAACCCGGTGCTCGGTCTAAACTATGTCAAAATATTGTTTAATTCTAAATTAAAAGTATATAAACCGTGGCCATTGTGTTTGATGCTCGCATTTTACCCTGATGACGCCCACTAAACCTGTAACTACTAAAGAAGATAATATATAAATAGCTTCTGCCTTCAATTTCGTTCGCTTCTACATAGTAAAAAAGTAATAAAAAAAGCCTCTGATTTTAAATCATTTTTTATTGGTGCTCCGCTCCTATTGGTCTTAGCGTGATGATAGCCTATAGCCTTCCTCGATAAATAGGCTATTTAACACTGAAAGAGTTCAAATCAGACCAGTAGGTCTTGAGATTAGCGCGTTCAAACAAACTCTTCAGCTTTATACATTAGTATAAGATGCGATTGTATTAGAATTTATTTTCAAATATTACAGCTATCACCTATAATAGAGAGCATGAAAGTAGAGTAAACGCGGTCGAGATGCGAGCACTGCGCAAAATCTGCGGAGTGACGCTCGCGGACCGCGTTCGTAATAGCGAAGTAAGAAAGAGAGTTGGTCTGAAAGAGAGTGTCGGGGTGAAGGTAAGGAAAGGAATGCTCCGGTGGTTCGGGCATGTGAAAAGAATGCATGATGAAAGAATGACTAAACAGATATACAATGCAAAAATGGATGGATGCAGAAGTCGCGGAAGGCCACGACACACTTTCCATGATCAAATTGATCATGTGTTAGCAGAATGTGATGTTAGAAGCCTTAAGAACAGACGAGCGTGCATGACAAGAGCTATGAATGTCAAAGAAGCAACTGAGGTGTGTAAGAATGGGCCTGTATGGCGTCTGTTGTTCGTGCCTACCCCGCAAGGGACCTGGCGTGAAGTTATGTATGTATGTAT
Organism: Dendrolimus punctatus; assembly: GCA_012273795.1. Classification (NCBI taxonomy): domain Eukaryota; kingdom Metazoa; phylum Arthropoda; class Insecta; order Lepidoptera; family Lasiocampidae; genus Dendrolimus; species Dendrolimus punctatus. The sequence goes on from CM022545.1 coordinate 822,465, forward strand.
GTATGTACAACTATCACCTACACAGTCCTTTATTTCAAATTTTACAGCACATCGTGAATTAAATAATTTATTTCTATTCAGCAATCCTAAATTAACTTATAAGTGATGAATACCGGGACACTTCTGTTAGTCAATTTATCCAAACAGTTCCGTATTTTTGGAAAATGGATTCAGTACCCAATGGACTCCTATGAATAATTTAACCGGCGTAAAAGGCCTAAATATATAGCTCTATGTTACTTGAATAAAAGCTAAACCGAATTTTATTATATATATGGGACAAAATGAATCGCAACAAAATTTTAACTTGAAGTTTTACGGGCAGGTTTTCAAATTGAACAAGTGTACTTGTTCAATTTAACAATTTGCCTGTAACACTTCAAGTTAAAATTTTGTGGCATCATTTTGTCACTTGTCAGTTGAAGATTTTCCACTTGTCCGTTGCGATTCATTTTTCCACTTGTCCGTTGAAGTTTCACTTCTAATATGTGTCCCAGCACAAATATTATTCTAGTTATTGCAAAATCCACATGTTACACAAATTTTCTCTAAACAATGCTAAGGTTGTCTGGAAGAAATTGCTATTAGTGATAAGACCGCCTATTTTCTTCTGTACTTACTTCTTCAATTTTATCTTAATGTTATGCAATAAAGTATATTTTATTCTAGTCTAAGACTTCTGCTTCTTGTTCAAAAAGCCTGTTAACGGCTGTCTATTTCTTTTCTTTTTTTTCTTTCGCCGCATCTCTCCCTATGTAATGTGATATGGTCTACCGCCAACCGCTGTTCGTGCCGCTGCTTCCGCGCAAACTTGCCGTGCCGTGCCCAGCTGGTCCACTCGTCGAAGAGACTGCAAGACGTGAAGAAAGGATCACGAGGAAGAAGTGCATGCGTTGCGAAGCCTGCATCGTTCGTAGCGTGTCTGGTGCGGCGAACTATCCTGGAAGTCCTTTCCTTCTTTGTTATCCCTTGCCCGCGCCATTAAAGCCTTTGTCCTTAAAGGAATCAGAAGCATTCCATTACTTAAAAGTACACTCTAAAAATGTTTGCTTTAATAAGTACATCATACATACATAACTTCACGCCAGGTCCCTTGCGGGGTAGGCACGAACATCAGAGCGCCATTTAGGCTTATTCTTACACACCTCACTTGCTTCTTTGACATTCATAGTTCTGGTCAGGCACGCTCGTCTGTTATTAAGGCTCCTGACATCACCTTCTGCTAGTACACGATCAATTTGATCATGGAAGGTGTGTCGTGGCCTTCCGCGACTTCTGCATCCATCCACTTTTGCATTATATATCTGTTTAGTCATTCTTTCATCATACATTCTTTCCACATGCCCGAACCACCGGAGCATTCCTTTCCTTACCTTCACCCCGACACTCTCTTTCAGACCAACTCTCTTTCTTAAGTGAGTATCTGCTTTAATAAGTGACAGAATATTTCATCTCTAAATAGGGCTATGACCACCATATGTAGTAAAATAACAAATTAGGGTAATCTGACGACCAAATATTTCATATTTTATGACATATTTATCTTATAAAAATATATATAGCTGAACTGAAGAGCTTGTTTGTTTGTTTGATTGAACACTCTAATCTCAGGAACTACTGGTTTGATTTGAAAAATTCTTTCAGTGTTAGATAGCTCATTTACCGAGGAAGGCTATATATCATCACGCTGAGACCAATAGGTGCGAAGCACCAATGAAGAATGTTTCAAAATCGACAATGGTTGAAGACAAAAGTCTTTGAGCAGTGCGTCCTCCCCGCCCTGACCTACGGGGCCGAGACGTGGACACTGACAGCAGGATCGGTCCACAGGTTCCAAGTCACTCAACGGGCTATGGAGCGAGCTATGTTGGGTGTTTCTCTTATGGATAAAATTAGAAATGAGGATATCCGTAGGAGAACCACGCGCGCGCCTACGCAAGGTCGCCGGTAGGCGCTGGATAAGAAAGTCAGCGGACAGGTATGAGTGGCGCCGTCTTGGGGAGGCCTACGTCCAGCAGTGGACTGTGAATGGCTGACGACGACGATGAGGACAACGTCTGCTGGGGCCGCTAGTATTATAATATCAGTCCGTAAAAGACACACTACTGGACTCGGGCCTCCCATTATAGGGCGGTACGGACAGTATACCCGCCACGCTTGTCCACGGCTGCATGGCAGGTTTGACACATCGGTTATCTCGATGTGCAGGTTGCATCACGATGTTTTTCTTCACCGTTGCTAGTACGTGGTAATTGTAACAATATGCACAATATGTCAGAAAACTGCCTAAGTGGTGCATGCATTCCGGCCAGGATCGAACCCACGCCCTTTGAGTTTGGGACGCGTCCGCTAACCATTACGCTACCATGACTTGGCTGTTTATTAAATGTATTTATCAACAAACACGACCGTCTTGAAACTTGCACTAATAAACTTGCAAACAGAGCTTGAGTTCATTAATTATTTATTTGGCGAACTCGGCTCTCTTGTTTCAGGCAACAAATGATGATAAATGAATAATAAAGTTGCGTTATTCATTTCTTAGGCAGTGGTTTCTTGCAAACGCTGTACGTTGCGTACGGCGTGATTATAACATGTTGCGGAGCGTTGGTAAATTAGGTTAGCCTCCCATAGAGTAATTAATAATAATTAAAATTATTATAAAATAAAAATCCGCAGGGGGGCTTTGTGGCGAAGCCTTAGGTGAGTAGCGACACGTCGTACCTGACTCCGGGGGCCAAGGCAAGGCCCCCACCTCCGTGCTTGCCTTAACCAGCCGGCACGGAGTGAAGATCGCTAGAGCTAAGACTCAAGCTCCAGGGGTGGAAGTAATAAATGGCATCACGTCAGAAGTAGTTTCGGTGAACCTGCAGCCCACCTCTCTACACCCCTTAGCCACTCACACCCATGTTGCCCCTGTGTTTTATGGCATTTTTAGGGGCCCATGCAAGGAGTGGCGAGTCACCGTCTGCCCATTTTTCCATGTTCCCTGAACATTGCGACGGGCAGACGTCATAGTCCCCATATTACCACTAACCACCCCGCTAGTACTAACAGTTCACCCCAATAGCCCGGTACTTTTTGTCCTCATTTCTCACAATAGTCCTACACTGGCCGGGGCTTGTCCTTGGGTACATTATTATATGGTGTAGACAGGGATAATCGCCGGTCAGTGTCACGCCACATTTACATTAAATTTGTCAAGGGGCCTCTACGTGTTGCCCTCCCCATGGCCCCACGCAAGCCCTCCAAAAGTCCGGGCCATTTTTATGGCCCGTGGTCTTGAAAGCCATACAATTAAAATTAACAAGTTGACGGTATGCTAAATAAAACCTTAACAATACTCATGGACACTTGACATCTCTGACAGTATAGTCGTGGCAGTGGGCTAGGATACGCGTCCTATACTCAAAGGGCGCGGGTGTGTTTACCCGAGAAGGGGTTCCGATCAATGGTACCGAAGAAAGTAACGATAGCAAGTAAAAGGTAACCAATTTATATATACCTACACTTTATTAAAACGTTCGTAATACCGAAGTAAGAAAGAGAGTTGGTCTGCAAAGAGTGTCGGGGTGAAGGAAAGGAAAAGAATGCTCCGGTGATTCGGGCATGTGGAAAGAATGTATGATGAAATAATGACTAAACAGATTCATAAGTGGATGGATGCAGAAGTTGCGGAAGGCCACGATACACCTTCCATGATCAAATTGATCGTGTACTAGCAGAAGGTGATGTCAGGAGCCTTAAGAACAGACGAGCGTGCATGACAAGAGCTATGAATGTCAAAGAAACAAGTGAGGTGTGTAAGAATAAGCCTAAATGGCGCTATGTTGATCGCGCCTACCCCGCAAGGGACCTGGCGTGAAGTTATATATGTATATTAAAGCTTATCACTACACGTTATATTTCTAACATACTATATTAGAATAAACATGTAATAACAATTGTACATTGGAAATAAAGGGGCTTTATTATTATTATTATTCTGGAAGGAAATTGCAAGGACGGATTCATTTTAGAAAGGGATAGACGATGAACGAAAGTTGTAGAAGAGAAGGTTCGGGAAGGAAAAGACAGATAGATGTTAGAAAGGAAAAGAAAAGAAGATCAAAATTATGGGTTCTAGAAGATTCTCCCGGGTATTATAAGGAGCGTAAGGCGCGCCTACCGGGCAGTTTAGAGTTAAGTTCAGTTCAAGACAGGACGCAACAGGTGCGATACAAAAGAGTTGGAAGAGAAGTTTAATAGAAAACAGTGACGAGTTTAGTGGTGAATTTAGTGAATAGTTTAGTAGTTCAGTGAAGAAGGAGTGTAGCGTAGTTTGAGAGAATATCCAGAAGCGCTACACGCGGTTAATTCGGGGTATTCGGAGGTGAACACTGCAGTAGCAAGGGGTGGTCTACGCAATATCGACGACGGTATTGTGAGTGAGATATTTTTTCACCGGGACAGTGCGTCGTTAGTTGTGCGTGTAGGGGCAACCCTGCAGAGAGGAATCACATACGACTATGTAAGTTAATAAAAGCGTTTAGTTAAAAACTGGTGTTTTCTACCAGTCCCAAGTGCGTACCCCCGCTCGCACGTAACAATATCTTATACCCAACAAAAGTATCAACTTACATAATGCAAATATATAAGAACGTTCCTGAGACTATAATCGTTCAGGGAATGAAAAAAAATAGTTCGCAACACTCTTTTTAATCTACGCTTTTAATAAAATCCCTGCTTTTCACGCAGCTATGAAAACAGTCGTTTCAATTTTAAGGCGCTATGAAATTTTCGATGAAGTACCAAAGTTAAATGTGCGTGAGGATATCTTATAGTGCACACATTTTGCTCGTACTTACTCCGATCTAGGATGGTGTTATAGTTAGTGAATGTGGCAGAGGCATCTTGTTTATAGCATTAAAATAACGCCGTTAAAGATTTGCTACATTAGCGTATTCGTTATCTCTCAGTGTTTAGCATCATTAACAATAAATAATATTATCGCATTACAAATAATGTATTGTTACGAGCTACAGGACTCGAATTAAAATGCCGTTGGAATTACTATAGTTTATTAGAACTGTACAAACACGTATAAAACAGGTATAAATATAACTAAACACTGTATAAACTGCACGATTCAATAACACGCGCAAAGTCCGTCACTATATCGCTAATCGAAGGTACTACATACGTCTTGCTAGTATCGTGATCGCCGCTTGACTGCCCCACCCCTCCGTTTGGGCATTGTTTTATAGTAAACTGTATAATACCGAGAAAGGAGGCGCGTCCACTCAGTTAATCCGCACATCTGGCAAGCTTCGACGTTTATGCAATAAAAACAACGATTAGTTCGACACTAGTGACGGTCGTAAAATAACAATAGGATGTTTTTAATTTTTAAACAAGAAGTATACAATATAATTCCGAATGCAGGAAAGGCAATAAACTGCGTTTTACAACAGCCAGGTGTGCGTTCTTTATCGGTATGTAACAGTATTAAACCCATCGCCAACACTTGAGGTGCTACTGTGTTGCTGTACTCTGTGATTGGGCTGGAACCTGGTTACTAATACCGGAACACAAACCAAGGTTGTTATGGCAGTATGGTAGACCAGGGGCAGTAGCCATCCAGACGGGCAAATACCCTACCACCTGGCTGGGGATTCGTATCGCCTCCTACGATCGGCCGCCTGGCCGCAGGAATTTATATTCTTTCCCTGTTATTAGCCACTTATTAGCAGCCGTGATCATAAAAGACAAAGATATCAAGTGTCAACGAATATTGTTAAAGTTTAATAACAGTGCGAATCCGTGCATCCTAAGGTCAGTTGAAAACCAGCGTCAGGCCGTGGCCTGGCATATGCTGAACTGCAGTTTGCTGCATGCAACTGAGACAGGACTGAGCAAAATGTCCGTTATGGTTTGCGTGTCGTGGACATCATCTCTTAAAGATAACAGTGTCGCTTAAGTTTTGTTATTAAAAACAAACAAGACTTTTTCTTATTAAGAGCAGCTGTGACAATATTGTTCAGCTATTATAATTGTTGTTTATAATTGATGTAAAACACATAAAGCTGCGGGATACAAATTAAATTTGCTTCTATAAATATGGGAAAGTAATTAAATATCGTCATTATGAATATGTCATCTGGTGGTTACGAAATTCGTAATTTGTTGAATTATTAATAAGTTACAACAGTTTTGAGAGCAGAGGTCTCACGCTTTTTACAATATTAACTAGAGTCACGTACCTGGCTTCGCTTGCGTTTACTTTGAAACTATATTTGATAGCAACTGTAATGTAGTAGTTTTGCGATGCTGGCAAATACAATGAGGATCTATCTGGAGGAAAGTGGTGATCGTTGCCTATAAACATCACCAAGACTAGGGGTGAGAGATAAAATCTCACCGTCTCCGCTGGCTCGGTCATGTAGAGCGGATGGAAGAGGATCGGGGAGTGAAGAAAGCGTACTTGGGACAACCAATCGGTCGGCGCCCGGTTGGTCGTCCCAAGTATCGCTGGAGGGATAGAGTGGAAGCTGACCTGACCGCACTGCAAGCCCACAATTGGCAGGATACTGCGCAGGACAGAGGGAAATGGCGTGCTCTCGTCTCGGAGGCCAGGACTCATTTCGGGTCGTTGAGCCAACGCAGTTAGTTAGTTAGTTAAGACTAGGGGTGAAGCCTTTAGTATGAGATAGAAGGGACGTAAGAATGGAAGAGAGAGAGAATGTAGAACGAATACAATTTCCTACAGCCGGGCTACCTGTCCTAAAAGGCGATAAGACAACCCACAGCCAGGTGGTAGGGTATTTGCTCAACTGGATTACTACCTGGTTTACAGTATGCCGCCATAACCACAGACTGTGTTCAGACATTATTGTCCAGATTCCAGTCTCTCTTTAGATGCGGCAGGATATTGATAGCACTTTTGGTCCTACAAATGTCTATAGGCGATTATAACCGCTTCGCTTCAGGTAGGCCGTCTGCCTGTCTGCTGACAGACAGGCGGTCCATCTCGAGAAAAGTAGTTACCGCCACCTATAGACGTTTCCACCAGGATAAATAAATCTTTAACAATACTAATTGACACTTGACATCTTTGTATTCCGTGATCACGGCTACTGAAAAGTGGACGAAACGTCGGAATAATAAAAAAAAAATACCGCGCTTTTAAAACCGTTAAAACGTAGTTTTATTATGTACACTAGTCACAAAAACGGAAGAAAAATATTTTTCTTATTTTTGTAAGCTTTTATTTAACTTGCAAAGGACGTACCTAAGTAAGTTCGGGTGGAATTTTGCAAGTTAAATTTGACCAACTTCCCGGTTTCTGCTTGAGCTGAAATTTGCATATGTATCTTGCGTGACAATGCAATAATATGGTACCACGGAGCTGATCTGATGATGGAGTCGGAAGGTGGCCATTGGAACTCCTGTACTAAACAATATAGAGCCTTCGTGTTTGGGCTCGTTTTACTTGTCTTGGCTATTACTCTGCTACGATTTGATATACACGATCACAAAAGCTTGTATTTATAAACTTTTTTTTTAATCTTACCGAACTGTTCATTTATAAGTCATGTCAAAATTCAACCGACATAGAAAGCGACTATTAGTAAATACGCTACGGTTCCCCAAAAAAACCACTTTACCTATCCCAATAAACAAAAACAAACGACATTGATTACATCTATTACATTATACAATAATGACAATTTGATTGTTTTTATCTATCAGTCTATAAATACGATGACTAAATGGAGAGCGCTACATATTTTTGTTCCAATATTGCATTATCCAAGTTAACTTATCTTAATGGATTTTGGGTCTTGAAATATGGTTTTACTTTTAAACTGGTTCAGTGCAGGGACTGTTTTCTTAGAGTTTCAAAGAGATTAATAATTTACCTTGTTTTAGGGTTATTTTCTAATTGTCATAGGTTCTCCGAGTGACTCTAAAGGTTCTGTGTTAGGTTCATACTTGGGTTGAGAAAATATGGCCACGTTTCCGAATTTCACAAAAGGTTAATTAGACAGAAAGAATGAAATAGCAAATTACTTACATTGCTTACATGTAACTTATAAATAAAAACATATTTCGAAAATTTGTACGCCGCATTATCAGCAACCAAGGTTTGCACTCAGCATATTGCTGTGCCGGCATAATATCTGACACAACGCTGATTTGCAGTTTCAAAGCTTTCTTTTGGCGTAATACTAAAACGACATAAATATTTTATGATTTTTATTTAAGAACTATTTAATTTGTACATAATAATATACCAGGTGGTAGGCCATTTGCCCGACTGGATGGCTACCACCCCTGGTCTAAAGTATGTCGCCAAAACAACCTTGAGTTGAGTTCCGGCATTGGTGACCAGGTTCCGGTCTCCCTTAAAAGAGCAGCAGCGCATTTGTAGCACCTTTGGTGTTGCAAATGTCCATAGGCGATGGTAACTGCTTTCCATCAAGTGGGCCGTCTGTCTGCTGAACTCCTGCAATAAAAAAATAAAAAAATTGTTTCATCTAAGAACTAGCTAACGTGAAATAGTTAAAAAAACCTCCCCGATTTTGAATCATTCTTCATCGGTGCTCGGCTCCTATTGATCGTAGCGTGATGATATATAGCCTTTACGATTCCGCGATAAATTGTCTATCTAACAATGAAAGAATTTTCCAAATCAAACCAGCATTTCCTGAGATTAGAGCGTTCAAGCAAACAAACTCTTCAGCTTTATATATTTGTGCTAGCTTCTGCCAGCGACCTTATGTGCGTGGAATAGTTTTAAAAAAATTTGGTCTTAGCAGAATGATATATAATTTATATATAGCCTTCCTCGATAAATGGGCTATCTAACACTGAAAGAATTTTTCAAATCAGACCAGTAGTTCCTGAGATTAGCGTGTTCAAGCAAACAAACTTCAGCTTTATGCATTACATACATACATACATACAAACTTCACGCCAGGTCCCTTGCGGGGTAGGCACGAACAACAGGGCGCCATTTAGGCTTACACACCTCACTTGCTTCTTTGACATTCATAGTTCTTGTCATGCACGCTCGTCTGTTCTTAAGGCTCCTGACATCACCTTCTGCTAGTACACGATCAATTTGATCATGGAAGGTGTGTCGTGGCCTTCCGCGACTTCTGCATCCATCCACTTTTGCATTGTATATCTGTTTAGTCATTCTATCATCATACATTCTTTCCACATGCCCGAACCACCGGAGCATTCCTTTCCTTACCTTCACCCCGACACTCTCTTTCAGCTTTATGCATTAGTATAAGATAGTGTAACTAATATATCATGACTATTATTTCGGTGAGCAATAAAATGTTATCAAATATATAATATGTTATGTATATGAGATTCACTATAAAATCATATAATAGTTGTACTGTGATAAAATAATTTAATTTTCTAATAACAGCTATAGTTAATCCAGAATTGTAGATGATCATAATCGAGTAGGAGTCCCAGTGTAATCCTCCTTAAAGCTGTTAATCGCATTACGGGCCAGCGACCCCTTCTGTCTGCTCAGAGCAATATCTGGTTAATCCTAAAACGAAAATTTCATTTCTCATAAGAAATATTTTGAGTGTCTGCTTAAGTTCTTTATTATCTACTAATGTAAAGCGAAAGTATTTTTTTTGTCTATGGACTGGGTATTTTTATATTACTGTTACATGCTGACAAAAAGTAAATGCACACCTGCCTGTCATAAGCTTCGTTTATTTCCTTTCCTGCATTTGGATTTCTTTTGTTTATCTGGTGTTTAAAAATTGTAATTAATAAAAACTTTCTATTATTATTGTACTTGTTTTATAGCAGTCATTAGGCAGGTGTGTCGAACTGATTCTAAGAAATCCGATCTTTGGGGGCTGGCAGCCATATTCTATCGGTGCAGCAATGGCCCCATGGAGAGGTCGGCAATCAAGCAACGATCACGATACGAGCAAGACGTACATTCGATTGGCTATATGGTGACGGACTTTGCGCGCGTTATTGAATCGTGCAGTTTGCACTGGCAGTGTTTAGTTATATTTGTACCTATGTTATACGTGTTTGTATAGTTCTAATAAATTCTATAGTAATTCCAACGGCATTTTAATTCGATTCCTATAGCTCGTAAAATTACTATATGCTTTATTTATTCAGAAGTACTACTTACACCAAATTCTGTGTACAATATAGTACCCAATTTGGTTAGCGTAATTATGGACTTTAGTTGTACATTATGATAACAGCCCATAAATGTCCCACTGCTGGTCTCGGGCCTCCCACTATAGGAGGAACGGACAGTACACCCGCTACGCTTGTCCAAGGCGGCTTGGCAGGTTTGACACATCGATTATCTCGATGTTCAGATTGCATCATGATGTTTTCCTTCGCCGTTATTAGCACGTGGCAATTGTAATAATGTGTATGTAAGATCAGAAAACTACCTATATGGTGCATGCGTTCCGGCCAGGAACGTACCGCGCCTTTAGAGTTCGGGACGCGTGCGCTAGCTATTGCGCCACCACGACTTCCATTCGTGTTCTTCAGTTGTAAGTAAAGTTGTAATTAGAAAAACTAAATTTTATTAAAATTATATTCTGTTTATAACAATAATACAGAACACACAGGGTTTGCCCCAAAATACTTGTTGGATGGAACAGATGTCTCTATTTTACCAGAGGAATTAAAACAACAAATACCGAATTGTAACTGGATCAGGGACAGGGAAAAAGCATTTGGAAATTCAATAAAATCACACAAGTACAATAAAGAATTATTTGATAAAAACAAGAGTACACTATAATTTTGATGTGGGAGATATGGTATATGTAGAAAATGGGAATAAACTCAACCGGAAAAAGCTGGATGAACTAAAGATTGGACCATTTGAAATAGTTGAGAAAATATCAAATTCGATATACAAAATAAACACAGGTCATAGGAAATTTGAATCAAATCTATTTCATATCACAAAAGTTATTCCTGTTCTTTCATAAGAGAAAAATGAAAAATAAAATTTTGAAAAGACGAAGCAAAATAACAGTCTTGAGCTGCGCAGTATAAAATTTTTAAGAAAAATTTCTTCGCCCCCTAAGCGAAGTAATGAAAATGATACCAAAGGAACGCATGTATAAACGTTAAATACTCAGTATATTACAATGTAAGTGGAACGCGACCTAAGTCGCACACTTAAACATTACGAATGACGGTAAAACAAATATAAGTTTTAACAAGTGTTCAGTTTTTAATAACAGTTTTAAATAATATTTCAACTAGAATTTAAATGAATGGACTTTGAATGTCGTTTCTTTGTCCTTTCAGGTAAGCCTAGTGTATATAATGTTAGTTATTTATTGTATGTCTAGGTACCTAACTAATTGTAAGTACTAACAAATAAAACTTTGTCCTTTCAGAGAAACACATCGTTTTCATTTCTTAAATTGATTAATTTAAATAATAAAGAGTTTTATTATAAAACAATATTATACATAAAAATGAATGTTTGTCTGTATGTCCTTTATAGAATCGTAAACTATACATTTGATCACGTGATGATCGTTAGCCAAGTTGTTGTGCATGAGCCAAAGAAGGTTTCGGAGTTGGTTCGCAATTGGCGCCGGTAGGTGGCGTTGCTGTCGGCATATCGATTAAAGCCTTTCCGGGCACGACGACATCTGCCGGGACAGTTAGTATATATAAAACTATTAAAAGTTTATTCTGGCGGCTTACTTTACCAACCCTGGTCGCTTGGAAGCCATCCCGACGGGCAAATATCCTACCAGCTGGCTGTGGGTTTTATTGTGCCCTCTTACGATAGGCCGACAGGCGGCAGGAAGTCTTATTCCGTTCACTTAGACCCTTGGCAAAATCTCGTCAGTATTAGATTTATAGCGCAAACGCTTAACGCCCCGTAATTCAAACCTCGCTAGATCCCCAAGGAAGGTCCTCAAAACCGCCAACCCATCACAATCCGGAATACTCGTACCTTATTCCCCGTTCCGTGTTATGCTTCTGACAATTTTCCATTCAAAGATCGGCGGAGGCTAAACGAAGCGGCCCCGCACTTCCAACCGATCGGTTATGGTGGGGTCATTAAACTCACTGGTACTGAATTTAAATCCTTTTTTTGTCTTTTTTTCCTTTTTGAAGTGATAACTTCTTATGGGAGGGTAAACTGCTTCGTTACATAACGCGTAACGGCGCCAGTCTGTCTGGCTTCCTTTTATCTCACGCATACGGCATCGGTAGGCAGGCTCCTCCTTTCTCACTCTAACCCACAGCGCTAGCCGTATTTCGGTAATTAAATAATATAATAAGACTCATAATGGACATACACAAAATTCTAAAGTACATATTCAAGAATGCTATCTATACATATAATAAAACTGTAGAGGTCGAATTTCTGTACAATGAAAAAATCAGCTAAAAACCGAGTCAGGGGGATGTAAGAAGTGAAATAGAACTAATTTAGATTTTTTTATTTCTCTGTTTGTTTCTCTGTCTGTTTGTACCGGCTAATCTCCGAAACGACTGGTCCGATTTAAATGAAATTTTGCATGATGGTAGCTTATATCCCTGGTCAACCTATAGGATACTCTTGATCCCGAAAAATTTAAGAGTTCCCGTGGGATAGTTAAAAAACCGCACCACGCGGACGAAGTCGCGGCCAGAAGGTAGTTAAGAATAAAATATGTTTTATAATCAATACTATACAGTTCAATTTAGATTAGTTTAAGTTATCACTTTTGTCGGGCGTCCCGAGATACACTTTTTTTTTTCAAAATTGAAATTTGTTTGTATACAACATAAATTAAATTACAGTATGAAAAATAAACCTAAAATTAATAACTGGAACTAAATACAAAAAGAGGGCTTAATTATAGATAAAATATTGGTCCCAAATCACTGTCACTTACCAGGAACGTTCCCAAAAGGCTAGCGGCGTTACCACGTTGAATAGCATTACTTAGCCCTTGAGCAAAATACACGCCGCTAAATTAATTTTGGCGTGGTCGGTAATGCTTTCTTATCCCAAGAAAGAAACAAAGGACTTATAGGATAGGTCGCCGCACTAAACACGCTACGAACGATGCGGGCTTCGCAGCGGCAGGCCCCTTCACGTCTTGCGGTTCCTTCGACGAGTGGACCAGGTGGATTGGTACAGGGGATACCTTCCAACAAGCGAGTTAATCTAAGCGAGTGTAGAATGCGGCACGGCACATAAAAGGTGGCGAGATTTTCGCGGAAGCAGCCGTGTGAATGTAGACTAGTACATCAAATTACATAGTGACAGATTCAGCGAAAGAAAATAAGTGAACAAATAAGCGGTGACCAAATAGCTCGGCATTAACATTTAATATATCTTGTATACATAGATACATATAAACAAATAAAATTGTTATAGTGTCAAGTGTCTATATGAAAATGTATAATTGCATTAATATCCAAAAATCCATTTTTAAATTTTTTGTCTGTCTATCTGATCCGGATAATCTCTGAAACGGCAAGACCGATTTTGACGGGACTTTCGCTGGCTGGTTGATGCTATAAAGAGGAACTTAGGCTAAATTTATTTTAGAAAATAATGCCTATACTCACGCCGCCGCCTTCGCACCACTTGAGGGCAAATTAAATTGAATTCCACGTTGATGACGTCGCCGGTAACAGCTATTATAATATAACACTAGGCAAATGGAGTAAATACGAACATAGAGAGACCAATATAAGTAGAATAACAACATGTATGTATTTGCGAGACCCGAAAGTATTTCTGAATAAATAAGTATAAAAGCATATAGCGCAAAATATAAAAAAAATCCTGGCAATGATCGGTTATGTATGAGTTTTAAGGAAAGAATTTCCATTTGCCTAAAAGGATTTGGAAAGTTTAATGTTGGGGCAGATATAAAAGGCCTACTGGATTCTTTTAGATGTCCTAGTGAAACTGGTATTTGTTCGAATGTAAGCTTCGAGGCAACATAAGCCGATGCAAAATCCTTTAACTTACCTAACAATGTGGTATGAACCGCTTAAAACTGGCTGAGACTGGTTCGATCTGGTTATATCCGGTATTAAACGGTTTATAGTGTGACACTCGTTCATAGATCGGCATCTTATGAACTTTTATGTGTTTTAATGGGAAAGATAACCACATAGCTTTGGAAATGAGTTAATTTTGAAAGTAGTTAAGTTAGAAACGTTTTTATTACATTTTAATCTTTGGATGTGTATTTAATTTTAAATTAGTTTTCTTCTGATATTTCTTAAACGATTTAATATGTTTGACGATAAATAAAAATAACTTATTTTTGGTTATCATGTCTCGGTATATTCCTGTCGTACTAACAGGCAGGGATTTGTGCCCCAATGTACCGACTCGTCAACAACTACCCACAATAGATATTTTGAAAACATTGAAGTCTTTGCACTTTCCTTCTGTGCTTTTAAAAAATACGTTATTACGCCACTAAGGATCAGGCACTGTTATTTTTTTTCTTTTCTTTATATTTTATCTTTATCCTTTGTGTGTATGATATGTATATAAGCATGTTATTATGCGCGTTTGTTTGCATATGTGCGCGCGCGTGTTTGAGTGTGTGTGAGTTTTTATATATATTCCATATTGCTTTTAACGTATTGTACACTATCATATTTTAGTTCGTAGATAATTTAGTTGGATAAGCATTGATTAAATACTATATTTTGATTTTTTTGACTATATCTGTTTATTATCTTATATTAATATATAAAGCTGAAGAGTTTGATTGTTTGTTTGCTTGAACGCGTTAACCTCAGGAACTACTGGTCTGATTTGAAAAAATGTTTCAATCTTAGATAGCCTATTTATCGAGGAAGGCTATTGACTATATATAATCACGCTAAGACCTATAGGAGCGAAGCACCAATGAAGAATGCATCAAAATCGGGGGTTCTTTTAACCTACTTTTTTAACTATGCCACGCGGACGAAGTCGCGGGCAAAAGCTAGTCCTAAATAAATATAATAAAATAAAATTAACTAACTAACTGCTGCGGCTCACCAACTCAAAATGAGTCGTGGTCTCCAAAATGAGAATACTCCACTCCTTGCTGTTCTCCGCTGTCTCCTGCCAGTCATCGGCATGAAGTTCGCACAGATCAGCCTCCACTACGTCTCTCCAGCAATATCTGGGCCTACTAACTGGTCGCCGTCCCGTTGGTCTGCCCAGGTAGGCCCTTTTCACCGCACGATCCTCCCCCATACTGTGTAGGCGGCCAAGCCAGCGCAAGCGATGTGCCTTGCACTCGCCTATTATATTGGGCTCATCCAACAGTTCTTCGATTTCAGCATTTTTACGGATCCTCCAGTTGCCATTGCTTCCCCGTGTCGGACCCAGGATCTATAAATATAAATAAAAAAAATGTGGTTTTTTTTAAATATCAAATGTGTATATAGGTTAGAAGAATAAAGCTGATGGAAAGCCCTAGCTTTAAGATATAAGAACTGAAATATCCGGCGGCATTTTATGCGTAGTATAATATCGCTGGTTGGATGGCCCAACAATAATGCAGGCTCGCGAATTTCACCCCATAACTCTATGGCGAGGCGCGTTGTAATCTCGTCGAGGTGAATCTTAAAGCCGCCGGTGATTGGATCGCGCCGCTTTTATCCGGTTATTTCGGGATTTTCGGCTATTCCCCCTTTTACATACGACATACGAATTTTACTACAAAGGATGTATTAAAATTGAGATTATGATATATGATTTTTTTTCTCGTCTTTTGATCTTTCAATAAATATGACATGAATATGAGGCTGTTACAACGTAATGCCTTGATCACACGTAACTAGTCCAGTGGCAAGACAATTTATTAGTCCCCCGCAGAAGGTTTAACACTGCCGGTGGGAGGCAAGCTCTTAGTGTCTTCTTGCTCTTTTTATAGCGTGAGGCGGTATGGAATGTGTCTTGGGGGAGATGTGAATGCGCGCGCAAGAAGAAATCTTCCCCAGGGACCCACCGCTGTCCGCTCATGGTGGCCTAACGTCTAGGCTTGATCTCGGGCACCGACACGTCCTCTTTTGACACAAGCGGAGCAGGCTGGTACGCTCACGGTCTCGCTCTACTTCCTCCTTAATAAGCATGACTCACTCGCAAACAAAAGGAGACGGCGTCCTATCCATTAGGTATACTATCACCCTATTCAAAACCTTATATTCCGATCATCCTGTCTGACTACTACTTTTCATTAATTGGGTTAGACTGTTTTCGAGTTTCGCAATAAAGAATCACTTTTTTATTACACAGATATTTTAGTTAAAAATAATGGGAATAAACATTCAAATGTCAACCGAAAGCCATGTTACCGATTATTATTTGTTACCTTTTGATTATTTGAAATAGACATATAAAAATACTTGGCAACCCTTAAACGAGATTGGAAACCTTTCAATGAAAAGGTTAGTGATACCCACACGGGTTCTCTTTCATGTATTTAGCTTGTGAATTTGTTAACAGACAATTACAATACCTGTACCCTCTTCTTGACGAGGGGAAACCTGTTTCATGACATGGAAGTGAAGGATTCACAGGTGGTAGTAAGTATAATAATAATTCAGTGATAATAACACCTTCGGAAAAATGCTATGCCTACTCAAATCATTGATACCTTCTAAAATCCCTAGATATTATGACCTTTGCCTTCTGCTAGTTCTGTGTGAAAGTGGCTAAAGAAACCCCGCATGCTTTGCCAAGCGGGGATCCTATGGTCTTCATCCACTGCCGAGGAAGCAAGTCCTAGGCTTATTCGTTTTTCCATGCAGGAACCTAATTGGTAATTGCTGCAGCCAGGCGGCCGATCGTCAGGATGTTTGTCAGGATCGGCGCAACTGGAAATCCATCTCTACCTACTCCCATGGGAAACAGGCGTGATAATAATATGTAAAAGCTTTTAATGGTAATCTAATAATGCAATACAATATGGACTTGATCAATTTAAGTTCAAAGCCTGCAGATTAAAGGGCTATCGGTAACTCATCAATTACTAAACCGTCCCATAGGCTGTCGAAGGCCGCCTTGTTAATGTCGTTCGATGAAATGCTGTCGCTAATTATTATTAATTTTAATGGATTCATGAATCATAATTAGAACCTTTTAGGATATTAGTACAATGACTTTATAAAGTTCATACAATATAAGAAAAGTCAACTTAATCATATTGTTGTCTACCTACAGTTCCTCAAGACTTTTATTCAGTCTAGGTCACCTTGTTGTCGCCGCCCGACCGCAGCAATTATCAATTAGGTTCCTGCACGGAAAAACGAATAAGCCTAGGACTTGCTTCCCCGGCAGTGGATGAAGACCATAGGATCCCCGCTTGGCAAAGCATGCGGGGTTTGTTTAGCCACTTTCACACAGAACTATGAATGTGAAAGAAGCAAGTGAGGTGTGTAAGAATAAGCCTGTATGGCACTCTCTTGTTCGTGCCTACCCCGCAAGGGACCTGGCGTGAAGTTATGTATGTATGTATGTCACCTTCTACCGGTAAGGTGCCCAGAAAGCTGACTACGTTTCCTTGTTGGATCGCAATACAAATCGTTGTCCGAGGTATACATCAGCCCTCTGATCACCTGAAGTGTCAACAATTCATTTTGATAAATATTTGTACAGGCTCATGGCCTCAGGACCCTTCAGTCTAGGAGTTTCAATAGCAAACGGCACAAGCAGATAGTCATCCAAACTAAATTTGATTATCCAAATCCAAAAAATATTTTATATAGTAAAATTTGTATTATTCACTTTTACAGAGATCAATAAGCAAGTACAATATTAGTAGAGTATAATTATGTACTTTTTTAATAGTTGTGACATTAGGTGACGTTTTATCTGTAAGTGTCAAAATGATGTTGACGTTTACGATATCGTCTATCAACTAACCAATTAAAATTTATGGTTTTCTATCTTTTTTCGTTTACAATTATATTTTTAGTCTCTGTACAATGAATGGTTTTTAATTAAACGTTGCCTAACAATGTTTTTTTTTATATAAGCTTCAGCCAAGTTGTAAATTTATGACAGACTCCAAACGATGGGGTTCTTGTCGCAGCTCAAACGAAAAATACACTTATCTTTAAACAGTTATTACCTTCAAATACTAATATATAATCATACTTTTAAGACACTGAATATTCTAAAATTTTTTTTTTTTGCAATATACACTTTTCAAAATTACAACTACACAAAATAAGAATACTGTCTACATTACAGCAAAAAAACTCTCAGACATATCGGTTAAAATTCGAATTATAAAATTCGAGCCAATTTGACAGAATTCGAATTTTGAATATACGGACCAATCGGAAGCGTGCATTAATTATCTCTCGTTTGATGTCCAGTCGTTTAATAGGGGGCGTCGTGCGTAGTGTTGTCACTAATTTGTATCACGTCCGTCAACGGACAAACGTATTGATTGACGTGCCTTCATTAGTGAGCGAACCGCTTGCATTGTACAATTCGACGTACTGTACGAGTATACCGTAGAGGCTTTTGTACTATTGATTTTGGATTTTTTAAATTCGTTTTGTAGCCTTAATACCACAAAACCAAATCCATACAATATTTAAATAGTAGTAATACAATCTTTAAACTTCATACAGTCTCGTCTGATGTAATAAGTCTTTGTACAGCGCAGTAGTATTGTAGTTCTTCGGTTGATGCCAGTCAGCGGAGTTTTTACGACAACCCAAAAGCCCACATTTGACTATATAGTTTAAATCACCAAAACACTTATTTATTACTCCAAAAATTATAATATTCTATCAGTATTGTAAACTTTCAGCAAGCACTACATTTTTTGAAGACAAAACTGCACTTTAAAAATTACCCTCCAACTACCGCAAAAACCTCAGACGTATCGGTTTAAATTCGAATTTTAAAATTTGAACCAATTGACAGAATTCGAAGTTTGATATTCGGTCCAATCGGAAGCGTGCATTCGTTATCTCGTTTGATGTCCATTCGTTAATAGGTGGCGTCGTGCGTAGTGTTGTCACTAATTTGTATCACGTCCATCAACGGGCATACGTACTGATTGACGTGCCGTCATTAGCGTGCGAACCGCTTGCATTGTACATTTCAATACTGTAAACTGTCGACGCTTTTATACTATTGATTTTGGATTTTTTTTAGTCCTTTTGTGGCCTGTGTACTGATTTATATACCGGAAACTAAAAGCTGTTTAGTCAAAGGGAGGTTTTAAAGAAATTACATTAAATTTTTATTGAAAGGAATGCAGAATTCTTTTTACGCATATTTTGTATTTTTATTGCATGAATTCAGTAGAGCGAAGGCCCTGCTGATGGAAAGTGGTTACAATGAGACTGGTACCTGGCCATATCGGAATACAATTTAAGGTTGTTATAGCGGTGTAGTTTAAATCAGGAGTGGTAGTCACCTAAACGGGCAAACACCCTTCCACCTGGCTGTGGGTCTTTTGGCACCTCTTAATATAAGCCGGCCGGTTTTCGGAAATTTTATTCCTTCTGTGTTCCGGATAATAAGTATAGCGCTAACGTTTTCACAAAAAAAATATATTTAGGGTGACTCTCTCGCGTCTTTTACTCTCTTCAACAACAGAAAGGGAAAGTCCACGGGATCCATAGCCGTATGCTGTATGCTATTATAACAACCTCGAGTGCTCTTCCGGCATCAGTGGTCAGGTTCAATACTTCGACGCAGTATCAGCAGATCTAAAACAGCCTTTAAATTTGACCGACCATTATCTAATTGTGAGTGTGGTGATTAAGTAAACACGTTCTAATTGAAATCAAATCCTTACCGGAATTGACTAAACATTCAAGCCGCTCAGTCCCAAGAACAATCTAGAAGCACACGTTGCTCGTGTTAGCTTCAAAACCCAATTAGCTCAGTACGTGGTCTTATTCAAACATTGATCGCGTTGGGTAATGATTAAAAGCAATTATTGGTACAGCCTGTGCATACAGACATGCTGTTGTGTATATTGCTTTGTATCGTTTGAATCGTACCAGCCTGACTGTGGTCTATGCTGGTTACTTTGGTAGCGGTACTGCCATATAAACCTCATTTCGACCTATTCATAGTTTTCTTCTAACATATTGTTACGAGTTGCGAGACTCGAATTAAAATGCCGTTAGAATCATGATAGAGTTTATTAGAACAATACAAACACGTATAGCCAGGTACAAATATAACCAAACACAACAAATCCAAACGTAATATAGAAGGTCGTTATTCAATAAAAACGCGCAAAGTCTGTACACTCGTCACGCCTTGGTCGTCGTTGTGGCTCAACTCTTCCCTCTCTCGATCAGGCCGTCGTTTTATACTCCACGAATGCAAAAGAATCCGCAACACCTGGCTAATGAAGCTACTGAGCGATTACAATAGAACAACAGCCTATTTTCCACAATAATTAAAAACGTATACCAATAAAAAATAAGTAAACAAAACAAGACGATCATAAAAGTAATAAAATTGAATTTGTCTTTGTCGGCGCCTATATTGTAACAATGCTATAACTATACTGGTCTAGAGAATGATGTCGCCATAGCAACCTTGAGTTTTGTTTCGGCATTAGTGACCAGGTTCCAGCCTCCCTTAAGAGTGCAGCAGCGCTTTTGTAGCACCTTTGGTGTTGCAAATGTTCATAGGCGATGGTAACCGCTTTCCATCAAGTGGACCGTCTGCCTGTCTGCTAAACTCTTGCAATAAAAAAAAAAATAAAACTGCAACAACTGTAGTGAAGTGAAGTGAACTGAGGAGTAGAGGAGCAGCCGCATTTCATGCCCATTAATCAGGTACGTGCGTGCTCAATCTCACATTCCCACCTAATAGTCCATAGTCCATTATCATTAAATCCAGTGCCTAAAGTCGCTGCTACAGGTAGTATCAAATTGAAATATTATATTTAAACTAAGTTTAAAGTGTTTTTGAAAGTCACTTGAAAGTTGTAAAGTCAAGTTTAAATAAGCGTGTATGTATGAGAAGATTAATGAAAGTTGATGAAGCGAAAAGTGTTTGTCAAGATCGTAACAAGTGGAGATCCATTGTCTCTGCCTACCCCAATGGGAAACAGGCGTGACAATATGTATGTATGTAAGTACTTGAAAGTTACAATTAAGCTTTTAGTTTTTGGTTGATTTAAGCCTCAGAAGAGATGTTGGCGATCTGAGCTCGCTCTACCATCTGTACAACGGGAGTGTATAAATAGTTTTAATTAATAAAACTATGTTCAAACGGTTTTAAGCGCGGTAATTTATTTGATTTTGATCTATCCGACGTTTCGGCCGCTTTTCAGTGGGCGTGGACGACAAAGGTGACATTTGTCTAACGTGTATTGTCAAAGTTTTATTTAGCCTACCGCCAACTTGTTCATTTTAATTAATAAGTTTTAGTTTTGTTTATGGATATTATTTACTCTATGGGAGCCTAATCTAATTTACCACCGCTTCACAACATGTTGTGGCTTGAAGAGAAGAAGCAACGCAAGAAATTAGTCAGCAAAAATGCCTAGTGAATGGAGCGTTAGGTAAACTTCTAGGCGCTAAGAACCTCAGCCAGAAGGCCCAGCTTGCCATACACAACGCGTTGCTGGTACCTACGCTCACGTATGGAAGCGAGAGTTGGGTATGGAATAGAGAGCACGAAAGTAGAGTAAACGCGGTCGAGATGCGAGCACTGCGCAAAATCTGCGGAGTGACGCTCGCGGACCGCGTTCGTAATACCGAAGTAAGAAAGAGAGTTGGTCTGAAAGAGAGTGTCGGGGTGAAGGTAAGGAAAGGAATGTTCCGGTGGTTCGGGCATGTGGAAAGAATGTATGATGAAAGAATGACTAAACAGATATACAATGCAAAAGTGGATGGATGCAGAAGCCGCGGAAGGCCACGACACACCTTCCATGATCAAATTGATCGTGTACTAGTAGAAGGTGATGTCAGGAGCCTTAAGAACAGACGAGCGTGCATGACAAGAGCTATGAATGTCAAAGAAACAAGTGAGGTGTGTAAGAATAAGCCTAAATGGCGCTCTGTTGTTCGTGCCTACCCCGCAACGGACCTGGCGTGAAGTTATATATGTATGTATGTATTTAAAAATTTCTAGTTAAAAAAAAAAATTAACATGCGTGGAAGAAAAAATTAAGAAATTATCAGTCAAGTTGGTTTGCGTTCCGTTGCACGCAGAAAGAGCTCACAGTGTCTTGAGGTCTGGCAGTTGGTTTTTTCTGGGTTTGGGTCTTAATAGTTTTGATGATCGGATCCCAAACAGATGGTACTTGCCAACAATCTACTCTATTGAAATTTGGGTGTTTTTGATTTTTGAACGTCGGATCAATAAAAATCAAACAAATGACCGCGCTTAAAATCGTTAAGACGTAGTTTTATTATGTATACAAGTCGCGAAAACTTAAGAAAATATTAGTTTTAATTACTTTGCAAATAACATGAAAAATGAAAATGAATGTATTGATTTCAAATGGAATTTTAAAGACAGAAAGAAATTTTGGTTGAAGTCCAGAGGGATCGAGTGTCCATTTATGCTGCTGGTTGCTATTAAGCTAGTTTTCCGTGAATAGCTTCATTTTGATGAGACGCCCAACTTTTTCTTCACCCAAACCGTAATAGATAACAGAACATTTATTTACCATGCCAGCAACTGAACCCCGAGCCTCTGTATTGCTGTAAGGTAGGCAAAGACTTAGCCCGCGCAACCACAGTGGCGGTCAAATATTTTAGTTTTTATAACAAAATAAATATTATTCTTACATACCGACAATGAAATGCCCACCTGGTTTATTACCCTTCCTGCATTCAGAGTTCTTTTGTTTACTTCTTGTGTAAAATTTGCAATTAGACAATAGCCTATTGTTATTGTTTTCGACTTTGTTGGCTGTTCGAAGAAATAATTAACCAGGTGTGCAGTATACGGTTTCTCGGAAACGCCAGTCCACGTGGTCGACCTGTGCATTGTATAGTTCGTATAAAACAATGCCCGAACAGAGGGTCAGTCAAGCGAGGATTACGATACGAGCAAGACATAGATTCTATGAGCGATTTAGTGACGGACTTTGCCCGTGTTATTGAATCGTGCCGTTTTTACTAGTAGTGTCTAGTTATATTTGTACCTATTTTATACGTGTTTGTTTAGTTCTAATAAATTTAATAGTAGTTCCAACGGCATTTTAATTCGAGTCCTGTAGCTCGTGACATTATTTTAGTTTTAATATGAACGAATCGATTAATATTCAAATATTCATACCAGAATACAATGAACAATAATGTGATAGTTATCATAAAACTACACAGAACTAGGAAACTTGAGCCGTTGTAATCGATACATCATTAAAAACTTGTAGTCGAATTTCTCGACAAGTTTCAACGGATAATCTACCCGAAGCGAACCGCCTTACACGCGTTTATCATTAGGAAGTTTTGATGTTTAATTTGACAACAGAACTGTGCTTGACGGGGCTCCGAATTTCAGATTTCAGAGTGTACCTCTTTGTTCGCAGTGTTTTGTTTACAGAGATTCTACGGTTCTACGCAGTGTAATCTAATATATAAAATTCTCGTGTCACAGTTTTCGCTGCCATACTCCTCCGAAACGGCTTGACCGATTTTGATGAAATTTTTTGTGCTTATCCGGTATCTATGAGAATCGGCCAACATCTATTTTTCATCCCCCTAAATGTTAGGGGTAGTCCACCCCTAAATTTTTTTATTTATTTTTTAGTCAAAATTTTTAATTTCTATTTTTTATGATACAGCATTAAAAGATACATACAACCCTAAATTTTCAACCCTCTACGATCAACCCCTATTTTTTACCGGGCAGGACGTCTGCCGGGACAGCTAGTCATAATATAAGGTTCTGCTAGAATAAACTTCAGATTATTATTCATTATCGTATTGTTACATACCGACAAAGAAACGCGCACCTGGTTTATTGCTCCTCCCGCATTCGGAGTTCTTTTGCTTACTTCGAAATTAAATTTTGCAATTAGACAATAGCCTATTGTTTTCAATTTTGTTGGCCGTTCGCAGGAATAACTAGCCAGCCAAATTACTGTTTCTTGGAAACCCAGTGCACGCGGTCGACTCTTTTGTACTTGTTTTATGGTCGTCATTAGTGTCGAACTAATACTTGTTGTTATTGCATTGCGTTGAAGCTTACCAGGTATGGATTGGTGCATCAGAAAGCAATGGCCCAAGGTGGAGAGGGGCAGTCAAACGAGGATTACCTTATTATTATTCATGTGAACTAACTTAGAAACATTACTTGGCTCATGCACAACAACTTTGCTAAACATCATCACATGATCAAATGTATAGTTTATGATTCTATAAAGGACATACAGACAAACATTCATTTTTATATATAAGAGAAGAAGATGAAGATGATGTTAGGATGTTAATAGTTAGATGATGTTAATTTAATATTGTAATCATTGATATATAAAATCCTGTAATCTTAATTTTGCACGCCCAATTATGGGCCGAAAGCATTGACACTATAAAAACCATAACATCTTTTTGAATATGCATAACGCAATGAATATACTATCATATATATACATCATCATATATATACATCATCATATATATACATCATCATATATATACATTATATTCCATTCTATTCTATATTCTTAGGATTTGTAGTAACATATCACATCTGAGTTTTTTCTGCAGTTACTTTTTCTTAGCTGATTGTTAACCTAGTTTCCGTATCCGCATCATTACATTTCCCCACAGCCAATCCCATTAATCCCGGTACTAAGTACAACAATTCGGTGCCGACAAATGGGTAGTTCACGTGCTCCCCACCGCATTATCAACTAGCTACCGCGGGATTAACCAGGGCGTTTATTATGAAAGTTACTGGGTTACATTTCAAATATGATTGTTCTAGAGCACCCAGAAATTCAATTTCAATAAGATTCCGAGTGAAATGTTAGATCTGCCCTTCACTAAATTCAAAATCAAAATAAAAAGTATCTTGCTTAAAAAGGGATACTACACTATTGAAGAATATTTAAATGACAAAACTTCATTTACATAACAGCTCGCTCCAACCTCTTATACTGTGTTTTGTACGAGTATAACGTTTTTATCTTGCCGTACTTCTAAGGAATATATGGAGATATGTTGCAAAAAAAATAATTACGTTACGTCTTTATATTCATAACTATAATTATTTTCTATCCTTTTATTGCGCTTTTGTCTTATTGAATATGCACTGTTTGCTACAACTCCATTAATTCTTCAAAAGTTATTCTCTAACATAATTCTGTATAAAATCTTTAAAAAAAAAGTACTTAAATGTAAAAAATAGAACAACAAATATAAAGAAAAGCAATTTTTAGCTAGACGTGTTGCTGGGGAGTTTCTTGCCGCTTCTTCTCCTTAACAGCAATAACACGTTGCGAAGCGGTGTACATAGACTAGAAAGTAAAATTAAATTTTAACCTATATGTATGACCTTCAAAAAGTGTTCTCCAGTGGAACTTATTTTGAATAAAAACTTTTGAATTTGAATTTGAAATCCCTGTTAATACTATGGTGGTGCACTAAGCATCCACCATTTTTTATCCAAATTAATCATAATCATGTAAATCCATTCTCCATAGCAACAACCCAAACACGGCCCTGCGTTAAGTTCAGTCCTGCACTGCAATGACTCAACGGCATGGGCCACCTGCGTCGTCAACAACAGGCGACGCAGTATATAAGGGCGTCCTCGGCATGCAGGAGACACACTTCAAGTTCAGCATCAAGGCTTCACGCTGCTACGTACTCGCGACGCTTCAACGGTGTCACTCTGCCCGTTGAAGCCCTATTATATATCAAAGAGCCATTCTCAAAAGTATCAATTTGTCTTACTCAAATAACATAAAAAGTACTCCATAATACTGTATAGTAATTGTATTAAATAACATCTGCAACGAACCTTACGAAGAGTAAGAAGAGGCTTTGCAACACTGCACGCAATTGTGGATGTGATCAGAGAACACACACATACGACCACTCTGGTCACCCCCACAATACTACAATCGAGCTGATAGGTACCTTGCGCTACAAGCTCAAAGGGGACCCTTCATGAATGTATGAACCAGACAAAGACGAAGCAGCACATAATTTTCAATCCTGTCTTCACGCGGCAAAACCTCGATGCACCAGTGAGTAGAACACTGAAATTAAAGTCTCGAACATTAATACGCTGATGTCAATGGGTTGTTCAACAGACAGACAGATGGTCTACTAGTGTAAAGTTACCATCGCCCATGGACATTCGCAACACCAAAGGTGCTACAAATGCGCTGCTGCTCTCTAAAGGGAGACCGGAACCTAGCGACTAATGCCGGAACACAACCCAAGGTTTTTATAGCGGCATACGCTAGACCAGCGGTGGTAGCCATCCAGTCGGACAAATGCCCTACCAACTGGCTGTGGGTTGTTTTGTTGCCTCTTACGACTGACCGCCCCAATGTAGGAAATTGTATTCTTTCTTCGTTCCTGCACGGATAAAATCTGTCTGTGTAATGTCACTGTCATTTTTTTTTTAAACTTTGACCTTTATGGAGTATATTTTAATGGAAGGTAGAATAGAATAGAGTACATATTTATTGCGTAATGCATGTACAAAGTTGTTACAGTTTTTATGGTATCAATGCATTCGGCCCATCATTGGGCGTGCAAAATTAATATTACAGGATTTTATATATCAATTATTACAATATTAAATTATGTACAAAAAATTAATGAATGAATACAGTTAAAATTAAACATTAATAATACTTATCTGGTATACAATATAATAATAATCTAAATAATAAAATGTTTAATATTACAGAATGTCAAATATATTTATGTCACTTCATAATGATTTTTCCTCCATAAACGTATTTATGTTATAATAACATTTAGTAGTCGGTAACAAATTTATTTTTTTTTTAAATAGTGTAAGTGGCAGTTCTCTAAGCGACTTCGGAAGCTTATTGTAAACACAAGGTGTACCCTGTATATCGCTAAAAACTAAATTTTAAACTATCAGGTTAATATTTTTTTCTTAACTTCTTTTAAACTCTTATTGTTATAACTATATAAATAATATGTAATTAATATTTTTTACAATTGTGCACATTTTTTTTTCTTCTCATTTATTTTTATCCGTGCAGGAACGGAGAAAGAATACAATTTCCTGCGGCCCGGCGGCCTGTCGTAAGAGGCGACAAAACAACCCACAGCCAGGTGGTAGGGCATTTGCCCGACTGGATGGCTACCACCCCTGGTCTAGAGTATGTCGCCATAACAACCTTGTGTTGTGTTCCGGCATTAGTGACCAGGTTCCAGGCTCCCTAAAGAGAGCAGCAGCGCATTCGTAGCACCTTTGGTGTTTCAAATGTCCATAGGCGATGATAACCGCTGTCCATCAAGTGGGCCGTCTGCCTGTCTGCTGATCTCCTGCAATAAAAAAAAAAAAAAAAAAAAAAAAAAAAAAAAAAAAAAAAAAAAAAAACATTTTTCTATATTTTTTTTCTTTCATTTTATATTTTATTTGCTGCAGTGTCCGTGTATGTCACTTGAATGGCCTGAGCGGAAGATCAGCGCTGGTTAACTTAACCAGCAAAATGCTGAGCTGGGACCATTTTAGAGCTACACTTTTTTTTAGCATTGTATCACATTGTACATTTATTAATTTATGCTTGTGTATTGTGTTTTCATGTGTTGTACTTCTAAATAAATGTTTTTTCTTTCTTTTCCTTTTCTTTTCTAATTATGAAAAAAACAGGTTCGTGGCTAGGTTGCAGGCTACTTTCCTATTATACTTTTCGTTTGTTCTCGGTAAACGTAGTGTCGGATGCCGTAACAAAACGTAGTGCGGAACTAATCCTTGTTGTTATTGTATTGCGTCCAAGCCTGCCAGGTATGGGTCGGTGCATTATAAAGCAATGGCCCAATGCGGAGAGGGACAGTCAAGCGAGGATTACGATACGAGTAAGACGTACATTTGACGAGCGATATATTGACGGACCTTTCGTGTGTTATAGAATCGGGCAGTGTGAACTGGTTGTGTCCAGTTATATTTGTAACTGAATTATGCGTGTTGGTACAGTTATAATAAACTCTATAGTCATTCCTGCGGAATTTTAATTCGAGTCCTGTGTAGCTTGTAACAATTTAGATCCTTAAGAGAATTTAATATAATGTGTTCCAACAACAATCTAGACAAATACATCCGCCTCATACACGTATACAATGCACAACATAGCGCGGTGTAATTTTGGAGTGGCGCCATCTAGTTTAAATAACGTTATCTACAAACAGATACCATTGCCAAAAACAGGAGATAGGAGATTGTTCTTACTTCCATGGTACTTCATAGTGCGTGGACTGTCCAGCTTTGTCATTTTTTATTTATATTGTTACAATTTGGGCCACTTGTAAACAAAGCACATTTATTACCTGCCGGCGTCATTTGAACTATAGTACAATTATTTTCTCCGTGCAGTTTGGGTCATAAATCAAACTCGGCCTCAGCCCGGCTAGGTCGTTGGGCATGTTGCGCGGTCGCAACGCCATTAACGATAAAAACTCATTCTTATCAAAGAAAAAATATCATTCTTTGTACCTGTGTTGTACGTGTTTCTATAGTTCAATCAATTATTTAGTATATATATATATATATATATATATAATTTCGGGCGGCCGGGCGGCCTGGCGTAAAAGTCCCCAAAACAACCCACAGCCAGGTGGGGGGTGGGGTAGGCCATTTTCCCGACTGGATGGGTACCACCCCTGGTCCAAAGTATATCGCCATAACAACCTTAAGTTGTATCTCCCTTAAGAGAGCAGCAGCGCACCTCTAGCACCTCTGGTGTTGCAAATGTCCATAGGCGATGGTAACCGCTTTCCAACAAGTGGGCCGTCTGCCTGTCTGCTCAACTCCTGCAATACAAAAATCACAAAATCACAGTTCCCCATTAGAAACCTTATAAAATAGAACCAACAGCAAATGGATCGATCACACGCCTAACGCATTATCAACAACGAAACTCGAAAGTGTTTTGGTGAGCTTTCTATCAAGATCTAAAGGAAAATGGGTCGAAATGACAAATCATATTTCTATTGTTGCCTAAAAGTGAAAGATTTTTAACTATTGGTAACATTGTTATTATCAATAATGTGGGTTTTGTTGAGGTTTTGGGTTTTATGATGTAAGCAAATTGTGTCGAAGAATGAAGACTCAAGTCACTTCAAAATTCTTTTTTTATGTTTATCAAACCTCGACCACTTGATCTATTAATATCGCCGCGGCCACACTGGATTCAACTTTACGTCCAAGCTTGGCTCCAATTTCTAATGGCCAATATTGAACCAAACTACCACACCACATATTTATTACAATGCCAACATTTTACCCAAATACTGGAAATAGACAAGTGCATTGGACCTGTCCCAATTGTTGACACAAAACGAAAGACTATGGAAGTTTACTTATTTTTACATCATACAAGAAAACAACAAAAGAGAAGGCAGTGGTGGGTGCTTAATAAATATTTTCTTTCTTTCTTCCTTTGTTTCTCAGCCGCAACTCGCTACAAAGATCCAAGATGCCCACGCGCACTCCTTTTTCACTCCCCTCGTCTTTGATCTTGTTTCAAAAACCGACTCGTTGCGTATCGGTATTGAACATTGGACGGTTATTGGACGCAAAGTTTGTGTTCAAAGACTGATCCAAACATTGGAATATTGGCCGCAATACGCTACATTGATGCAAATATGACCGATGTGTAGGCACAGCATTAGGATGTTGGTCGAATGTAAATTTAATTTCCACCAATAGATATATAAGTACCACCATACAAAATTTCACTTAAATCAGTAAAGTCGTTTCGGAGATTAGCCGGTACAAATAGACATACAGAGAAAGCAAAAATTAAAAAAAAAAATTCACTTCTCACATCCCCTGACTCGGTTTTTAGCATTTTTTTTCATTGTACAGAATTTCGACCTCTACAGTTTTATTACATTTTATAGTTTTTAAAATTAATTTGAATTAATATATTTTTTTAAATTGTATTATCATTTTATAAAGTTTTTGTATACGAGTATATAGGTATATACGTGTATAGAGATAACAACTTTTAAATGTGAATTTGAATAGGGAAACTAATGATCGGGAATAAATAACTATATAGTAATATAAATACGTTCTTTAATGATTAAAATAATTAAACTGAAATGATATTACAATTAAATTAAATACACAATAAAAGTGAACTCTAGTACATCTATACATCGTTATATTTCTACTAAATAAGCAAACTGGTCGTTTATAATTAAACAAACACGATCCTATCGTTTTGATTCCATGAAACCTTATCTGGAATCTCTATTACATGTTGATTGCAGAATAATCAACGCTTTTATGACTTTTCACAAAAACGATGTAAAACTGGTACACTTCGTTATAAATATAGTGAAATAGGCCTTTTGTTTGTATAACTCCTTAATAACAAACATAAATGGAAAATAGGTTTCGAGATTGCATCAAAATGAAGCCAATTAAGTTATTGTTAAGAGCTACAGGACTCGAATGAAAATAAATGACGTTGGAATTACTATAGAGCTTTTTAGAACTGTAGAAACACTGTGCAACCAGTTCACACTGCACGATTCAATGCAATTCAACACGCGCAAAGTCCGTCACTATGTCGCTAATCGAAAGTACTACACGTCCTAATCGTATCGTAGTCGTCGATTGACTGCCCCACCCCTCCGGGCATTGTTTATAATTTGGTGGGGTAGTTGAGAGGATATTGTGCTTTATCTATTACATGATTTCTTATTATCTATTTGCGATCCTTAGTAGGTTAGGAAGTACCTATGTAAGATTTTATCCTTATGAACTTAATTATAAATTTTGTCTACTCGAAGTAAGGTATCTAAAATCACAAAGCTCACGCCTCCGTGCTTGCCTTAGCCAGCTGGCACGCAGTGGAGATCGCTAGAGCTAAGAATCAAGCTTCTACGGATGGAAGTGATAAATGGCCTAACATCGGAAGTAGCTTCGGTGAACCTGCAGTCCACCTCTCTACACCCCTTAGCCACTCACACCCATGTTGCCCCTCGGCAATCTTGGCGTTTTTAGAGGCCCATGCAGTGATGCATTTTTTCATGTTCCCAGATCCCTAATTCCATTAACAGTTCATTCCAATAGCCGGGTATCTTTTGTTCTCATGTTCTACAGCAGTCTTACACTGGCCGGGGCTTGTCCTTGTGTGCATTTTCATGTGGGGTAGACAGGGATAATCGGTGGTCAGAGTCACGCTACATTAACATTAAATTTGGTAAGGGGCGTCTACGTGTTGCCCCCCTCCCCATGCCTTCGCCAAAAGTCCAGGCAATATTTATTGCCCTTGGTCTTCAAAGACATATAATGACTACTATAGATATACATAATTAAATAGATTATGTATATTAATTATATATTAATACCTACATACGAACAATAATAGAATTGTATTTCCTGCAACAAATTTTATTTCATGGACAAATAATGGTCAGTAATCAAGTGTTCGAATGTAGGAATGGCTGTAACTTGTCTGATTTTCAAGGGGTGTGAGTTCCACAGGCGAACAACCTGTACGGCAAAAGAATTTCCTATTGTATTGGTAGCTAAGGTAAATAGGCAAAGAAACAATTAAAATTGCATTACAGTACATTTCATGTCCTACTTGACCCGATAGCAAATTCAAACAGACAAGTCCTTTCATTAAACCACCCATCAATTTATGTCGCCGTCAATTACTATTTCTAATAAAGCAGACTAAACAAAAAAGGCACGCGGCCCACCCGTCTTTGTTTACTGCGCTGGACAATTAACTTGGTCGGTTAATGACGTGGGGATCTGGAGATATACAAATATAATTATATTGCAGTTTACGTTAGACGATAAGATCTCAGTATTAAATTTAAATTTTGTTTCGAATATACATGCCAGTATTTTAATATTTTTTAATGATTTTATGAAAATGTTTGCCTGCCACAAGTTGAGAGCCGACAAGGCAATTTTTAAAAAAAAAATTATTACAGATTTCAGGAGGCAGGCAGACGGCCCACCTGATGGAAAGCGGTTACCATCGCCTATAGACATTTGTATCTCTCAAATGCTCTCTTAAGGAACTGATGCCTAAACACAATTCGAAATTGTTGTGATAGCTTATTATAGAAGTCTAGACCCGTGAAGGTAGCCGTCCAGTCGGGAAAAATTTGTCCG
This sequence comes from Dendrolimus punctatus, assembly GCA_012273795.1. Lineage (NCBI taxonomy): Eukaryota > Metazoa > Arthropoda > Insecta > Lepidoptera > Lasiocampidae > Dendrolimus > Dendrolimus punctatus. The sequence goes on from CM022545.1 coordinate 854,758, forward strand.
GCATATTTCATGTTCATTTGCTTCGTCCACCGTTGAAAGCTTATTAAAAGAAAGAAAGAATAAAAAACTTTATTTGAAGAAATAGCGACATAATTACATTCCTTGTATTATACACAGAGCATATTTCGAGAATTGAAACAAGGTTTGCATTCAGCGTTGCTGTGCCGGAATTATATCTGACACAACGACAGGTTGTTCTTTATTGATAATTTATTCTTCTTCTAAGTCGTTCAACACCAGAGCAGTGAACTATCTCTTCCACCGAAGTCGGTTCTAAGCACAGTGGAAAGCGGAATTTATTAATGGCACCACATAAATGTACACATTAATTGTGCCAACTTTGCCCGGTGGTAGGGTATTTGCCCATCTGAATGGCTTACCACCCCTGGTTTAGAGTGGTCAGATTCCAATCGCCCTTTAGAGAGCGGCAGCACATTGGTAGTAACTTCAGTGTCACATATGTCCATAGGCGATGGTAACCGCTTTACATCAGGCCGTCTGCCTATCAGCTGAGTTCATGCAAAAACAACTAGCCGCCCACATCAAATAATATTTTTACAAGTTGGGCCACCTGTACACCTATAGACAAAGCACATTTACTACCTCCCGCGGCGTTTGAGCTTTTGTTTACTTTGTGTTTAAAAATTGCAATTAAATAATAGCCTATTGATGTTGGACTTGTTTACTCGTCGCAGGTGTGCAGATTATGTTTTCTCAGAAACCTCAGTCTATGCGTTGTATTGTATAGTTAGTATTAAACAAAGTCCGAACGGAGAGGTAAGAGAGTTAAGCGAGGATTACGATACGAGCAAGACCTACATTCGAAGAGTCGTGCAGTTTGTACTAGTAGTGTCTAATTATATTTGTACCTATGTTATACGTGTTTCTATAGTTCTAATAAATCCTATAGTAATTCCAACGGTATTTTAATTCGAGTCCTATAGCTCGTAACAATACTCTGGGTTTCATCACACAACCAAAGTGTACGTCAATTGTTTGCAACATCATTCGTATAACATTTTCAGTATCCACGTTACATTGTTTTATTCCGTCGTAACTATCCGTATGTTGGTAACACAGTTTCAAAGCGAACTTTAATGTTGCCATTTTTCTGTTATTACCTTAAAAGTAGGTTACCTCTTTACTGGGTTACACGCTTTGGAACCTACAGTACGTTAAAAGAGCGAATGAAGGATTGTTTGAATAAACGAATGGAACGGATTGGGTGTAAAGACGAGAGGCATTTTTGTATTTCAACTAGGAAGTTAAGCTTGCAGAGACCTTACTACTCTCCATTCTTGATTATGCTGACGTCAGCTATATTGACTCAAGAGCAACTTAATAAGCTTGAGCGCCTCCAAAATTTTTGTATAAGGTTCATATCTGGGTTACGCAAATATGAACACGTCTCTGAATTTCGTAAAAAACTCAAGTAGTTGCCAATTTGCTTTCGCCGGAATACTCATATTCGTTCACTCCTGTACAGTGTGTTGTTTATCCCCACAACCCCGTATTGTCTCAAAGAACGCTTTGAATTCATCTCTTCCTCTCACAAGTTACGACCTTCTACGAATCTTAGACTTAATACTGCCAAAAATTATTCATCTTTTTTCAATAATTCCTTTACTGTACAGGCTATTCGAGTCTGGAATGAGCTACCTGGTACTGTTAGACAAGCTGAATCTAAAAGCTAAGTTAAAACACTACCTTGCAACGCGATGTTTGATATTTCCACGTATATTTATGTATGTGTTATATCTTAATATATATAAATCTCTTGTCACGATGTTTGTCCGCGATGGACTCCTAAACTGCTCAACCGATTTTAATCAAATTTGCACACCGTGTGCAGTTTGATCCAACTTGAAAGATAGGATAGTTTTTATACCGTTGGAACCGGTAGGTGGAGCTGAGATCGGGTTCTAGAATCCTCTTAACAACGGGGAGCGATTTTGTTTTTGTGTGTTTGAGTGGGTCCCCGGATGGTTTAAATCCACAATTGGAACCGGTAGGTGGCGCTGGGATCGGGTCATATTTTTTCAGGGCAGGACAACGTCTGCCGGGGCCGCTAGTGTGTGTATATATTTATGTATGTAATATCATTGATAGGTGTATTTATATATGTCTATTAAGCATTAAATAATTATACGTAAGTAGCTGTATATCCTCTAATATTTATGTATACGGTTGACCAATATAATATGTTTTATTCCTGTCACGGGTTGTCTGGAAGAGATTCCTTCTTAGCGATAAGACTGCCCATTGAGCACATTTAGAATATTTTTAGGCTATAAGTTCTTCTGTGTTTTCTGTAATGGTGTACAATAAAGTGTTATATATATCTATCTATCTAGGATATGCCCACGATTTTGTCTATGATTGACATGAAATTCCCACGGGATTCCCGGGACACAAAGTAGCGTAGCATTTAAAAAATAATCTAAGTTATCATTTTAGTGAAATCTGTGTCAAAACAATAATAAAAAATAATAATATCAGCCCATAAATGTGCCACTGCTGGGCTCGAGCCTACCATTATAGGGAGAACGGAGAGTATACCCGCCACGCTTGTTCAAGGTGGCTTGGCAGGTTTGACACATCGGTTATCTAGATGTGCTAGTTGCATCACGATGTTTTCCTTCACCGTTGATAGCACGTGGTAATTGTAACAATATGCACATTAGATCAGAAAACTGACTAAGTGTTGCATGCGTTCCGGCCAGGATCGAACCCGCGCACTTTGAGTTTGGGCCGCATGCGCTAGCCATTACGTTACCACGACTTCTCATCTTGCAAAAACAAGCTGATTGACATTCCCCAAAACAACTACTAACCGCCCCCAGGAAGATTTCTGCGGGATTCCCGAGATAAAAAATTATCACACATTTTGTTCGGTAGAATTTGCTATGAATCAAAGAAAAAAATCACATTTGAAAACTTATTTTAATTTGGCGATTTTAAATCTTTCCTAGAAACATTGCCGCCGGTGTCCCATGATAAAAAGTAGCGCAGATTTGAAGTTTAAGAATTGGCTGTCGATCAGCGAAAACCACATCCAAATTGACCCAGTAATTTTTAAGTAATTTCCGAATAAACAGACTAACCAAGAAACAGACAGACAAGAACTATTACATTTTTCAAATAGATCCTTTAATGTGCAGACACATAAATTAGATAAATTTTAGGGTTCTGTGACCAAAATTAAATGGTGTAACGTTGTAATTTAAGACGAAAATCCAAATAGGTTCATTAGGAGTGTACTGTGTTCGTCTGCACATGTATCCATGTACAGCGGCGGGGTGACAATGTTCGTCACCTTAAAGTCGACTTTTGATTGCACGTTACGTTAATAAAATAAAGAAACGTAAAAAATAAATCTCTAATGTTGACAATGATTGACGCTGAATCACTACGCTTATCATAAATATTTAAACCAACAAAAAGGTCTTGCATCTCTAATTTTTCAAAATAAAAATAAAAAAATCAAATTTGTTTCTTTTTCTAATCGAAGTAAAGTTAAACTTTATTATTAAACGTTAATTTTCTGTGGGACAGTTTGTTCTGTGAGTTAGTTTGAAAAGGTAACATGTGCTCCCGGAATTACGAAACTGGCGTAACTTTATACCACGATAATTTATAAAATAGACCAAAATATCACAATAAATGACAATTTAGCGCGAACAAAATCTCGAGCACTACTACTGATTTATAACAGAAAAATTGTATTACAATAAATTAACACTGCGCCCTGGCAACCCTGAACACAGGTATCCGATGCATGTACAAAATTGAATTTAACCGTTCATTCCCAGTACGCTAACTAATTCTATTAAGTAAATGCCTTTTGAAATTTTCTACCGGAACCATCCGTAGTAATGTGTTTTAAGTGCTTTTTGTTTTAACTAAAAACTCCCGGGATTACGTGTATCGGTTCACTTTTGTTGCTCTTGTATGGTGGTATTAAAATAGGGTTTGATTTAATTTGATATTTCTTACTGGCAACACTTTTAACTTTTAATAGATGTTGGAGTTTTTGGCGGGAACTGAAAGGAGACGTTGTGCTGTGCAGTTTTATTTTCTAAAAATGTGTATAATTACTCTAAAATGAACAATAGTTGCAGGATATTGATAGTTTTTGAGTAGACATTATGTGTTTTTGTGAGAAATGTGAACTGTATAGTCAGATGTGATCTTTCGAGTTTTCACAAGAACTCCATTAAATGGCGTCGGTTGTAGACTGCAATACAACTGCGCTACTATACGAAGACCTATTAATTAACATGTTTCCGACTGAAAGACTTTGATTCTATGGTCATGAATAAATTAATAAAAAATAAAAAAAATAATAGATGTTATGGGAGAAATTACGTACAGAAACAAAAGACGTAATTCTAGTATAAGATTTATTATTAAATAATAACACGATTAAATCTATCTAATATATAAAAATCTCGTGTCACGGTGTTTCTGATCGAACTTTTCCGAAACAACTTAACCGATTTTAATTATTTATTTTGTAGCTATGACAATAAGTCGTGAAGTATTTTTGACTATGGTTTTTTTATGGCAAGCCAGCGTTTGGCTGGTCTGCTAGTAATATTATAAATGTCTAAATATGCCGTGTGGAGACGCAATCAGGCAGCCTCCGCGGGTGGGGGGTTATGTGCTCAATGTATGGCCACCCCTTATTCCCCAATCAAGAACAGGTGCCCGGAGAATATAGAAACTTGCACTTACCTCGCAGTCAGCCACCAGCCCACTACAGCGCTGGTTTAGGGTTCTGCCGCTGCGTCGCGATAAAGGTGAAGTCCTTCTACACGAGCCCCTGGGGCGCAAGGGACGCTGATACACAGACACTAAAGTTTTATAGCTTCAGGAGAATGTCCAAGTATTTGATTGGATGCGGAAATCCTCGATAGCTAATTGGCTGTATTTTATATAAAGGCGGGTGCGATACTATTTATGTGCGTCGCGGTGGCGTAGCGTTTGCCAACGTACTGAACTCACGCGCCGAGCGAGCGGCGACAACATACGGGGGTTGCAAGGCACTATAAACCCAAGACACAATACGTAATTGGGAAATAAGTGGCGCCAACATACATTGTTGTACATTGCAACTATTTAAAAAAATCTGGAATACACTATATTGTTACGAGCTACAGGACTCGAATTAAAATGCCGTTGGAATTACTATAGAATTTATTAGCACTATACAAACACACATAAAACAGGTACAAATATAACTGGATACAACCAGTACAAAATTCACGATCCAATAACACACGCAAATTCCGTCAGTATATCGCTTAACGAATGTACTCGTCTTGCTTTGATTGTTGTTCTCGCTAGACTGCCCCAACCCTTCGTTCGGGCACTATTTTATAGTAAGCTGTACAATACAACAATCGACTGCGTGGACTGATTTTTTCCAAGAAAACTTTACAACAACAATAGGCAATAGTCTAATTGCAAGTTTTAAACACAAAGTTAACAAAAGAAGCCCAAACACGTGAAAGGTAAAACACTAGGTGTGCATTTCTTTTGTCGGTATGCAACAATATAACGATGGAGAATACCATGCAATTTATTTTTTGTTTCCTCATTCGGATTCTACGCAACAACTACGAGGCCGATTTTGATGCGGTTTTCGCTGATCGACGACTAATTCTTAGACCTGAACCCTGAGCTAAATTTTATCTTGGGCATCCCGCAGAAAATTTTCTGGGAATGGTTTAAAATGGCCAGATAAAAAATTACGAATTGCAATGCGATATTTTGATTCCGCGACTGTACATTATCCCGACTCGGCATAATTCAAAATATCACTAACAAACGACATGATAATCCAAAGCGTCAAATAGCAGAGCAAAGAGCGTTCATTCCTAAAATTATAGTATTTGCCCAAATTAATGCCATTATACGTTAACGATGCGGACTGATTTGATTGCATTCGAGGCGGGAATCCAGCACATATTGACATTAGACGCATTTCATGCGTGCGATATTTGTTGGTTGGTATTACGCCTTAAGCTTTGTTTACACTAGGTGACTTTTGCGCGGTGACTTAGTCGCCCGATTTGAATTGTATGTGATAAGCGACGCTATGAGTTTTAGGGTAAAAATGTAAATTTTTAGATTCTGATGAAAAAGCAAAAAAAAAATATTTAAATTAGACAGAAAATATGTAGCTTTTGCGGTTTTTCATCCATTACTTTTTAGGTTCTGAACCAATTTTGTTTATTTGTTATGCGTTGGATGCAGTACAAGCTTAGGATAAATTCATATAAATTTTATTTTTGTTAAAGTTTGATACCATATATATAAAATAAAAGGGAAACATAAGAAAATCTATGAAAAGAAAACCGACTCCAAGAGTAACTAAAGAAAGAGCAACTAAAAAACAACAACAGGTGTTAGTCGCCCGATTCTAACAGTATGTGATGAGCGACGCTATGACTGTGAATAGCTTAAAATTTTATTGCTATTGATATTTTGATTCCAAAGATATAGCAGAAAAAAATATTAAAATCAGACAAAAAATATGTAGTTTTTGAGGTTTTTCATCAATAATAAACATCATATTTTAGTTTCTGAACCGATTTGTTCATTCCATGCACGTTGGATTCAGTACAAATTTAATTATTTTTTTATATATTTGATACCACATACGTAATTTCAAAGGGAAAATTAAATAAAATCTAACAAAAAGCACCGATGGCTGTTGTAGCAGACGAGTCCTGGAGTGAAGACCGCGTCTCGCTAAACGTAGTGTCGAACGCCCTCCAGCTCGATGGACCGACGACCTGTGCAAGGTCGCCGGTAGGCCCTGAATGAAGTAGTCATAGGACATGGATGATTGGCGCCGACTTGGGAAGGCCTACGTCGAGCAGTTCACTGTGAATGGGGTGACAACGCCTGAAATAAACTTTCTCTCGACTTTTGTCGGTTTATATATATGTCCCGTCCCGTTGCCCCCGGGAAAATTGATCTTTATATCCCCACTATTGGTTTTGGATGGTGTGCGTGTGAGTTGCTTCTTCGTCTTCCTCTTGATTTTTCTCTAACTGTCTGTATTTGCGTGACTAATGTGTGTATGTCACTTGGCTCTAAAGTGTGTGTGGTAATTGTGATGTGTGTTCTGGTTGTTTAGTTGTGTTCTGTGTGGTTGAATTTAGGGTCTCTGTGTTGTTTATAAATACAGTATCTCCTAGCACCTTGCGTAGAAAGTTTGTGGTGTGTAACGCTGCCTGCTTCTGTAAGATAATTATATCAATTTATGCGTCTAGTTTTTCTATGTATTTATTTATGCTTTTAGCTACTCTCCGTGTTGTACCTATAACTATGGGGACGACTGTGTATTTCACAAGCGACTGACTTCAGTTTTTAATAAAAGGTATTTGTTTATTTTTCCTATTTCCTTACCTCCTATATTATAGTTTGATGGCACTTTTATGTCTAATATATTGTTACATACCGACAAAGAAATACACACCTGGTTATTGCCTTTCCCGCATTTGGACTACTTTTGTTTACTTTGTGTTTCAAATTTGCAATTAGGCAATAGCCTATTGTTATTGTTGTCGTTATGGCCGTTCGCAGTAATAATTGAGCAGATGTGCAGATTACGTTTTGTTGGAAAAGTCAGTCCACGCAGTCGATTGTCGTATTGTAAAGTTTACTATAAAACAATGCCCGAACGGAACGCAGTCTAGCGAGAACCACGATCAAAGCAAGACGTGTACATTCGATATAGTGACTTTGCGCGTGTTATTGAATCGTGCCGTTTGTACGGGTAGTGTCTAGTTATATTTGTACCTATGTTATATGGTATAGTACCTATGGTATGGTTTTAATAAATTCTATAGTCCAACGGCATTTTAATTCGAGTCCCACACTCGCAGCAACATTATAATATATTGTCATATTATAACATATTATATGTTATAATATGACAATTCATGTCATTTTTATTAAATCCTACCGTCGCTCCCTGATATATATTTTCGGTAATAGCAATAATACTTTCACCGACCACATAAAACAGTACTCAAATACTTTATATGTACATACATTAAACTTGGATGAAGCCAATAAAAACCCGCTCAAGCACGAAACGGTCTGTCTAAAAGATTATTCATATAATCGCAAAGACAATAAAATTTAGTGCGGTTACAATAAAAACTATGGTTTAACAACTTTTTTATATCAAAACCAGGTGAGGTTTTAGGTATGTATTTTATTAAGATTGAGGGAATATTGAACACTGGGGATCTGAAGGCTCTTCACGTAATTTAATTTTTATTGCTAGTGGTCGACTAGTGGTTGAAGTTCGACCATAATTAATTAAAGCTATAAGTTTGAACATTACTAAGGTTCTGTTTGCAAAGAGTATACTTCTATAATCACAGATTTCGTCAAGGCTACACTGTTGATTTCATTTTAACAATAAACAAAAGAGTATATATGGGCGTGTGTGTCAAATACATGGTAGTGTGTGTAATGTATTTTTTATAAATAATTTTAAAACAATATTATCATTCTGAGGTGATGTCAGGAGCCTTAAGAATAGACGAGCGTGCATGACAAGAGCTATGAATGTCAAAGAAGCAAGTGAGGTGTGTTAGAATAAGCCTGTATGGCGCTCTGTTGTTCGTGCCTACCCCGCAAGGGACCTGGCGTGAAGTTATGTATCTATGTATGTATGTATTATCAGTCTGCACTCTATATTAACTGTATAAGTGTGCGAAATTTTATACTCATACGTCCGCGCCATTTTCGTAAAAAGGGGTACAAAGTCTTTGCTTAACGTATTAATATAATTATTATTCTATCCGTGCAGGAACAGAGAAATAATATAATTTCCTGTGATCGGGCGGCCTGCCGTAAGAGGCGACAAAATAACCCATAGCCAGATGGTAGGGTATTTGCTCGACTGGATGGCTACCATCTCTGGTATAGATTATGCCGCCATAACAACCTTGAGTTGTGTTCCGGCATTAGTGGCCAGATTCTAGTAGCCCTTAAGAGAGCAGCAGCGCATTTGTAGCCTTTAGTGTTGCAAATGTCAGTCAGTCATGTGAATAAAGCCTCCGCCACTTTTTTATTGCTGATACAATCGTGTAGACATGTTATTACTTATGATATAATTACATGCTCGCCTCTCCATTTTATAGATTCATGCATCATTTTCTATTACGTGTTCAGTTTTCCTCTTTGACAGTTTTATAAAATAAAAGCATTAAAAATCACAATCGCATCGAAATCGTACAGTGTAAAACGTAAACGCGTATAAGCGGTAGCCGAGTACAGTTATGTGAATAAAGCGTCCGCCACTATTTTATTGCTGAAAACCCGCGGGCCACGTAATGTTGCCGTGGGGTACAATCGTGTAGAGATGTCATTGCGTATGATAAAATTATGTGCCTCACCTCTCCCTTTTATAGATTCATGGATGAAATATAATATATTTTCAGTGTGTGTTTATGCGACTTATCGTTTCTACCTTTTCATATATAACTTACAGGTAGGCTCATCTTCTTTACTTAAAATTTTATGTAAGTATTATTCATAAACTGGATGTCATGGTGAATTTGTTTGGATGCTTGCTTGTTCACCTTTCATGTCGTTGGATGTTAAGCCATTTCCGTATAATTTAGAATATTCTGCTGAAACCGTAGGTTTCAAAGTGAATTTTAAACTACAAACCTTCAACCCCAGATCAGAACTTTCGATGGTTATAAAGTTATATACACATTTTTACATATTAAATGACTGCACCTACAAAATCATTACACAAACGTCACTTAAAGGGATACAATAGGGTTGAATAGAGTATTTGACAGTCAAAATGACTGCGAAACTTCTTGCATGTTACAAAATGCCGAAGTCGAGTCAGAGAAAGAGAGTTGGTCTGAAAGAGAGTGTCGGGGTGAAGGTAAGGAAAGGAATGCTCCGGTGGTTCGGGCATGTGGAAAGAATGTATGATGAAAGAATGACTAAACAGATATACAATGCAAAAGTGGATGGATGCAGAAGTCGCGGAAGGCCACAACACACCTTCCATGATCAAATTGATCATGTATTAGCAGAAGGTGATGTTAAGAGCCTTAAGAACAGACGAGCGTGCATGACAAGAGCTATGAATGTCAAAGAAGCAAGTGAGGTGTGTAAGAATGGGCCTGTGTGGCGCTCTGTTGTTCGTGCCTACCCCGCAAGGGACCTGGCGTGAAGTTATGTATGTATGTATTATCCAAACATAATACAGAAGGTCGTAATTCCATAAAACGCACCTAAAAATTCCGTCACTAAAAGATCCCTGATTGTAGTACACACGTCTTGCTTTGCTCGTGGTTATCGCTCGACTGCCTTCCCCCTCCATCAGGTCAGGTTTTATACTGCGTAACTGTAAAGTCCCCCAAGTTTTTATGCAATCAATTATTTGATTTGATTTGGAAAACTCCAAACTCCCAATAGCTATATTGCGTACCTTTCGGCACAGTGACTCCAAACTCAAACTTGAAATCTCCAAACGTCGCCCAATGAACCAATATCCTGTACGCATTTGATCAACCGACATAAAAAGCGGTCATATGTCGGCAAATAAAAAATTTACTGGTGATTTCGAGTCAGATATAAATTGGATAAAGCTGTTTGAAATTGTTCCTGACTTTGTGCGATTCAAGAATTTAGTTGCAAACGCTCGAACTGTGTTCAATTGGAGGAACGTGGAGGTATTTTGGGGGGGTCTTGAACGGGTCGGGAAAGGAACGCTCTGATCCCAACTAATGACGTAAGCGGCAATATTATTACCATTGACTGGAACATCCATTCGCAGACAATTAATGTGCTTAAATGTGCTTCCGTTACATAGATTTAACTAAACGTTTCAGTAGTATCTTAGAAATATCAAGCTAAACACACATGGGAACTAAATTAACTTAAATTACTTGTTTTAAAAAATGTTTTTGTAGGGTTCAGTTTGTATGTACACAAATAAAACACCAACGACATGGTTTGTAACGCACTCCTTAGCTTGGCGGTTGGACAGCGAGTGCGCTGGAGTCAGTTGCTAGCGACTCCCTCCACGCACTCCCCACCACCGACCATCGCGTCAGTAAGCACGCTACGTTTATTAAATATAAGACTCTACAGTTTTTAAATACAAGCTTTTGAGGTCCTGGATATCATGTAGCAAGTGCTACTCAAGACAAGTAAGACGAGCCCAAACACGACGGGTCTATCTAATTTAGTACAGGAGTTCCTCTGGCCACCTTCGGACTCCATAATCAAGTCAGCTCTCTGGTACCATATTATTGCATAGTCACGCGATATACATATGCGTGCAAAATTTCAGCTCAATCGGAAACCGGCAAGTTGGTCAAAGTTAACTTGCAAGATTCCACCCGAACTTACATACATCCATCGCAAGTTAATTAAAGCTCTATATCAAAACGACTCATCGACTCTTCAGGTGATCAGAGGGCTGGTGCCTACCTCGGCCAACGGATCAGTATGGCGATCCAGCGAGGAAACGTAGCCAGCCTTCTGGGCACCTTACCCATAGAAGACGGTGATCTGGGCTCAGTATTCTACTTATAGTCTTGAGGGACTATGGGTAGAATACAATACAAATAATTTAAGTTTTCTTACATTGTATTTAATAGTATGTAATTTTATAATTGTGTTAATTTATTATAAATTAAATTTTCTTTATTTTTATTGCATTAAAAGCTTGTAAAAAGAAGACAAATAGGCACTAATAAAAAAAGAGGGCCTTATTTATAAAAATCTCGCTTAGAATTTATGGAAGTTATGGCGGCATACTCTATACCAGGGGTGGTAGCCATGCAGTAGGGCATTTGTCTTCTACCTGGCTCTGGGTTCTTCTGTCGCCTGTTACAACAGGCTGCCTAGCCGCAGGAAATAGTATTCGTTTTCCGTTCTTGTACAGATAATTTTTTCTCTTTTGGCCATTGACTAAACTAAAAAGTCCCATTCACTATCCTGTAATGTAGTCCTACAACGGGCGGAACTCGCAGCTCGGTGTTGCCGGACACAACGCAGCAACATTCACAGTCCTGCATTACGCTGCAGACTCCTTGGTGGACTGCCATGCAAGTTAGTGAATGGGCCCATTATGTCTCCGGGTTGGTTAATTTTGACAGGTATTTAAGAAAAACAATATCTTCACTAATCACTTGCTAAGAAACTGATTAAAATTTAAGAGGCGTTTATAGATAAGACCGTTATTGTGGAACTTTCCACACGAAAATACGCAGTTAATACATGTATTATATTATTATACATTTAATGAAAAATAAAGAATGTCAAGCGTGACAATCGACCACACACCACATTAGATCCCCAGGGGTCAAATCCAGTATCTATTAGCCTTGGGCTGTGGACCCACTCGATACATTGTAATCTGACCACACACATTTCGAATGCGACATACGGAATTATAATATGAGCGGCACAGCTCGAAAACGCTTTTTGAATCATTACAATTACTATACTACTACTTATTTATTTATTATTCAACCAAGATCACACGGGCTTAACCTATATATTATTATATTAATTAACCTATATATTTTATATTCTGTGATCGCGGCTACTGAAAAGTGGCTGAAACGTCGGAATATTAAAAATCAAATAAATTACCGCGTTTAAAATCGATAAAACGTAGTTTTATTTTGTTTCTTTTTCTTTCTATTTTCTTAATTCCTAAAGATGTGTATATAGGTTTTTTAATCTCTTCTATCACAGAAACCATCTGATTATTTATCACACAATCATTTCTTTTAATTATGTTATTAAAGCAACCAAAGATCTCCATTGATATGTAATGTAGTTTAAATTCTTGTATTACATAATAAATTAGTACAGAAGTATTCAGTATACATTGCATTATTTGTATTGCATGAGTTATAATTGTAACATCAGTCAGCTGGTCAATAAATATTGAGGAATACACACGTCGCCGTTTTGTTAAAATTTAAACCAAAATTACAATCCGCAGTACATTGAACGCTATCGATCCCAACAATAAGTATTACAATGTTTTATATCGAAGCTACATTTCAAATTTATATAAAATTTTATAAGTGCTCCACCTAAGTATTTATATTGTCTGGTGTGCACCGACATTTAACCGGTGTTTAAAATAAAATAATCGATCAAAATTTATGCATAAACAGCGATTATTTTATTTTAACCGTCGGTTAAATGTTGCCTAAAATATTAAAGTTAATCAGTGCTGCGCATAATAATGTTATGTATGTTTTCAAACAATCAAACGCATTCATGATTACAAATATTTATTACTACGGAATTGTCAGTTAATTATTGGTTTTATGATAATAATTAACGCCTTTTATGTTTAAATTTTATTATTATGATATTAAAATTTTATGAATGAAGGTTATTAAGGGATTGAATAGTTTTCTAAGTTCCCGCCTCAAACAAAACTTATCGAATATGGTGATAGTCCTGTTTCTATATATATATATATATTACTATAAATTATTTTTATTTTACTATTGGTAGTAAACTGATACTATTTTATATAGAGTTTATGTGAAAGTTTAAAAAGCTTCGTTACCTAGTAGATTGTGCGGAAGCAACAGCATCCTGAAGGGAATAGTCGATAAGTTTGATAGTTCATTTATTTGGTTATTTGTCATGAAGGGAATAGCCGATAATTTTGACTGCCCATTGATCTGGTAATATTTTCATGAACGGAATAGCCGATAATTTTGACTGCCCATTGATCTGGTAATTTTTTCATGTAGGGAATGGCCGATATTTTTAACTGCCCATTGATCTGGTAATATTTTCATGAAGGGAATGGCCGATATTTTTGACTGCCCACTGATTTGGTACGCTACCACCGAAACACTGTTATAATCTATTTATCTTAATAGTAACCGTACAATACATACACAACACAGACAAATTCGATGTACACACACTAACTTACAAGAAACGAACACCCTGTTACCGATTTGTATTTTTTAGTTTAAAACTAAAATTAATGTGAGAGGGCACTGATTCCCGAAACGCAGGCGTCATGCCTAGCTCGGGAGGGGACTTCAATAAGTTATTGTATACATTTTTTTGGCAATTGTAAACTTTTTTACAATAATTAAGTCAAAAAGATGTATTATTATTTTTATTTGGTCATTATCATTTTGGGAATAGGATAATTTTGGCTGCCCAATGATCTGGTCATTTGTCATGAAGGGAATAGCCGATAAATTTGAATGCCTATTGATAAGGCCGCTTGTTCAGAGGACCAAATCAGTGTTAATCAATGATTACTAACATAAATACTTATATAGTGCTGCTTATTATGTATGTATTATGATATGTTTTATGTTTATAGTATGTAAAGTATATTATATATTTTTTATGATTTAAATGTTTCATATTATATACTAGCAAGCTGTTGCTGAGATACGGCCACAATATGGAGCAACTTAAAAACAACTAACTAAATAGGCATCCTCATTCCCGCAGCGGGCCTGTTCCTCTCGCGAAAACGAGATGTAGTTATACGCACAAGCGAGATAGAAAGAAAGTTGCATAAAAAATTCCAAATAGATTGGATATTCGGAAACTCATATGGCGATGTTGAGAAATGTGGATTTTATGGAGCAATTAGAAGCAGTATTCCCGAAACATTACTGTTGCCAAGCAATAATTATTTAAAACATTGCACGTCTAAGTGCACCTAGATACGTAACATACCTATAAAAATTGCAAGCAAAACAATCTGAAAAGAACTACTCACACATTTCGCGAGTTAATGATGTATACAAAACTCGGTTTCATTGAATGCAAACAGAGCATTGCAGAGGATGTTCTCTCCGCATTTGGAATTCTCCACGTTGCAACTGCGAAACAGTTTTTTCTTGGTAACGTCATAGTTGATGCTATCGCTCAGTATGTCAACTTTAAGATCGACTATAAATTCCGCGAAGAAATATTATAATGTGGTTAACATTATTTATTAAACACATTACATCTTACATACATAAACCATGAGAAACTAAACTAATTCTGACCGTATTCGCGCGGACGCCGGAGTCGTGACGCGCGAACGCCTTCTATCGCATCGTATTGTCTGTACCACTGTCCAGTGTCCTGCGGCTTGAGAAAGTTGCGAATCACTTCTTTGGGGGTGGGAGTAGCAAGAGACGCGGCGGGAACGAGGCAAGCGACGACGCCCGTACATACCGGAGCCTGTCGTAATTTCGGCACAATACAATATGAAATTGGTTAATAAAGTTGAATAACAATATAAGAGTATTGATATCAGTCCTAATACCTACACTGTTAGGCTAAGGCTTTCCGGTATGACGAACAAAAAAGGAAAAGATCAAATACTAAAAGTATATGGTACAAAACTTTTCAGAGTGAGTCTCGTATACCATGGTCTCGAGTGAGAGTAAGTTGAGCCGCTCCTTTGTTATTGTCGCTCATAGTGTGCATGCTGGACATATGCCGCTCAAGACATTTGCTTTTCTCGTGAAAAAGATCAAACAGCTCTATTGTGAGCCGTGTAATAAAACAGAGGAGAAATATCATATTCTTGTGGAATGCACCAAAAATAACAATGAGGAACAGACTAAGGAGAGACTTAAGCCTAGACTTACTGGACTTTGGAGTTTTTCTGTTGTACTTGTTTCGGACAGAGAGCCAACAACCCCCCCCCCCCCCCCCCGACTTGCCCGCCGGAGTCCGCCGACTGCCATAGCTCACATAATTAGCAGCTAGGCGTCGGCTGGAACTTGGGATGTAGAAGCGGCCTTGGAGGCCGGAAAATTACTTCCAGCCTCAACTATTCTATGTATTGTTTTAAATGTAAATAACTCCAATAAATAATATGTCCACATCGAGTTTTATTTCAAAGAAGCAACTGCCATCAATACTACTATTATTATATTATTATTAGTGCATATATTTTTTAAAGTAGACTGAAAGCGTTCCTGTATGAACACCAGAGGCAACAAGCAGATCTCGCATTAGATACAAGCGCCTTTTAGTAGCGTTGTTGAGTCTTTTTATTATTTATAATTCCTTTTAATTACATTTTTTTTCTATTTGTTTGCAATTTATCTATTATTATTTCTCCAAATCATTATTTCTAAATATCAATAATTATTTCATAACATATTATATACTTATATTAAATTATTCAAAATATGTCTATTCTTTGATTTCATGATGGTCTAATTATAATATTAAAATATTAATTGTTCATTACTTATTTTTTTATATTTTTCTACTGTGAAGGTGACGTTGCTGCTAGGCACTAACGGAAGACCAGCTTTGGTTGTTATCAACCAGCATTTGCTGAGTTAGGGCCTGTTTAGAGTTAGTTAAGTTTTTGGTTTTATTAAACTGTTTATGTACATTCTAATTACTTTGAATAACTCTAAATTCTAAATAAACATTTTTTTCTTTCTTTCTATTGTAAATTAGTTGAAATAATTTAATGTCTGCAAGTAATTTACACAATGTGCATGGATTTTATTTTCAATATTGTTGTTGATACGCGGGTACATATTGTCTACAACAACATAAACTCTTTAGAAAGTTGTTTTACTGAGCTTCGAGTAACAGCAAACAAACCTTTTGTTTACTTCAGTAGATGTCGAGACGAGAAGCACGTTTGTTTAAAAATAAACAACAGATCGTGGCCATTTTGCATTCTTTAAGAAGGGTTGTACAATATGCTTCTCTAAGAGGGTAACGGAGATATCTTTATGAAATTTTCTTGGGAAACAATTTTGTTCACAATTTTAAAAAGTTCATGAAATACTGCTATTTAAGACGGACAACAATGCCTTAATGATTCATCATATTCCTGCACGGATAAGATTTACGATTGTAGTACACACGTCTCCTCTGGCTTTGATCGTGGTTCTCGCTCGATTGCCCCCTTTCCTCAGTCAGGTCATCGTTTTGTACTGCAAAAAGGCAATGTTCTTACCCGGCAACGTGGACCGAACATCCTAGAATCTCGTACTTTAAAGTCCGTAACACCTGGCTAATGACTACAGCCGCAAGCGGCTGTAAACGATTGCAATAGAACAGGGGTCGGCAACCTGTGGCTCTTTGAATGCTGAGCTGCGGCTCTTTAGTTATACATCGAGGGTTTCATACCAAACGGGCGTACAGACAAAAGTGCAGTTTTACACAATGCACAAAATTTTGAATAAAATAAAACTATAGTAGTATTATTTTATCCGTGCAGTTTGGGTCATAAATCAAACTCGGCTTCAGCCCGGCTAGGGCGGTGAGCATGTTGCGCGGGCGCAACGCCAATATCGATAAAAACTCATTCTTATCAAAGAAAGATTATCATTCTTATAAAAATCATTATTATCTTTTTTGCTGTTAATTTTAAACTTAGATATAAGTATTTACATTTATTTTTAATATAACTTGTTACTTTCTAAACTTTATACTTATAGTTTTTCTAACTAATAATTTATTTTAAATCATTATTATTCTTATTTATATATTATATTTCTTAAATACGTTGTTTTATCTAAATTTTTTTCTTTCATTTATATCACTAACCCACAAAATGACAAAACTAAATACACTATCAATAACGCTTATCGACAACAATAATGCGTATCACTATGCCTGCCCATAAGGCCCGTGAATGGAAGAGAGAGCGAAATACTCGCTTCACCGCTCCGATTATTTATAACCCAAATTGCACGGAGAAAATAATTCTACTATAGTTGATCGTATAAGGCTGAAATCCGGAATACCCTTCCTCTTAGGTACACTTGCATACTGGTAAGAACTCCTAAATTGTAACATGCATATTTTTTGTAAGCAACAAAAAATGGCATTTTTGCGTATACCCCTATATGTTATGAAGCTCACGATATGTAAAAAAAGATCTCTTATATAGATATCGTTGTAGAAGCCCAGTCGTCGATTCTCATTTCCCTTCGCTCAAAAGCACTCATAATAAATCCTTACAAAAGCGTAATACTAAACAGTGCCACCCTCATTAACATCCCGAAGCCATTCCGGGATAACGGAATTAACGTTAAATTAGTTATGAAAGTTCCCAGAGAACCTTTTTTACTTGATTACGGCCGCAAAAGCGGATTATCAAAATTCTAGCTGTTCACAGACGAAAATTACCTTTTTAATTGTTAAAACCATTGACTGTTTTTGCAGGTATCAGGATACTTTAGGTCAGGAATTTGCTTAATATTTGGCGGTATGGTGTATTTTTTTTGTTGCATGAGTTTAGCAGAAAGGCAGACAGGAAGAACGCGGTTACCATCGCCTATGGACATTGATAACACCAAAGGTGCTAATGATATTGTTACAACCTAGGCGCTAACAAAGACAGGTTCCACGTACAGATTTGTAGAAGCACATTTATTACCCGTCGGTATTTGAACTAATAACATTCAAACTCTTTTATGACCGTCTTCTTTAGTTTACTTATTTATTGGCATACGTTTCTAGAGAGCGGCCTATTGTTCTATTGCAGGGGTCGGCAACATTTTGAGTCAAAAATACAATTTACAAAATATCAAAGGTTTTAAAGAGCCACAATTTTTTTCTTGCCAACCATAAATATTACTTGCATAAATGAAGTGTTTGATAATAACAAACAAAAATCTGTTTATTCATATATAAGTAGTGTTTTTCACAATAAAAAGTTAATATTTATGTGACATTATTATATAATTACTAATTATTAAATAAAAAAAAGAAAACAATTAACTTATTAACTTACAAGACTAGCTTGTGCTTCAATAACAAACAATTGGGGAAAGCAAACTCAAGAAAATACCACGATATCTATCTAAGAGGAGATCTTGGTAGAAGGCATCTGATGATGAGTTTTTGTGGCTGGGCATTTGACGGTACGGCGGCGACAAGAAATAATCCGACAGAACAACACTCGTTAATTTGTGATGACATAAAAAAACTTCGTTTAAAAAAACCGAATACAAAAACTAATAAGTACAAAACAACTTAACATGTTGAAGTGCCGAAAATCTAATAAAATGTTCGTGTGTTTATCGCTAGACTGCCTCGTCCATCAATCGAGGCATTGCTTTATACTGCACGGATGCAATATGTCTGCGCGGCCGCGTGAGCGAATTTCCTAGAATCACACCTGGCTAATGTCTGCCATAAAAGATTACATACAACAATGGGCTGTTTTCTAATCAGCAATTTAAAACACAAAGTAAACAAAAGAAGCCCAAATGGCGAAAGGTGATAAAATGTGTTTTTACAGGTTTGTCGGCGTCTAAGTTGTAACATTATGAAAAAACTTATCGTTTTGCTGAAAATCATGAAAAACCCGTTTTTGTGTCCTTTGACCCCGAGTAAATTTTTTTCAAGGTGTCAGATTGATGAAAACTTTTTAGATTTTATTTATAATTGTTTTTTGATCAATCCTATTAATTTTCAGGCGGGTGCGGATTTTTGGAACTTCACTCCTGTTTTTGGGTCTAATTCGCTCGGACTACTTACTTCAAACCAGGTTGGCTTCGACTCGTCTTCATATTTTGCTGGGCAGTTGTCTAAACTAATGGACCTAACTTTCTTTGTTGTTATCTTATACTTATTCATAAAGCTGAATAGTTTATTTGTTTGATTGGACGCGCTAATCTCAGGAACTACTGGTCTGATTTGCAAAAATCTTTCATTGTTAGATAGCCCATTTATCCAGGAAGGCTATAGGCTATATATCATCACGCTAAGACCAATAGGAGCGGAGCGCCAATGTTGCAAAATTCGGGGGGTTTTGAAAACAAATTCCATGTGGACGACGTCGAGGGAACAGCTATATGTATGAAAACCGAATTAAGTTTTTATCCGTGCAGGAACGGAGAAAGAATACAATTTCCTGCGGCCCGGCGGCCTGTCGTAAGAGGCGACAAAACAACCCACAGCCAGGTGGTAGGGCATTTGCCCGACTGGATGGCTACCACCCCTGGTCTAGAGTATGTCGCCATAACAACCTTGTGTTGTGTTCCGGCATTAGTGACCAGGTTCCAGGCTCCCTAAAGAGAGCAGCAGCGCATTCGTAGCACCTTTGGTGTTGCAAATGTCCATAGGCGATGGTAACCGCTGTCCATCAAGTGGGCCGTCTGCCAGTCTGCTGATCTCCTGCAATAAAAAAAAAATGCAACTAAAATTCAACTACAACTTAAGGTTTTTTGACCCGTTGCGCAACCACGGGGCAATCTCTAGTATAATATCAATATTTCGCGATTCTCCAATATTTCGGCACAATAAAAATATTTTCACTTTGATATTTGGACAAGTTCAAATTAATGTTTGAACAGCGAAATATCGGCACTACAAAAAGTGCGACACAAATATTATCTCGGCGGAAAATGGGAAATGGGATTCCCGAACTGAATTTCCACTGAAGGGATCCTTATCAATTTTCGATGTAGTAATATTATTCACTAGCCATACCCGAGACTTTGTACGCGTAGATTTTTTTCGTGGAACTCTAAAAACAAGTATAAAAAAGTAGCCAAAGGTTCTTCTTATAACATTAGCCCTCGACCAGTGTAAGTCTCATCAAAATTGGTCCAGCCGTTTCAGACATTAGTCGGAACCTCCAGAAATGTTGTATTTTGACAGACAACATTTTTAGAAATATACTAGCGGCCCCGGCAGACGTTGTTCTGCTCTGAAAAAATAAAATCTAGGACCCGATCCCAGCGCCATCTACCGATTCTAATTGTGGATTTAAACCAAGCGGGACACATTCAAACCCAAAAAAAATCAGCAAATTCGGTCAAGGCAATTAGGAGGATTCTAGAACCCGATCGCAGCGTAACCTACCGGTTTCAATGGGATAAAAAGTATCTTGGACATAGGATACTTATCTCCTGTCTCCTGTTTCTAAACCTCTCCACCAATTTTCAGCAATTTTTTTGATATATACGTTATATAATATGTCTGTTTGTCTGATTGTTTGGGATTCGTGGAAGAATTACAATGCCGAACTCGGTGTGATTTTCACTAATCGACAGAAAATTTCTACTTGTAATCTTGGGATGACCGCGGATTTTTTTCTGGGAATGATTTTAAATGGCCAAATTTAAAGAAGATTCGAATTCCAATGTGATTTTTTTACTGATCGATAGCAAATCTTATGTAATAAAATGTGTGATATTTTTATCCCGGGAATCCCGCGGGAATTTTCCCGGGAGGGGTTTGTAGTAGTTCTGGTGAGTAAAAAATTTCTAATTACGACACAGTTTTCATTAAAACGGTAGTTGCGGCACTCTGTATTCCCGGGAATTTCAATTCAAGGGTGAACGAAGTCTACATCTTAGTACAGTGTATGTAATATTTACGTCTAAAATATATCAAACTTACTTCGTTTAAGAAATAAAATAATTTCTTTCAGCAATAAAGTTCTAGCGAAAAATATATTTTTTCTTAGAGAAATTCGTTATAAGAGTCTCGGGTAAGTCATTTCATATCTGCTTTTTCATTACTTTCCTTTTTCATGTGACATTTGCAGACAAACAAACGTTGTTACGTTTTAAGATTGTTTTTAGTCTGGGATGGTTCTTGTATATTTACTCTTATAGCAATTTGTTTATAGTAAGTAGTGTTACAACTCAGGTCCCGACAAAAAAAAACCCACCTGCATATCTGAAACAAAACACATTTTATTATCTGCCGGCATTTAAACTAATTGTAACTTTTTTATCATCGTCTTCTTTTGTATACATTGTGTTTAAAATTGGTGATTAGAAAAGAGCCCATTGTCTTATTACATACATACATACATAATTTCACGCCAGGTCCCTTGCGGGGTAGGCACGAACAACAGAGTGCCATACAGGCTTATTCTTACACACCTCATCATCTCATCTTTGACATTCATAGCTCTTGTAATGCACGCTTGTCTATTCTTAAGGTTCCTGACATTGTGTTATTGTACTCTTTTATGGCAGTTTGCGGATCATTAGCTAGGTGTGGCGGATTAAGCCGGCTTAGATAGGGGACATTGCATTTGTGCAGTATAAAATGATGACCCGATGGAGGGGGAGGGAGGCAGTCGAGCAAGAACCACGATCGAAGCGATACGTGTGTACTACGAGGACAATCGGGATTCTATTAGTGAGGAACTTTGCGCGTTCCATTGACTTACGACCTTCTGTATTACGTTTGGACTTGTAACTATGTTACACGTGTTTGTATAGTTCTAACGAACTCTATAATAATTCCAACGGCACTTTCATTCGAGTCCTGTAACAGTATGAAGAATGTAATTACGTCTTTCGTATGTAGTCTTGTGGAGGGGGAGGAGCTTTTTCGAATTGGGTTTTTAATATTATTGTTATTATTCCTAGTTAAGGGGGCGTCCATAAATTATGTGAGGTGTTTAATGGGGGGAGAGGGGTCGAGTCAAATCTCATCTAATCTCACGTTGGAGAGAGGGGGGGTCTCGGCAAATATCACGCATTGTTTTTAATTGGACTGAATTAGAGTAGGTATTTTTTTTTATCACAGTAGTTACGATTTAATTATACTATTGTTAAATTTTTATAACACTTATGATTAAACTCTCAGCAATATTGATTACTAGTCTTAATTAGTCGTAAATAAAAGCATGAAGCAAATTTGTTTTTTTTCTTTTTACAATAACAATCCAACGCGTTTACGTAAGAAACTCACATTTTGAAAAATCTCACGTGAGATTGGGGGATGGGGGAGGGGGTTGAATAAAATCTCACGACATCTCACCAGGGGGGGGGGGAAGGGAGGGGCAGAAAATTAAAAAAAAACACCTTACGTTATTTATGGACGCCCCCTTACTTACTTTTAATACAAAATAGAATGGTTAACGCAATTCACTGACATAGCTCAGTTTGTACGAGTAAAAATTCTAGTTTTTTTTCATTTTGTTACAGGTTCACTCGCAACGAGTTATGATGTAGTGTAAGTATTCTTGAAGTTAACTAATAATTACACGGTTATCTGAACACTAATAGTGTGGGGTGCTTATGAACCACGTTAAAATGGTTCGATTTCTATTGACTGTATAGCTGAGATATGACCAAGATCCTTGCAGTATAAAAGCAGAAGCTCCACCAACCTTGAGATCAGCTCTCTCCTCGGTTCAGGTTGCACTCGGGAACAGCGCACGGCACTATGGTTTCACTTGAGAACTATCTCTTTGTACACAGATTAGGTCTTAGTGAAAGTTATTGGCACACCCAGTAATTATAATTATTTGAATTTTAAAAACAGATGAACGCACGGCGCTATGTCGTCGACCGTTGACAGAGTGTTTAGGGTCGGTACATATCTGAAGGAAAATGCGTCGAGCGTATCATCGGTTACGTCTATTCGGTCAAATTAGACCTGCCACATTATGCGTCTAGTCTGTTTCGGCGTTCAGCATCAGAGCGGTTGTGTTATGTGATTGAATTTTAAAATTAAGCCCATCGAAATAATAGCTATCGCCCTTACGTCGACCGACAATGAGTTGACGGAATCGGAACAGACCCTGTACGCTCGACGCACTAACGCATCATCGGTTAGGTGTGAAAGGTTGAATGTTTTATTGTATATTTATCTGTTTTGGCGTTACGCGACCGATAATACGCGACGCATTTTCCGTCACATATGTACCGACCCTTAAAATGGTTAAATCCATGGTATAGGGTCACTGTTTACAGGGGTTTCGGTGGAATGTACGAAGTGGTAAGGCCCTGGTTCCCGGGGCTTACTACACTAGGATGTCAGAAGAGTTAAACTATGTTATACGTCTCTGGCATTCTAGATATATGCTGTTATAGAGACCCAGCTAGGTTTAGTGGGTTGTTTGTTCGGTCTTCTCCTTTAATGGAGAAGATACCATTTGCCGTTTGGTGCAGGTCGTGAGTCAGAATAGAGGAGTCTGGAAGATAAATACATAATGTGCCGTTCTCAATTGATTGGGAGAAGGTGGAAGATATGAGAGAGATTCGAGAAGATCGATTAAAAATGAAGCACAAGCTAGAACTAACGCTAGTATGTAGTCGAGGGCTACAAGAAAATTGTCATTTTTCCAAAATAGCCACGCAACTCTAATAAAATACATTTTATGAATAGCCCGTATTAACATATTTTAATAATCTGTGATTTATCGTTTTAATATCCATTGTACTCTTGATGTGATGATTATGTATATCTAATCTTGTACAGGTGTTATGTTAATCCGGTGAATCTTAAACAGCTGTTAACATTTTTATGTTAATTTTTGTTATGAAATGGAGATTATGCTGAAATACGCATTCAGTTAATCCAAAGTGATAATTGCAACGAAATTTTATTAAGTAATTAATTATATCCATATGTATTATTTTTGTAGTCGTGGAAGCGGAATGGTAAACTTATGATATTATGTAATATTGATATAATTACCACGTGCTAACAACGGCGAAGAAAAACATCGTGATGCAACCTGCACATCGAGATAACCGATGTGTAAAACTTGCCAAGCCGCCTTGGACGAGTGTGGCGGGTATCTATTGTCCCCTTCCCCCCTATAATGGGAGGACCGAGCCCAGCAGTGGCACTTCTATGGGCAGGTATTAAGTAGTGTTTTTTTTTCGCTAACTACCTGTGCCAGCGAAACTTCGTTTGCGTTGCCATGGTGACGTATTTGTGTATTTCAACGGCAGCGCCAAAAAACGCAAACACAGCGCCGCCTTTCTGACTATGTTTGTCTATTCCACGGAATAGTTGTCGTTTAAGGATATATTTCAGGATATTTGTTATACTGTAGCCTGACAAAATTTCCTTTATATAAAGTACCAAATTTACACAAACAATTCCACATGAATAGCTCTAGTTAGAAATACACGTTCCATTAATAATAAAAGAACAAACAGACAACTTCTAAGCGATTAAATGGAACCCATTTCTTCCATTACAACGCATACCCAAAGAAAAATACCAATTGATTATATATCGTTTCTCGGTCTGATAAAAGTTTCATCAATTACACTTTTATTTCCTTTGTTCTTTCTGACATACTTAAAACCCACTTCTAACGTACCGACATCAAAGATGGTGATGTGTGGTTCTGATCAATTTGTCATTTTGTATATAGGTCGAGACTTTATTTTGTTCTCATACCCTTCTTAACTGCTTTGCAAAGTAATTGTTTTGGACTAATGCTGGAATCATTATCTTGATTCATCATCATCTAAGCGTTAAATCTCGATTACGTTCGGAGACCATATGTCATCCTTGACAACGTCAAGCCAGTATTTCTTGTGTTTTACTCATCGACCTGGGGCTGGCGGAGGCGGCATGGCTAGACCATCTTTCCACACATAATTTGCCGATCTCCGTTAAATTTGGCCGTATCAGTGTAAGCGACATTCTTGCAGTTCGTTTGCTGTAGATGCGGGAGCTCCTGACGCGGTCAGCGTGACTTGACTTGCCATCGCAACATATTCATCTCCGTGACACGCAATTCTCAATTCATTATCTTGATTACAGGGGCTCGGTTCTGCTGTTACTATTTTTTCAAAATCGCCAGACACTATCGTCTCAGTCATAGGTTTGCTTGATTTCGGTATTTTGCTAATTTCATAAATATTTATCAGCAAAAATTTGCGAAATAATTATTTCAAATTTGTTTCAGTCAGAGAGCACCCCACTGACCCGCCCGCCGTCGCCCATAGCTCGCACAGTTAGCAGCTAGGCGTCGGATGGAATGGGTGGTTATAAGAAGCAGCCTTGGAGGCCGGAAATATTGCTCACATACATATAGCACTTAATCACACTACTCTACTCTCTGCCGTTCATCATCATACTCCGTAACTCATCTATATATAGTTTTAATTTGATTGTTAATGACGAAATAATAAGTCTCAGTTTTATTTGTAAGAAGTCACCAACAATGTTGGTAGGTCTTCATTATTTGTTTCAGCTTATGCTTTACTAATGGTAACACCAATTTTATTCTACTATTATACTCACGCGATATCGAGAGAAGATTTTGTGGATTTAGTAGAATGCAAATTTTTGACACTGTCGCCACGGAATCGTACTTTGAATATCTCCGCAATGCCAAGATATTCATATAGCAGAACTGGGTCCATGATGGAAAAAGGTAACCATCGCCTATGGATATTATTGGTGTTCATAAGTTTCAGTGAACTAGAAAGGCCATTATTTAAGCCACTTTACCATAGAGGCTGTAAATGAAACTCCCTTTCATTAAACTTGTATCGGTTCCGTGTAGTATTTATTTATTTAATTCAATTGGCTCCACAAAGAGACGCGCCTTCAAAGGAAATCGTGTCGTAGTACGGAAGCGTTGTTTGTTTGTGGTACAAGGGTTGAAATATTAGCGATAATCATTTAAATTTAGCAAGTCATATCAAATAATCATTTGGTGCATAAATTATCGTACGTGAAAAACATGTTAAGAACATTCTATTAGACCACATGTTTACATCTTAGGCGTATAAATTACTATACCAATTATTAATAATTATTTCAGGTGGTCTGACTTAAATCAAGGACAACGTTTTGCGTTACCATGCAGCGTGGAAATGTGGTTAATGTTTTGGAAATTGTTCTAAAAAGGTGATGGTTTGGGACTCTTATATTGTAATATTAGATTTTCTTTATTTTATTAAGTTTTTGTGTCTTTATAAAAACTGTTACGCGTATTCTCAAAACAAAATAAATTGATGATTAATTTTTAGGCATTTATTTGGCAACAATACATTGAAATACAGAATCATTACACATTATTGGTCTCGGCAGGCGGTGTACTGTACTGAAAAAATAACAATCTAGAACCTGCGCCACCTAGCGGGTCTAATTGTAAAACTAAACTACCTCAAAACCAACTTAATACACATCTAGGAAGACATGGTCCTGTTCTGAAAAAATAAAAATCTAGACCCAGATTCCAGTGCCACTTACCGGGTTTAATTGGGAATCTAAACCACTCCGAGACCCACTTAAACACACATAAGATTTTATAAAAATCGTACAACTCGATTCCAGCACCGCGTATTTCATTTAGGTTGATGGGTTACATTGTTAAAGTTTTAGTATGGATCCCTAATTATTATAAAGCTTTTGTATTTTTGAGTTTATTCGTTACAAACATACATATAAAAATCTTTCCTTGTTATAATATTATGTGTAGATTAGGAGAAAAAAATTGGTTACGCTAGGAAAATTGGTTGATTGATGGTGGTATTCTGATGTTCTGAAATTCTCATTATAACGATGAGAACTGTGTATAATGATGTGATATGTTACACTTCATTTGACTTATTTAATGTAACGTAACCGGCGTGTGCGCACTTAACCGTGGTAAATTTGACACTGACAAGGGCGCGCGGTCGTCTTGTGCGGATTTACGTCGCACTTGCCGCGAACAAATTATATGCATTAAATATGTAAAAAAAATCATTATGTTAGTAGTTAGTAATATACACTCGTGACTTTGGATAAAATCATATGTATTGCAGATATCAATGAAGTGTCTGCTTTATTTGAAACTAGCGACCCGCCCCGGCTTCGCACGGGCATCACTACATAGAAACCTCTAAAATTAGCAATGTTGCCTTAGTATATGATGCATGTATTATACATATAAACCTTCCTCTTGAATCACTCTATCTATTGGAAAAAACCACATCAAAATTCGTTGGGTAGTTTTAAATCTTTAAGCGCACATAGGGATATAGGGATATAGGGACAGAAAAGGCGACTTTGTTTTATACTATGTAGTGATGAAGTCAGAGGATGTTTGATAAATCGCTTCATCCAATCGCTTAGACGGATGAAAAATAGAAAAATAGGTCTTTTATGGCTACTCGGTGGCCGTCGATATTCTTTGTTATATAAAATAGTAATAGAGCAGTAAAAGTTTAACGATGTCGCAAGGAAGTGGAGGAGTCTTGATGCAGTTAACAAAGAGAACCCTTCGCCAGAAAAACTTTGGAAAAGAAAAAGCATTTCCATTCTTCCAATTATCGCTGTAATAAAACTCCTTGGGAAAAACAAGATCTTTGAGTAGTAATAGTAAATTGCTACACTGGGGTGAAAGTGACATATTTAGGCACAAGATGGTTTGGTGAACTACATAGCTGCTCACTCCAGCCTTATTATATCTTCTTTATAAGGTTTATATTTTAGTTTAGCCCTATGTTGGGCATCATTAGATTCATCTCCCTCTCATGGCAACAGTCCAACCGAGGCAAAGCTCCCTAGAAAGCTCCCTCGAGCCAATCCCTCCCGGGCTCGAGCCCGAAAGCCTCGGTAAAGTTGTGTAGGTCTTCGGACCAACAACAAAAAGTCGAATCGAATAATAAAAAAAATAAGGATCAATAAATTTCCAGTAGCGAATATATTTTTGAGCAGCTGTCACTTTTGCTTATTTTTGCTTCCTTGGGAGTTTTTGGGACTTTTGTTCGAACAGCGATAACATATTGCGAAGCGGTGTACATAGATTAGGATTAGTAGATTATTTAAATTTTGTCTTACATGTACATAGGGGAATGTGGAAAGAATGTATGATGAAAGAATGACTAAACAGATATACAATGCAAAAGTGGATGGATGCAGAAGTCGCGGAAGGCCACGACACCTTCCATGATCAAATTGATCATGTGTTAGCAGAAGGTGATGTTAGGAGCCTTAAGAACAGACGAGCATGCATGACAAGAGCTATGAACGTCAAAGAAGCAAGTGAGGTGTGTAAGAATGGGCCTGTGTGGCGCTCTGTTGTTCGTGCCTACCCCGCAAGGGACCTGGCGTGAAGCTATGTATGTATGTATGTCTTACATGTACGATTTTCAAAAAGTGGTTCTCCAAAGGAACTCATTTCGAACAAAATAATTTGAATTTGATATAATAAAATTAAGTATACCCTTTAAGCCGTTAGCTCGATAACTTGCAAATTGGCCGCAGTTTCAGGCTAATTTCAAATGTAAATTGGCAATTTGGGAGACACGCCGATTTGGTTATATAACAGGTGTCATCGACAATATATACCGATGATCAATATTCAATAGCTTGGAAATTGGTGCGGTGTTTGAACGAACCGTGGCTATAATTGAATACATTCTACATTACTGTTTTGTCTGTTTTAAGGCGTGATTTTAAATTTCAAATTCAAAAGTTATTCAAAATAAGTTACACTGGTGAACACTTTTTGAAGGTCATACATAAAGGTTAAAATTTAATTTTACTTCCTAGTCTATGTACACCGCTTCGCAACGTGTTATTGCTGTTAAGGAGAAGAAGCGGCAACAAACTCCCCAGCAACACGTCTAGCAAAAAATTGTTTTTCTTTAAATTTCTCTTATTCTATTTATATCTCAAGTTCTTTTTTTTTATAAGTTTTACACAGAAGTATGTTACAGAACGACTTTTGAAAAATTAATGGAGTTTAGTAAACAGTAACAGTACATCTAATATATAAAATTCTCGTGTCACAGTTTTCGTTGCCATACTCCTCCGAAACGGCTTATGAGAATCGGCCAACATCTATTTCATCCCCCTAAATGTTAGGGGTGGTCCACCCTTAATTTTTTTTTTATTATTAGACAAAAATTTTAATTTCTATTTTTTTATGATACAGCATTAAAAGATACATACAACCCTAAATTTTCAACCCTCTACGATCAACCCCTATTTTTTACCGGGCAGGACGACGTCTGCCGGGACAGCTAGTATTCTATAAGACATAGACATAATAAAAGTAAAGAAAAATATTACTATAGTTATAATAAACACATAACGTACTACATTTTTCTTTAATTTGTTTTGCTGCAACATATCTCCATAAGTTTTGATTGTTTCATATTTATTTTGTTTATAATATTTCATTAATTCCTTTGCTGAAAAAACATAATAAATTTCATAAATAAAACTAACCACGGAACTGCTGATTTAATTTAATAATTTCTTGATATGAAATTGCAAATTATGTGATGTCATACTAGGGAGGGAGTCTCTCGAATGTGACCATCTGTGATAAAGACGAAGGAGAGGTCAGCAAAGCATTAAATTCAATTACCCAATTCGTGGGTAACCCCTAACAATAAAATATAAACGATAAAGTAAACTCTTTACAAAGCTACAAAGCTCTCGATATTTGAAGCACTACCAACAAAATGTCCTGTTACACTGAAACCTATGTAGTTTATTGATTCAAAAGAAAAAATATAATTTCCGAGGCGAGAGTACGTTAACCAATTTATTCTTGAAGGGGACTCCAGTGACCTATATAGAAATGTTTGACTTGATCTTAGGGATGGACTAATCTATATCGATACTAAATATCGACACGTACCTAATTTAATGCATAAATAAATAATAATAAATAAATGTGATAAAACTCGGATCCCTCACACGAAATGAAGACCCACAAATCGCACCCATTCATTACAGACACAAGTAGCAATTACCTTAGGCGTCTTGCTGGAGAGTCTCTTATGTCGTTTCTTCTCCTCCAGTAATAACATGTTACGAAGCCCTAGTAAAGACAAACTAGGATGGGCTCCACTGGCGGAGTCAATAATGAGTCCCCATTAAAATACTTCAGACCGTTGGCTTAGCTCGTTCAGCCTTTTATGGCTTAATCCTATAGAGTCAATCCCCTTGCAGCGGTCGAGTCGAGGTCGAACCTCACAGAAGGTGCTTCCTCGTGTGCGCTGCTTACGAGCTGAACACCTCCGCTCCCACGGAGTCGGGAAGCCTCCAAAGTCTTGTATCGCTGAAACAGCCATCTGCGGCAATTTAGCTGGATCCTGAAAAAATAAAAATCAAAAAAATTAAATGAAACTCGGTGTGTCTATCTTTTAAGCTTACACGGATAAACTACTGAGTCGTTTTTACTAAATGCTACAAGTTGGGTGAAAATAAGTTGACACAATGTTGAAATAATAATCTTTGACCACGAAACATAATAATGGCTCGGTCATACAAAAGACCAACATTTACTTTGCCTTATAACTTAGTGTAATATGTGAAAATGTATTATTAACTTTTTATTTTTTTATTGCAGGATTACAGCAGACAGGCATACGGCCCACTCAATGGAAGCGGTTACTATCGCCTATGGACATTTGCATCACCAAAGGTGCTACAAATGCGCTGCTGCTCTCTTAAGGGAGACTGAAACCTGGTCACTAATGCTCAAACACAACTCAAGGTTGTTATGACGACATACTTTAGACCAGGGGTGGTAGCCATCCAGTCGGGCAAATGCCCTACCACCTGGCTGTGGGTTGTTTTGTCGCCTCTTACGACAGGCCGCCCGGCCGCAGGAAATTGTATTCTTTCTCCGTTTCTGCACGGATAACTAACATAATTTCTCTCTACTTATACTATCCAATGTGTAAATCAATATAACAATATACACCACCATTGAATAAGTTATATTTTAAGCAATATTCGATTTTTAAGACTAACTATAATAAATCCTTGCTATCACAAGTTATTATCGTTTATTTAATTTATAAGTATGACCTAATACTTTGATTTTTAACTTACATGTGTTATCTTAAAAATAATTATATCCTTCATTAGCACTAACATAATATAAAAACTTTTGGATATGAATTTATTCAACTCGTATTAGGATATTAAAGTATTAATTGTATATAGTTCTCTTTTATCGATTACCATATTCCTCAGTATGTAATATATTGTTCTCATGTTATCGATAATTGTGATAGTTGCGCATCACTAAAGGACAAGCCTTCACTAACATGGCTTCACATTCAGACGTGTGTAACTCAAAGACGTACCTTTGACCTCCAAAATTACAAACTGACCTATCATACTTATAACCGACTTGAACTAAGTCTTACAAGTACAAGGTTCAAAGTACCCCCTTTAATAAGATCTTAAGAGGATCTGTGAAAGTTGCACTCGTGAGTAAATTGGGAATATGTAAGCAGTGATGAACGTCTTGTGTATATAAGTGGAAGGTTGAATTTAAGAGAAATTGACCAAGTGCGTTAAAGTGTTTGGTTTTTGTTCCTCATACGATATGTCTTAAACTACACTTGTTGCAAGCGATTTTCATTGAAGTTGTATATATATTTCCTTGGTATTGGGGTACTTTTTAAGTTAGGTGGTGCGTCATGGTTACCACATTGGATAGGGTGACGTACCACTGGCGAGAGCCGATGGCTCAAACGCCATGAGTAGAGTGCAAAATAAGACAACGACGAATAGAATATATATAAAGATCTTATCGTTTACGTAATGTGCAGACCAGTATACTTTTCTTCTTCTCCTTCAGTGAATCTCTGTCCACTGCTGGACGTAGGCCTCCCCAAGTACGCACCACGTATCCCGGTCTCCCGTCTTCCTGATCCAGGCCCTGCCGGCGTTCTTTCGGACATAAATCGTGACACGAGATTTATATGTATAAAATTATGGAGTACTTAAATGAGGTTTGATGGAATACAAAAGTTGCAATAATCGCAAGCAGTCGTTATGGCAGCAATAAAAAAAATCCAAAATCCCAATACAATCACTGTAATTCTTACTCAAGTGAAGTCTGAATTATACTCGAAAATACGCAAGCAAATACGATGTGAAATGTTTAAGACAGTTGTTGAGAAGAAACCTTATATATTATTAAAAAGTATTCGCGCTTCACAAACACAAATTTGCATGACTGCAGCGAAACATTTTCATATTCATTCTCTTGTTGTTTATTATTTAAATAGAAATCTCGGCGCGGGGGGTTTAATTTTACTTGCAATGTACATTTTGCTGGACGTGAACTATGTTTAAGGAGCTACCTAAAAGGTATTTTATACCACATTTCTGAAGATGACGTTTCCGTAATTTACAAAATTGACCATCTCAGGAATCGAATCTGGAGCACCTGCGCTGGAGTGAGGTAGACCTATAAAGGCTTGGTCTACTCAACCAGAAAGGCCATCAAAAATAAAAACGGAATCCTTAAACAGCTGTCATATACGACTACCTTACCTATCTGTTAATAACATTGTTACAAGTAGTCCCTTCGCTTTTAGTTTTTACTTTGGCTTTAGGAGATACTTCTTCTCTCTGCGTATTCTACCAAATGTGTAACGGGGAGTGCTGTTTGGAATAGCACCTTCGTCCTCTTTCTACCATCGCACCGCTAGCCATCGGTTGAGATTTCATCCCCACTTGCTTGAGCCGTTTCGCTCATGTACGCAACGGATCTGTAGAACGGTTCACTGTCGTACCATGGGGATTTAGAATGAGCTCCCAGCCGAGGTTTACCTGCAGCGCTACGACATAGAGTTTTTCGAAAAGGGTGTCATAAAATTTATTCGAGGCCTGCAGCGCGTTGGTAACTTCTCTGGTGTTGCAAACATCCATAGGCGACGGTAACACTTTCCATCAGGTACGCTTTCAGCCTGTATGGTGTACTTCAGCTTTAAAAAAAATACTTCTCCCAGTTGTTTAGGGTCGGTACAGTATGTCTTTTCCTTCCATACTCCTCTATTCTGAAATAAATTCTCTGTCACACCATATATCATCATTTATAATCCTTTACATAATCAATCCATCTCTTTTTTTGGTCTACCTTTCAAATTTATACCCTACGATCTTCCTGTTTAACATTCTTTGTGTCACGTAATTTTCATTTCTCTTCAATATATGCCCGTAGCACCTTCTTCCTCTCAATCTCTCCAAGAGTACCACGATTATTGTACTTTTGTAATATTTGCGGGTAGTAAGTAGCTAATCGATTCGTTCTCTGGAATATAAAAGCGAGCGGACGTTTTTTTTTATTGCAGTAGATCAGCAGACAGGCAGACGGCCCACTTGATGGACAGCGGTTACCATCGCCTATGGACATTTGCAACACCAAAGGTGCTACGAATGCGCTGCTGTTCTCTTTAGGGAGCCTGGAACCTGGTCACTAATGCCGGAACACAACTCAAGGTTGTTATGGCGACATACTCTAGACCAGGGGTGGTAGCCATCCAGTCGGGCAAATGCCCTACCACCTGGCTGTGGGTTGTTTTGTCGCCTCTTACGACAGGCCGCCGGGCCGCAGGAAATTGTATTCTTTCTCCGTTCCTGCACGGATAAAAATCGCTACGGACGTAGCGATGAATGGCTATTCTCATTTTGGCTTTGGCCGGATGTAAATAGCCGTGCTCGATAATTAATTATTGTACGAGAACTATATCTTGTAATTAATTGTAATTTAGATCGGCATTCTTTTCTTAACAAAACAGTTCTCGAAGTTCGTGTCGAAACGTGTTTTGCTTTATAAAGTCATTTCTCTCAAGTCTATTGAATAGATAATATTTAATTTTCTAGGAATGTGTAGTGTGGACTGACGCTACTTCCCACTTTAACAACCTCACCAAGTAGGCAATGTCTCAATAAGTCTAGGAGAACTCTTATAAGGATATTATACCCCACTTCCACTTGTCTCATAAAGCCAAGTCCTCCCTGAACGGCGGCTCCATTGCAATTCTAGTGGGACATAAAACGGTACGTAAATTCTCGACTAATGCCTCCACACTCGACTGCGGGTGCGAGGACTCGAATGGATTTAACGCGTTTTTATGGCAAAGATTTCTTGATACTTGAATGCGAGAAAAAAAGGATTTTATAGTATGTTTATTGTTTAGACGATCATTCGAATGTTGCCCACTTGTAAAGGATGGCAACAGTTGTTAGTTTAAGGTATGCCGGTGTCTGTGTGTCAAAATCGAGTATCTTCGAAGTAATAAGGTTAGATATATGCAACTGAGTTCAAATGTTAGAAGTATGTTATGTCTATAGAAAATATGTAGGGTTTGCGAAAATTTCCTTTCACACAAAAACTTGTTTGTATAATGTTTGTGTTTTAATATTTTCGTGTACCTTCAGAGGGCCTAAAGCAGCTGCTTTTGGAAGATCGTGTAGTGAAATTGACACGTATCTAGACAGTACTGGTAGCTGTAAGACGAAGCATAAAATTCCACTTAATTTTGATCCTTGTCATAGTCGTAATACAAATCTGCAAAAGCAGCTGCTTTAGGGCTGCTACATATAAACGCGATACGACGTGGCGTCGTACCACGATGCGGCGTCGCGTTCATGGAAATCTACGACGTGACATCGTAACGTATCACGATGAATAAGGTTATTAAATGATCGACCTCAATATCGTCCGTCATCTTAGAATTTCGAAAAATAACTGTGGCATCGACGCAGGAATGCATCGTGAGTTTTTACAACGCGTCGTCGTGTCGTGCATCGTGAAACGACGCCGCATCGTGGTACGACGCGACGTCGTATCGTGTTTATACGTGGGAGCCCTTAGGCCTCTTGGACTGAAGAAGCATGCAAAATCGCAAATCGAAAAGAATTGGTTCTATCTAATTCAGCTTGCAAGGATTGACCTAAACAAACTTGCAAAGAAACTGACTACAAAACTAACTAACAAATATTAAAAACTTTTGAAAAGTTGGGTAAGCACATTGAACGGCTCAGTAGATGTGACAAATGTTGAGCTGAAAGCAAAACTTCACAAATAAAACTGCACAATAGTGATGTGTGAAACACGTGGATCCACCTTAGTTGGTGCCCAGCAATGTAACGTTAAAGGCTGATAGTATTATAAAAAAAATACTTAGGTACATAAAGTCCAAAGTGTCCGGACAAAAGCAACTCATACAATACGAAAATTCAATTGTGAACATTAAAAAGAAATAATTTGCCGCTTGCACCACCAAAAAGGTTTAACAAATAACGGGAAAAGGTTAGCCAACAATAAAAAGGGGAAGTAAAAGATTTCACCCCCATTGTAGTGGTTTTGAGCCTTTGTTTTGCTACGGCCCTTTGTTCCAGCGCTTAAAAGGGGAAACAGACGACATTCATATTTGTCCGAGAATGTTTTATTTGTGCTATGCAGCCACTCTTATTTCCCTATAACTTTTTTATTGCCTGAAGCAGGCAAACAGGAGGACGGCCTGCTTGATGATAGGTAGGTGGTTACCATCGCCTATGGACATTTGTAACACCAAAGGTAAATGCGCTGCCGCTCTCTTAACTGAACCTGGTCACTAATTCTAGAACACAACTCACGGTTGTTATGGCGGCATACTCTAGACCGGGCAAATAACCTACCAGCTGGCAAAATCCCATCTACCATATCCATCAGGTGGGCCGTCTGCCTGCCTGCTGAACTCATGCAATTAAAAGAAATTATATGTGTGTGTAGTTCTATACAGAAGGGAAACAGTATGACAAGGGATGGGAGGGATTCTAAATTTCGTGACGACACATTTCATATATGATTACGTTAAATATATTTAAGCTTTACAACACGAAATTTGAAGTATTAAGGAAAAACTTCAAAAATTTCCAACCTATATGTAGGCGGATAGTGTTTAAATGATTAAATATAATTTATTCTATCTCATCTCGCAGGCTTACATCCTGTCTTATAGATTTGTGTTTATCTCTTTTTAGTGTCGCTTTTCGTTACATATCAGAACGTCTGTAATAAATTTTCACTTCAAGAATAAAAGTGGTTCGCAACGCTCCCAGTGTTGCAATCGTCCACAGGTGACGGTAACCACCTTCCATGACGTGAGCTACCGCCTTGTTTGACTGCCAGAGGCAATTTCAAAAAACCTGTATATACTACTAGAAGATCAAAAACGTCTCAAGTATATACTTATCCTCAAATTCTCCTTTGGTTTCTAACAAAGTAAAGTCACGTCCTTTGAAGGATACATACAGACAACTCAATTATCAATTCGACTGAAAGATTCTGAAATCCTTTTCACGTGCGAATCATGTAATATTTGGCTCGTAAAATATATCATCCAACGAAGCTCTTTGCTTAATATTTATTGAATATTTGATAATGGATTATATTATCGCTTCACAATGCTTTTGATATTACTTTTGGTTCAGCGACGATATATTTTATATTCGAACTTTGAAATATTTAAATGTATTTTGTGAACACTTAATTTAATGGTCGAAATTCGACCACAATTAATTTAAATTATAAGTTTGAAAAATATTAAGGTTTTTTTTTTATTGCAGTAGTTCAGCAGACAGGCAGACGGCCCACTTGATGGACAGCGGTTACCATCGCCTATAGACATTTACAACACCAAGGTGTTACAAATGCGCTGCTGCTCTCTTAAGGGAGACTGGAACCTGGTCACTAATGCCGGAACACAACTCAAGGTTGTTTTGACGACATACTTAAGACCAAGGGTGGTAGCCATCCAGTCGGGCAAATGCCCTACCACCTGGCTGTGGGTTGTTTTGTCGCCTCTTACGACAGGCCGCCCGGCCGCAGGAAATTGTATTCTTTCTCCGTTCCTGCACGGTTTTGTTTTCAAAGAATATAACATCTATAATAACAGATTTCGCCAAGACTAACTGTTAATTTGAATTTAACAATAAGCAGAAGAGTATATATTATGCGTGTGAGTCAAATACGTGCTAGTGTGTGTAATGTTTTTTTTATTGATGTATGGTAATATTGTGCATAATTTTAAAAAAAGTATTTTGCACTCCTTCTCTATATAAACTACAAGTGTGTGAAATTTCATACTCCTCCATTAGCATAATTTTCGTAATAAGAGGTTCAAAGATTTGCTTCACATATTAATGTAGGTAGGTGTTGCTCGAGAAGTTTCTTTCGCCCTTTCTTCTCTCCCAACCATACCACGTTGTGATAAGGCAGTAAGATAGCGTAGGCGCCGCGAACCGCCGATCCCGGTCCGCCGGGATTCTTCTCCTCGGGCTATATCGGTCGCCTGTTTTCAATTAGTAAAGTATATCACTCTCTAATCGGCATCGTAAGATTCATCCCCCTTTCATGGCAACAGTCCAGCCTGTAAGCCCCCTAGAGAGCTCCCTCGAGCAAGTTGCCTCCCGGGTTCGACCACCCTGAAAACCCCGGTAAAGTTGTGAGTTCTTCGGACCAACAAAATAAAGTCAAGTCTTACAAAGAAAAGAATGTTATCAGACAGGCAGACAGTATTGTAACTTTTGTGTCGGGAGATACTATAATTACAAATAGAACAAAGAGAGTAAAGGCAAGACACTCTTTTAGGTATTTACTTGGTAGCAGTAAGAAAGCTAATCTCTGTCTGTTCGTCAGACAGTAGAATAAATATTTAAATATATTATTCTTATACTGCCAGGTATTCTTAGTGTATCATGACGTAGGTCGAACAGTAACGAATGCTCGTGGTGAGGGAGCACCTAAAGGCAAGCGATCCGCCCAGCCATCTAATTTCAACCCTCACGTGGGCTACACGCTTTTTATGTAATCAATACAGAACAACTTTCCTTACGACCTACCTCCAAGATAAATCGTCCTACCTTTCCCAATTTAATCTGAAACTACCTTTATATCTTCAAAACCTACCGATAAATCCTCGAAAAATCAAAGGCAATACTTTCAAGGAAAAAATATTATGAAAAGATGTTGAAAATAAATCGTCAAGTACAACACGATTTGTAGGCGAGGATTCCGTAATAACTTTTTATGTGCCTGCTTTTTGTTGGTATTATGTAAAGGCGGTAATATGTTGGATCAGTATCTAGTAAATACTTCAGCTGCGTCACTTTAATACCCAGTATATGACAATTTTCATATTTCGTTATTTCCTTAACATTGATGGAGATTGGTAGGGTACTCACGTGTAGTTAAGGAGATCAGATACACACGTATATGGTGCCGAGGTTCTTTTGTAATCCGTATGGGCTGATAGTCACGATAGCACTTATATTATTATTTTAGTTCTTTCACTTTATTAATTCATGCGTGCACGCAACGTCCTGTTTTAAATGTGACTGACTGCTCGGACGTCACCGGGCGAGGGGGTTCAAAATTCACACACACACCCGTCGCGCAAATGGCGGGAACAATATGAAAATAACTAATTAGGACTTCCAACTACTTATGACACGGCAACAGCAATTTATGACTAACTTGCTGTTGCCAGTGGCTTCGATCCAAAAGATTACAAATAGTCATAGTTTAAGTAGTCAAAAAGAATAGAATAGAAAAGAACAGAGTAGAACAGAAATAACATTTATTATCTAAACCGTTACAAACATAAATTTACAGAGGAGTTGAGTTCTTTGTTGATACGACATTTTGTCCTTTTGGACGTACAAAACAAGCAATTCGTAATGGTGTCTGGCCATTATAGCATTGATCTATCAATAAATTACCCGATTAAAAAACAATGCGGAAACACAAAACAATGTCTCTTATTATAATAGATTATTTTTAAATGCAAAAGTGGATGGATGCAGAAGTCGCGGAGGCCACGACACACCTTCCATGATCAAATTGATCGTGTACTAGCAAAAGGTGATGTCAGAAGCCTTAAGAACAGACGAGCGTGCATGACAAGAACTATGAATGTCAAAGAAGCAAGTGAGGTGTGTAAGAATAAGCCTAAATGGCGCTCTGTTGTCCGTGCCTACCCCGCAAGGGACCTTTTTTTTATTGCAGGAGGTCAGCAGACAGGCAGACGGCCCACTTGATGGAGAGCGGTTACCATCGCCTATGGACATTTGCAACACCAAAGATGCTACAAATGCGCTGCTGCCCTCTTAAAGGAGACTGGAACCTGGTCCACTAATGCCGGAACACAACACAAGGTTGTTATGGACCTGGCTTGAAGTTATGTATGTATTTTAAAAATGTCAGACAATCAATTTCAAAATATTGTCGTTATACTTTATGTAAGTCTTCATTGATCATAATATAGTTATTTCTGTGCCAGCTATTGATTTACTGTATAATATGCCTTTTTTTAATGTCTTATCCTTACGTTCAAATATAATAACAGTTGTTATATTCAAAAGCTCATCTAATAGACGGTTGTGCAAGTTGAAAGTAAATTCTTTTTCACTGCCTTAGGGGTTGAATTTCCAAAACCGCCGATACACGTGTACCTTTATTGATAACCAGAAACAGGTAAATAAAACATTGTGCTTTTTACTTCAAAAACGACGGATTTTTCTACAAAATTTCCTCCTCTTTGTCACCCTTTCAGAGATGAAATTTTCAAAGATCCTTTCTTAGAATTATGGCTGTGCTGTTAATATGTCACTCAGTCAGTCATTTTTCAGTGAGAGCAAGCAATTATTATGTAGATATTTTAATTGAAAAATATATTTTAAATAACAGGTTGATTGAAAGTTTAAGTGAGATTTTGTAAAACTAGGCCAATAGGATCTAGTTTAGCTGGGAAGAATTAGATAAGCTTGCTCAAGACTTCTCATTGAACATTTTGCAGCGCTTGAGGATAAATCCCTCCCCATCTTGACCTACAAGACGAGACGGAAAGACTGGACAGACTACTTTAGATACGTTCCCAAATTAATAGATCAAATGATAGAATCAGAAATGAGGACATCCGTAAGAGAACTAAGGTAACCGACATTGCTCGCAAAATTAGCAATTTGAAGTGGACCGGCCACATTTATCACAGTACTGATGGTTGATAGTGGAGGATCCCACGAAATTCCACCCGTTGGTGAAGAGGGTACTAGCCCCAGGGGTGCCCTAAGTGAGACAGGCAGGCGTGGAGTAGTAGTATCTATAGTCTAGGTCTCGGGGATATGCCCATAAGGGCATAGGAGAGGGCCGCAGGTTTAGTGTATAGTTTAACCATCAACGTCCTCCGATCCTTCGCTCGGAGGCTTCGGTGAGCATACTGCCATTCAAGAGTCCCATACATTCCTCGGTTTAAAGCTCCAAGTCTGAGGATGATGTCCCAAGTAAGGACATTCCCCTGCGTCATAAAAAAGGACAGGTCGTCGACGGAGATGATGAGTTCTGGAGTGGAGACCGCGTCTCGGTAAACTTAGTGTACGACACCCTCCCGCCTGATGGACTGAGGATCTTAGCGTGTATATGATTACCGGTGGGGGCTGGAAAGAAACCGTAGGATCGATACAGTTGGTGCAAACTTGGAGAGGCCTGCATCCAATAATGAATAATGGTTGGTGGACAACGACGACGAAGATTTTATTCCTTATTTTACGTCATCTTTGATCTTACACTCAAAAGATCTAGCGTTTCCCAACGGTACCCTAAGGAAGATGGTAAAAAAGGTCGGCAACCAAGCGTGTAGTGAAACTTCGCTTCTTCAGAGATAAGCTCGTTTATTACGGACGCACATACAGAGAAGCGAGATATGTACCGAATCGGATGGATGTGATTTGCATGGCTCCAATCCTTTTTTCTGAAAAAATAAAAATAAGATATCCGATACAAGGTTGCTTCTTGACATCGAAATTTTAGTCACAGAAACAGATTGTGTAAAGGATTCTGATTTACAAGAGTTATTTACGAATTTGTCTTTCTTTTTGGCTTTTGATGTGTGCTTCAAATATTCAGACGTAGAGTGTTTCGTTTGCGATGGCTTTTAACCTACTTCAAAAAGTTACTTGATTTCTCCATTAACTGTGAACCGATTTTCATCATTTTTCTATTAATCGAAAGGTTATACTCCCGAATTGGTCCCATTGTCACCATGTCAGGATCTGATGATTCCAAGGAATTAGAGAAACTTACGAAAATCGACAACAGATTTCTTTGTAATACGATATCACCGTCAATTCTAAAGCGATGTTTAATAAAAAAATTATACTCGTTAGTCCCTCGTATAGTCCCGAAGGGGACTAAGTCAGGACTTCAAGATATTATAGTAAGAAGTCGGTTAAATAGGTATTTATTTTTTGATTTTTAGTCTAAAGTCAGTTTGACATTTGTTAAAAAAATTAACTAGTTTAGCTTGTAGCTTTGTTCGTGCGAGATTTGAATTTTCCAAGTATATTTATATTTTTGTTAACCCTGCAAGTTACGGAAATGAAACAATCATAGAGTCTGTCTATAATATTATAAAATCTTAAAAGTGAGTCTGTGTAAAATCTTAAAAATTCATGATATTAAAAACAGTCTCTTTTTGACTGTTCGTTCGAGATTTACGTAAAAAATACTGGATCGAATCCTGTACGATTTTTACTTGAATGATAGCATTTTAAATGCTGTAATACATTTAGTCCTAGGAATCCTGGATGATTTCCTGAGAATCCATCACATGTTTGAAAATAGTTTGAAAATTGGCAGTGTTACTCTGATTATGCAATAGGTAGTTCGGTACTATGTATAATCACAATTTTCACACTTAGGTATTTCGGGGCTCTTTTCATTTCCTTGGATTTTCTAACTTTTATACACCTGTTTTTAGAACTAGCAACAGTTTCTACATTTTTAGCCAACTCTCGAAGGACAGTTGAAGTTGTGTGTACCTTTAGTAAAATCAATGTCAAGTATTCTTTTTAAATCCGTATAGAAATTCGACCCTATTAAATTTATTTTATTATATAAATACTTCAAAGCTAACTTTGGATGAAACAAAAATGCTTGTTCGAAACAGGCGGTCCATTTTCATCCGCAACAGGTCCCCAACTCGGCTCATCAACGGTGAAACATTTATCATTATCCAAAGGTAAAGGGGGGTATGACCGCCCGGTTCAGATTAAAAAACTTTCGTCGATCCCGGGGAAAAAATATTTAATGAAATTTCAACAAAACCGAGACTGACCTCGGGTAGTCTGATCAAAGTATCCACGTTGGTGGATACCCAATTAAGAAACTCAATTTTGTGCTGCGGTTTCTCAGATATTTTGGAATTAATCCCGATAGGAAAGGGTTGAGACTTAGAAAATTTCGGGCGGTTCCTGCTTCATTGGTCAAAAGATTTTTGATGCAGAGATCATCTGGCAAAAACCCTTCCTTTCCATAGTTACTATATAGATATACTGTATTATTGTATACAATATTTATTTTTATGTTTGAATCATAGGGGTTCCTTAACTATAGACCGCTATACGTTTTAGCAGGACTTAATCACCTCCTTAACCTCTTCCAGTGATCAGAGCTCTATCTGGTTTTAAATATGGTTTTGCATGATTCATGTATCAAGCCAACATTAAGTTTTCATGAATATTCAAGTTTCTTTCAAGCAAAAGCCTTTTATTAATCCGTTATGGACGGATCGGGCATGTGGAAAGAATGTATGATGAAAGAATGACTAAACAGATATACAATGCAAAAGTGGATGGAAGCAGAAGTCGCGGAAGGCCACGACACACCTCCCATGATCACAAATTGATCATGTATTAGCAGAAGGTGATGTCAGGAGCCTTAAGAACAAACGAGCGTGCATGACAAGAGCTATGAATGTCAAAGAAGCAAGTGAGGTGTGTAAAAATAAGCCCGTATGGCGCTCTGTTGTTCGTGCCTACCCCGCAAGGGACCTGGCGTGAAGTTATGTATGTATATATGTTATGGACTCCCTATCGATTAGGGACCACAATAGAACAGTCTGGGACTCCAGATAACATGCTCGAACCTATCAACTAAATGAATTTCTTGTTTCTCTGCGCTACGATAAGGGATTCTTAGACGCCAGACGAAAACGCAATAAAATAGATAACCTCAACGCCAGAATTATATCCTGACTTCAGGTACTGAAGACACATCCGATGGTTCTGACGGAGTTTGCTCGTATAGCTGCTTCCACACAGGGAATGGACATGAATGCAAACAAGAGTAATGTAGGATTTATGATGTCTTACCGGGAGGGGTACTAAAGTATTAGCGCGAGCAACAGATCACTCAAATCCAAAGGACCAATAAAACACCTGTGTATGATTAGTATCGGCTCGCAACAATATTGAGAGTATGTCGTCTTTATCTTCAACCTTCACCACGTATACGGAACCTACATAGGAAGCTCATACATCTCTGCACAACATTTTGTTTGTATGTTGATGTACGCATGAGAGGCAAAATGAATCTATAATCATGAAGTACATTTTGTTTGTTTTATAAATTATTTCAAAACCGCGTGTGACGCTTTAGTAAACCGATACACAGCAAAACTTTGAATCTACCCTCTTATAAATACAAACACATTTTGAAATGTGGTTAGTAAAATGTCTGGGAAACTAAGGCAGATTAATCATGATAGGGAAGGGCTCGAGTGTTAATCCGAAATTTAATTTGCCAAGGCCTTCGAAATTTTAGTTTGATTAAAGGATGCCTACGGGATTATTATTATACTATTATTTTATTGATAATTAAAGGTTTTCGATTAGTATTCTAGTATATTTTTGGCGACGCTTGCGGTTGAGTGGCCTAAGCTTGTGTTAGATTTTAGATTGCGTAAAAATTATAAATATATACTTGTACTAGCTGTCCCGGCAGACGTCGTCCTGCCCGGTAAAAAATAGGGGTTGATCGTAGAGGGTTGAAAATCTAGGGTTGTATGTATTTTTGTATGTTGTATCATAAAAAAATAGAAATTAAAAATTTTGTCTAAAAAATAAAATAAAAAATTTAGGGGTGGACTACCCCTAACATTTAGGGGGATGAAAAATAGATGTTGGCCGACTCTCATAGATACCGGATAAGC
Organism: Dendrolimus punctatus; assembly: GCA_012273795.1. Classification (NCBI taxonomy): domain Eukaryota; kingdom Metazoa; phylum Arthropoda; class Insecta; order Lepidoptera; family Lasiocampidae; genus Dendrolimus; species Dendrolimus punctatus. The sequence goes on from CM022545.1 coordinate 899,262, forward strand.
ACAAAAAATTTCATCAAAATCGGTCTCGGAGGAGTATGGCAACGAAAACTGTGACCCGAGAATTTTATATATACTTTGGGAACGTTCCAGGTAAATGACAGTGGTTTGGGACCATTTATTATTCTTTAGGCATTTCCCCCCCCCCCCCCTTTTATTTAGTTTTAGTTTTTACATAGTTCATAGTATAGTTTGTAGTTCATGTTTAGTTTTATATTTATAGGTTAATTTATTTATACTTGTATACATTTTGAATGTTCAATACGTGTATTTGTTGGTAAAGCATTCGTTTCACAACATTAAATGATGGTTCATGAATACTTTACTTCAAATTATACACTTCTTTTAAAAATCAGTTAAACAAGAAAGCTCCTACTATATTATTTATTTTAGAGAACATGAAGTACTATCTTCGCTTACAATAATACAAGAATCTAATATTCTCGCTGTTCACTTATTTATTGGCATAAGTTTCTAATTATTGTTGAGAATAGCTTATTGTTCATTGTACTCGCTCATTAGCATCATTAGCCAGGTGTTGCTGATTTATTTCCATTTGTGTAGTATAAAACGACGGCCTGATGGAAACGGGGCGGCAGTCGAGCGTGAACCACGATCAAATCGAGACACGTGTACTATAATCGGGAATCTAATAGTGACGGACTTTGCGCGTTTTATTGTTTGTTTGAACTTGTTGTGTTTGGTTATATATGTACATGTGTTATACGTATTGGTATAGTTAATGTGATTTTAACGGCATTTTAATTAAAATCTCGCAACTCTTAACAATATCTTAGAACTTGTGGTGACTTATGTCCACAATAGGATTCTGCTACTACTGCGAGACTGCAGTCTCGCAGTAGTAGCAGAATCCTACTGGCCTGGCCTGGCCTATGGCCTGCAGGCCAGCTATGGGAAGTATATATCCCGATGTTATGACGCGAGCACAGCCATTATGATAAAGTTTGATAAAGTCCCGTGTTACAGCATGTTATTTATCTATTTTCATGGGGGGTGAAATGTTTACCCTGTACCACCCCCAGTGGGCGTTGGAAATAAATCATTCTGTTTCAATTACACCCCACTTACAGGGAGATATGGTCTATACTGTAAATTATAAGGCGTTAGGACATTATCTTGGTTATTATCTTTGCGGTTTTTCGGTACTTACAGTTTTTTTCTACTTACGCTTCGGGATTATTTATTGTTCTGTTAAGTTTTCTTGGGTTTTTCTTATTTACTTTTGTAATTTGTTTGCACTGTAATTAAACGTATACGTCCTTGTGTTACAGTGATACTTTTAGGGTTCCGTGGATATTTAGCTATGGTTATTTTTGTATTGCAAATCTGGTAGATAGGTCTATGTCATAAGTTAGATAACACTTAAATGTACATCAGAAAAACTAAAACCTTTGCCATATTTAAAAATTCACTCAGGAAACATTTTTTTTAAGGCGTGGGAAATGCGTTTGGCAGACTATCGAGCCGTTTACTAGGGACTAGACTAAAGTGACGAGAGGTGAGACCACGAATGGGCACCAGAGTCAAATCGCCGACTTGTGTGGAGACTCGACTACTCAATACTTCACTAAAACGGTCGTCGTTGTCGTCCACGTGGAATAGTTAAAAAAATGATTTTGAAATATTCTTCTATTGCTGCTCCGCTCCTATTGGTCTTAGCGTAATGATATACTCGCATAGCCTTCCTCGATATATGGACTATCTAACTCTGAAAGAATTTTTCAAATCAGACCTTTAGTTCCTGATGTTAGCGCGTTCAAGAAAACGAACAAAGTCTTTCGCTTTATTTATTTCTATAGATATGATAGTGCCTCCGGTATGGATTTTATGAAGAGTGAAATAAAATAAGTGTTAACCCAACATACTCGTAACAATTGTTGTTGTTACGAGTTGCAGGATACGAATTAAAATGCCGTTGGAATTACAATAGAATTTATTAGATATTTATTAGAACTATTCAAACACGTATAACATAGGTACAAATATAACTAGACACTACTAGTACAAACTGCACGATTCAATAACACGCGCAAAGTCTGTCACTATATTGCTCATCGAATGTACATCTTGCTGGTATCGTAATCCGTCGTGACTGCCCCACCCCTCCGTTTTATAGTAAGCTGTACGATACAACAATCGACTGTGTGTACTGAGTTTTTCCAAGAAAACGTAATTTGCACACCTGGTTAATATTCCTGCAAATGCCCATAAAAGAATAATAAAAGGCAATCGTCTAATTGCAAATTTGAAACACAAAGTAAAAAAAGAAGTCAAAATGCGGGAAGGGTAATAAACCAGGTGCGCATTTCTTTTTCGGTATGTAACAATATAATAGCAGCCCATAAAGTCCCACTACTGGGATAGGGCTTCCCACGTTATCTTGACTGCATGTTTCATCGCGATGTTTTCCTTCACCGTTGTATTTAATGAATAATTTGATCACGTTTGTAGGGCATTGGTTGAATAAGGTAACTGCGAATTTTTCCGAAGTAGCAAATAACTCTTAGCCCTAGAACATAACTAACGTGACCTCTTTAGGGAATTTATTTTTAAAAGCAGCCCGGCATGAGCTACTGCGCAAAAACAGCTGTATTTTCTTAGAAGGGTTTCCTGGAGGGACCCCTGTGAATTTATAGTCTTTTAAAATCTCTCTTTTTTCTTTGTTATCGCCGTGACTTTTTTCCTCGCGATAAAGAGGATTAAGCCATTTATCTTGCCGCCCGTCTGAGGAACATTTGTGCAGTTTGTATAATTTTATTTTTCGGAGTTTATCACTTTTGAGAGTTGCGCCATTTTAGCCGCCCGCCGTTTGTTGTTCGGCCCGTATAATGCGTCTTTTTAATGGCCCTAATTTCGGCAACGTTTCTGAACGCGTGAATTTTTAATGTTGTTTATTATTGTGTAAAAGGAATTAAAACTCCGCTGAGTTTTCCCGAAAAGTACGTCTCTAGGAGAATATTCTTTTTTTTAAATAAAACAATTGTCATACTTGCAACACTATGGATGACTTGTATTTTTGTTACAACCTAGGCGCCGAGAAACATAAATTCCATGTACAGATCTGTATAACCACACTTTAATACCGGTCAGCATTTGAACTAATTGTAATTATTTTTGATCGTCTTCTTTTGTTCATTTATTTATTGACATACGTCTCTAGTGGCGAACAGCCTATGGTCATATTGTACTCGCCCATAAGCATCATTAGCCAGGTGTTACAAGCTAATTCTAGGAAACTGTGGCGATGTTGCCGGGATGACGATTGTCGACGGTTATTGTTAGTTTTATTTAGCCTACCGCCAACTTGTTTTGTCTTGTCCTTGTTTTTCGTGACCACGGCCATTGAAAAGCGGCCGAAACGTCGGAATAACCAAAATCAAATAAATTACCGCGCTTAAAGCCGTTAAAACGTAGTTTTATTATGTATACAAATCGCGAAAACTTAACAAAATATTAACCATCTACTGTTTATTCTGATCGCAAAATTCGAGAAGATTCCCCATTATTCATACATGGAGTTTGGTAAATTAATAATTCATCAGTGTGAGTACTTCACAAATACCGCGTCTCCGTTCGCCTTCCTAGTGGAATAACAGCAGTTTGTAATTACATATAAATTATATATGAAGATGTTGTAATGAGCTGCCTTTATATATACAGCGTCGGAAAATTATTTTCGCATGTAATTATTTTAGGTAACGTGTTCAATGGTACGAGGTTTTAGGGTGGGGCTTGAGTAAGAGCGTTTTTATTATAACACCTTCTTTAGGGTGGGGTTCGAGTGTCAGCGATTTAATTTTATGTTGTTTGTTTTATATACAGTATAGTTGTATATCTTGGATGTGCTTTTAGCAGGTATGGAAGGTACACCGCTGACATAGAAAGAAGAGTAAATTTGGGGAATAGTGTGAATGGAGCGTTAGGTAAACTTCTAGGCGCTAAGAACCTCAGCCAGAAGGCCCAGCTTGCCATACACAACGCAGTGCTGGTACCTACGCTCACGTATGGAAGCGAGAGTTGGGTATGGAATAGAGAGCATGAAAGTAGAGTAAACGCGGTCGAGATGCGAGCACTGCGCAAAATCTGCGGAGTGACGCTCGCGGACCGCGTTCGTAATACCGAAGTAAGAAAGAGAGTTGGTCTGAAAGAGAGTGTCGGGGTAAAGGTAAGGAAAGGAATGCTCCGGTGGTTCGGGCATGTGGAAAGAATATATGATGAAAGAATGACTAAACAGATATACAATGCAAAAGTGGATGGATGCAGAAGTCGCGGAAGGCCACGACACACCTTCCATGATCAAATTGATCGTGTATTAGCAGAAGGTGATGTCAGGAGCCTTAAGAATAGACGAGCGTGCATGACAAGAGCTATGAATGTCAAAGAAGCAAGTGAGGTGTGTAAGAATAAGCCTATATGGCACTCTGTTGTTCGTGCCTACCCCGCAAGGGACCTGGCGTGAAGTTATGTATGTATGTATGTATAGTTGTATATTTATTAATAATGTAACTAATCGTACTATAATTATGTATACCACCATCGCCACTTCTAATCGGAATATTCTTGCCACGGGTTGTCTGGAAGAGATCGCGCTTTAGCGATAAGACCGCCCTTTGTACCCAATTAGATTAATACTAGTTCGTAAGTTTTGCTGTAATGGTGTGCAATATAGTGTTATCTATCTATCTAATTTTAACACTGTCTAATGGCCTCCATTCAATAATTTTTTGTTGGCCTTAATACAGAGACCATATACTGGATAGGTATCTAGTCTATTGTAACGTTGAGTTTCTAAATTTAATTCTTAAAATTGTAAGTTTCTTAAAAAGCTTACATTATTTACTATGATTTGGCTAATTCATAAAAATTACTTTATAAAACATTGTATTATTATAAACTACATAATAAAAAATAAAAAGACGAGTGATTAAACATGATAATTACAAAGTAAAGATGTGTTACTGGGGAGTTTGTTGCGCCGCTTCTTCTCCTTTAACAGCAACTAAAATTGCTTTGGAAGCAGTGGTAAAGTCATGACTTTCAATAAGTAATCTGTAAGATTCCATTTTGAAATAAATAAATTCATTTTCATTTTCATATCTGGGATCCGTACTATGTCAACTATAATTTGCACACTACATAGGCATACCTTAGTTTACTGGGGAATGTACACTATGTGTTTGCCGACTTATTTATTTAATTTTAAGTCAGCGTCTAATTTGACTCCATAATCTAAACTCCATTGTGGTGTCTACACGGAACCCTTTGCAAATGATAAACTGAAGTGAGTAATTTTATAAGCTATATATCAGCGCAACCGATCACAGATCTATCATACCTTTTTTCTATGTGATTTTTTATTTTAGTCTCGGATATAATGACACTAAACAAAGTTTAAGTTAAAAACTTCTTGTTTTTACGTTATTTATGAACGAACACATTCTTTTAGTACAATGTTATTTCCATAGTAAAATAATAGTGTACTATAAAATATACTAAACTAACTTTAATAAATGCAATTAAATATTAAAAATAAACTGAATTATAAATAAATTAATCTTTATTATAAATTTAACTAAAAATAAACTATATATGCAAACCAAATTGAACTATAAAATCCAGTATCAGACCGTTGTCTGTTGGAAACGTGCCCAAAAGACTGGTCACGTTGTCTCGCTGAATAGCACTAATGCGTTACCAGATATATAAACCAGTTTATTGGTCACGTGAGACATCCACCAGACGTATGTCTATGTCTTGATAAAGCATGTGAAATATTTATTTCATTTTTTACTCTCTCTCTCTCTCTCTCTCTCTCTCTCTCTCTCCCTCTACTGCTTAACTCCATCAATAAAAAAAGTTTTTGTAAACAGTAGGTACACAGATAATTAGCCACAACAACAAGAATTAAGTCTCTTTAAAATAGAAGCCTAGGCTTGCTGTTTATTGGTTATATAGTAAGCCAACGTTTAAAATTGTAACTCTTATGGTAATTACTGAAATTATAAATTATTTTTGAAGTGAAACTTCTATATAGAGGGGGTCTTACGGATTTTTGGCTCAAAAGAGGTTTTCAAATTGGACAAGTACATTAACAATCTGCCCGTAAAACTTCAAGTTAAAATTTTGTTGCGATTCATTTTATCACTTGTCAGTTGAAGTTTTTCCACTTGTACGTTGCGATTCACTTTTTATATCATAGCGGTGACAATGGGACCATAGCTTTATAACTTGTACTCAAGTAGCAGATACCGTGTTCACTGGAAGTTTGGTAGTAGTGTAATGGTTTCTGAGAAACAATACTTTGTGTTCGAAGATAACAAATAAACATTGCTTAATGTATTTACACTTCGAATTAATATACATTGTTTTTCTTAGAAGATCAGATGTTATTTAATATATTACATAAGTAGAATTACTTTTATCAATTATTTTTTTAATTTAACAAAATTGTGTTGTTTTGGTCTTACGCTTCGTAAAAGGAAAGTTTGCACTGAAAATCGGTGTTGTGTCGGGTATATTTCCGGCACAGCAATGTGATGAGTGTCTTAGCTTAAATAATAATAATGATTTTCAGTTGTAGACTAGTTTGAAGACTAACTTCCCTCTGCCCGAACACCGACTATTTATAAGATCCTCGTAGTGAGTCTGCAGTGACACCATCCTGTAATACTTTGGCGCCACTTCACTTCCGTCACAACACCAACTTCCGTTATCCGTACAACTTCCAACTTCCGGTTGCTTCGTTTTCAATATCCGTTGGCTTGATAATAAATGCCTCTACGATGACATCCGGTTATACGATTTCCGATTACTACATTAATGAATACTCTATCCGGTTATTGACTACTTCCGTCATATGGTTACTTTACAATAATAAATATGATTCCAAGAAGTGCAAACCTTGATTGCTGGCAAGGCGGCGTATAAATTCTCAAAATATACTCTGTGAATAAAATTACGTTGCTGTTTCTTCAAATAAAGTTTTTCTTTCTTTCCTTTTTCTTCTATATCGCGATTTTTTCTCTCAATCAATCAGTCAATGTCTTACTATTCATTCACTTCCCTTCTTACCAACAATTTTTGTACCTGTGTTTTGTTTAGTTCTAATAAATTCTATAGCAGGGTTTCTTAAAGTGGGGTCCACGTACCCCTAAGGGGTCCGTGGCATGTGTATCAGGGGTCCGCCGTAGGTCGGTCTGTAAACATATTTATTAGGAAATTGTGCAGTAATCTTGACAAGACGCATTGTCATTGCCGTGTGGCAAATTCTATGTGTAAAATCACTCCGCGTGTACGAGCCAATATTGCTCGTACAGCGTATTTTAGATATAAATACGCAACAAATAACATACTTAGACAGACGTATTAACATCACCATCACGTGCGGCACTTGTGCATTGCAAGTTGTGCGTCTCAGGTCATCAAACGACCTTAATAAACAACATATAACATCTCAACGTGGTTTGGCTTGCAAACGCCCTTACAAACAGGCTTAATCGTTAACGACGATTAGACCCAGAAACTTTTGGAAGTGTACAAACCGTACATTTAATGGTCCTTCGAGCCTTGAAAGCTGTGGACTAGCAACAGAACGCCTTCGGGATCGTCGTGTCCACACTAATATCTGTTCGTAGTGCTTGGTGTGGTAATTCCCAGTTACGTTAGCAAATCGGTGCGATTGGCCTCCCACAAGCGGGTCTCACCAAGCGCATTGAGAGATTGCAAATAGCGTAAAGGAGGGAATGAAGCGCTGAGTACTAGAGGATAACGTCCATTGCTACCCCAACTCGTAGGACGCAGAGATTACGTCTACTGCTCCTACAACCATTCACCGGCAAGGATAACGTCCATTGCTACCCCTACCACCAGAACGCAGAGATTACGTCTACTGCTCCTACAACCATTCACCGGCAAGGATAACGTCCATTGCTACCCCAACACCTGGACGCAGAGATTACGTCTACTGCTCCTACAACCATTCACCGGCAAGGATAACGTCCATTGCTACCCCAACACCTGGACGCAGAGATTACGTCTACTGCTCCTACAACCATTCACCGGCAAGGATAACGTCCATTGCTACCCCTACCACCAGAACGCAGAGATTACGTCTACTGCTCCTACAACCATTCACCGGCAAGGATAACGTCCATTGCTACCCCTACCACCAGAACGCAGAAATCAGATCTACTGCTTCTGCAAATTCAAAACGCAAGGATAACGTCCACTGCGACTGCAACTAAACAGCGGAGATAACGTCTTCTGCTGAATTAACCTTTTAAAAGTAAACCTACAGAAATACACCACTTCAACGAGCCAACCACTAAGGATTAAAAAATGATGGAAGAAGATTATCAGTTTGTAGAACTCATAAGCAAACAGCAAAGCAGCTATGAGAAAATTAAAGCGATACAAATTAATTACAAAAAGGATTCCATGAGCAGAAAGTCAATAGACTACCTTAACAAGCGAATGGAATCTTTACAAGCCTTATGGGATGAATTTCAATCAAACCACGAGATCTTGGTGAAATATGAGTCAAAAAGAAGAGATCATGACTACTACAAAAAGAACATTTTTGAAATAACAAGAGGTATTTTTAACGAGACGAAGCAATCCATGGTTCAACTACGAAACGAGTTGTTAAACGAACCTGGATTTTCCGGCTTATCAAAAAAGGCGGAAAGCCGCGAAACAACACAATTTGAAACAATAGAAACGCACCAACGTTCAGCAGATGACACTGACAAACACTTATCTATGCTGTTACGTAATCAGATGTGTAACTTCAACGCTTTGAATCGAGCAGTCTCCAAAATAAACATAAATACCATAAAAGAGAGATGGGAACTTCAAGACCAGCTCAGCATACTACAGGCTAAATGGGAAACCATTGATAAGATCCATTGGGAACTAAGTTACCTATTACAAGGAAGGGATAATGATTACGACGCCAAATTCGACCATTGGGAAGAAGTCTACGATAGCCTAAAGGGGGATCTGAGTAGAAAAATCTTCGAGACGTCTCATTATGAAAAAACAACACCAAATATCGAACTTCCAGAATTCAATGGAGCTTACAATGACTGGACCTCATTTAGAGATTTATTCTTTGAGATGATCCATAATAATCCAACGTTAAATAAATCGCAAAAGATGAAGTTTCTGAAATCAAAACTAAGAGGGGAAGCGGAAAAATTAATTAAACATCTCCCTGTGAGTGCTGAAAACTATGACTCATGTCTAGATATTATTCAGCACCGCTACAACAACAAACGCCTACTTTTCACATCGTATATAGACACGCTTCTAAATCAACCATCTATCGAAAAACCAAATTCAATTAACTTGAAAAAACTTCACGATACAACAAAAGAGTGCTTAAACGCACTGAAAAATATAAACATAAATATTCCTGTATGGGGCCCACTCATAGTTCATTTATTATCGGCGAAAATAGATGAAATCACATACGGCGAATATATACAAAGGATAAAACAAACAAGAGAACTGCCAGACTTAGACGAGTTTATGGAATTCCTTGAACTAAAATTCATGTCACTGGAAACAGCTCGAATGAAAAAAGGCGGACAAAAGCAACATTATTCAACGAATAATGAACATAAAAACTATTTCAACAAGTCAGCAAATACTAAAAATGCAGAAAATTGGACTAAAACCTATCATGCGTCATTGTTTACATGTCCTCTTTGCGAAAATAATCACGTGCTGAGACAGTGTTCTACATTTTTGAACATGGATGTGTCATCACGAAATCAAACTACAAACAAATTAAAATTATGCAAGAATTGTTTACATAGTCACGGCGGAAATAAATGCAATTCAGCGAAGAGATGCCGCACGTGCAACCTAAAACATCATACCCTACTTCATGATGACAATAGATGAGTACAACGCATTGTTATTGGCTCAACATCAACAACGAAGACGGCGTGGCTACTTTAACGGCGTGGGGAATCTTGCACGAACCTTGTTTGGTGTCCTTGACAGCGACTTCGCTGAAAAATACGCTACGGATATACAAAACATTCAATCAAATGAACAATACATGCTACAACTAATTAGAAATCAAACACTCATCGTTGAAGCTGAAAACAACATTATAAAAAAAAATGAAGAGTTTGTAAAGACGCAAATTGAAAGGATTGAAAAATACATAATCGAAACAAAGCATGACACGGTCGTGCTAAATCATAAACTGCTCATTATGGAAACGATGAACGATGTAAACGCCGGGGCATTAACCGCTAGCCTCTTAATATCAGTATTAAAAAGAAACCAGCAAATGCTACTGGATGCAATAACTGACATTTACAGAGGAAATCTGGACATGAAATTATTGACACCCGAACATCTCTCGGGACAACTCCAGCTCATTGCTACCATGATACCAAAAAGGTTGACATTACCTATCAAGGACATAAATTTAACGACTCTTCCAGACATTTATAAACTGATTTACGCAAAAGCACGACTTACCGAACAATACTTACTCTTTGAATTACATATACCGCTGTTAAGTGATGACGAGTATATAATATATCACAACATACCTATACCTATCCAGAACGCGCCTAACCAATGTGAGGTGATAAAAACAAAATCAAAATATATTGGAGTTAATTTCATAAAGAATACGTATATACAAATGGAAGAAGCCGATTTGCAACAATGCACAATAACGGTGGGAGATAACCACATTTGCCACACCTACACGTCAATACACAATCTGAACGGGGCTTCCGTATCCTGCGAAGCAAAATTGCTGAATCAAAATGTAAACATATCTTGTGATTGGACAACACACCGCTGCTTTGACCAATGGATCAAATTACAGAGACCGAACATATGGCTCTATAATTGCATCAATGAGTGCCCGACCCACATTGTATGCGAGAATCAAATTACAACAATAATGATTGAAAAGGCGGGCCTCATTGCACTAGGTCAAGGTTGTGTAATTCAACACCAATATGCTACATTTTATTCGCACAATACTTATAGCAGCAAAACTGACGTAGGTATATTATTGGAAGTACCTACTATTGAGTCACCAAACATATGGGATACGAAGAATAACATCATATTACCAAAAATAAGCATGCTTAATTTAACTAAAGCCCACAATCTCCTGGAAGAGCAGTTAAAGGCCCAGAAGGGAGCAGAGAGCCTTCCCAACAACTTGAATGTTCATGATATAGGACATTATACCATGAGCACCTTGTTGGCGGGAGGAATTGCCATTGCCACCATAGTATGGTTACTGAAAAGGTACCTTTCGGGAGGCTTAAAAAAGAAAAAGTACCCCACAAGAAAACGTCGAGATAGCATGGAGCTGAAGGACATGGGGACCTACGCAGAAATACGGCGCACAAGGAACCAACATCGGTCGTCCTCAGCTATAGCAACAACATTTGATTTATAGATCAACATTTTATCTTTTTAATTTCTACATTTTTACATTTTTAACTTTTACATAACTTTTATATTTGTATATTATTATGAACTTTGATTTTTACATTTTACTATTTACTTTTATATTGTGGAAATCTGTTGACCTGAGTACGCACAACAAGTTACTTTTTCCCTCGGGAGCATGTACGAGCCAATATTGCTCGTACAGCGTATTTTAGATATAAATACGCAACAAATAACATACTTAGACAGACGTATTAACATCACCATCACGTGCGGCACTTGTGCATTGCAAGTTGTGCGTCTCAGGTCATCAAACGACCTTAATAAACAACATATAACATCTCAACGTGGTTTGGCTTGCAAACGCCCTTACAAACAGGCTTAATCGTTAACGACGATTAGACCCAGAAACTTTTGGAAGTGTACAAACCGTACACCGCGAGTGTGCGCAGTGTTAATATCGGCCTCTCAGCTCGAAGTGTGGGGCACGGGAGGGACTGTATCCACTCTTTATTATTATAAAAATGGCTTCTATTTCAAAACAAAAATATTTTTTGCAAAAGGTCCGCGGAGTTGTTTAAATTGTGAATGTGGTCCGTAACTGAAAAAAGTTTAAGAAAGCCTGTTCTATAGTGATTCCAACGGTATTTTAATTCGAGTCCCGCACTCGTAGCAGTCACATCAAGGCACTGACTAAATGTAACAGCTACACAAAGCTATATTTAAAAAACAAGGATAAAATAAAGATAAGGTCAGTAGACCATAGACGATGTCATAAAAAAAATGAACGATCGCTCCATTGATCATCTCTATAAAAGGTCAAACACGTTTCGAGTTACACTGACACAGAAAGAGACAAAAACAGGTTTCGGGTAAACAGCCGGATGTGTCACATTCTGAGATGCTGTTGTAAGCTAAACCAATTTATAATATGATACGTCACTTAAATTTGACATAACGTTACTTGGTATGATACTACGCTCTCACAGAATATCGACTTACGTTCTAATAATACCATAAGCCACGCGAGGAGGAAAGGTCGCGACTCGTGTGTGATATTCACCAGGTCGGGGTGATACTAGCACCTCACGTATTAAATGCCACCGCAGCTAGGGTAGTTAGTAATTTATCCATGCAGGAACGGAGAAAGAATACAATTTCCTGCGGTCGGGCTGCCTGTCGTAAGAGGCGATAAAAGAATCCACAGTCAGGTGGAAGGGTATTTGCCCGACTGGATGGGTAGCACTAGTCTAGAATATGCGGCCATAACCTTGAGTTGTGTTCCGGCGTTAGTGTTCCAGTCTCCCTTAAGTAAGCAGCAGTGCGTATGTAGTCTTTGGTATTGCAAATGACCATAGGCGAGGGTAACCGCTTTTCTTCAAGTGGATCGTCTGCTTGTTTGCTGAACTCATGCCATAAAAAAATAGGGATACCCACTAAAACTCCTGATTGATCCTCGAATGTCCGTTTTCCAGGCTTAGGGCTCGATTGCGCATTCACATCCCACCCGGATGGACGACGGCCGGCCCTTTTACGGGCTGGCCCACCATTTTTTAGCCAGAGAGCTAGGGATCTCCAGCTACCTCGGGACTCACCTCCAGGTGAGAGGCGAGCGGATCAATTCGCCTCCTTCCTCTCCGGCCGTTGCGTGCGGGCGGGTCCAGTTCTACCCCCCATCATATCCCAACCTCCCTATCCTATCCTAGCCTGGGAACGCTTTGGTTTCGTCCCTTGTCTTCCAAACGTCTATAAGTGACTTATAACAACGTTTCATTAGGTGGGCCGTCTGCCTGCGTGTTAACTTCGCATTAATTAAAAAGCCAAAAAAAAATTATATTGCTCAAGTACAGGCATTCTTACAGCCCCTCTGATGGAAAGTGGTGATCGTCACTCTTGGAACATTTGCAACAAGAAAGGTGCTAAAAATGTAAGGCTAAAAAAATGGCAAAGTGGAACTTTATGCTAGGTCCTACAACCAACTCAATGTCTAGACACGTGATAATTTCTCCAAAAGCCAAAGCTTTAGGCCTATTTAGTTTAGAGCAGAAAGTATACAAATTTACCGAATTTTGATACCGGATCAACTGTTTGTATCGCTCACAGCCTTGGCCTGACACAGGTTTGCCACCTGTCATCCCGTTTCAGGAACCACGGCGGGATTATCGCTAATAGTGGCTTCAATTTGTTGATCGAATCACAATGCTGGTCAAAAAAATTACAATATTCGGTGTAAATAATTGTTTTATCATGGTATAGGTTCGCGTTTGATAACTATCTCACCTGATGTTAAGTGACATTGCAATCTAGGATGGACCGCGCTTACTCACTCGTGATTTGAAGACCAGTGATTTATATGAATCCGGGAACACGAACTCCAGCAAATTGTTCCACTCGACAGCGATGTGCACAAAAAAACTTGGAGGCAAAACGTTTAGTTCTAACAATGGTGTGTCCACCATGTAACGATTATGCAAACCGGTGAGGGATGGTGGAACAAGTCGTAAAGTTCCATAGCACATTCTCCGAAGTGTATCCGATAGAAAACAGATAGACTTGCTACCTTGCGGTGGTGCTGAAAGCATTGAAGCCAGACATCATCAATTTAGTTTCTCTATATTTCTAGCTGCAAAACTCGACAAGTACTCGATGATTTGTCTTGATGTTGACGTTGTAGCGCCATGCTGGATTTATTATCTCCATTATATGTTGCTAGCTGTCCCTCGAACGTGTGATATCACGCTGTCATCAATGTCGGCATGAAACGGCTAGCATTAAAATTGTGTTTTCTGCGATGAGTGAGAGTTCTGATGACCCATTTCCCTAATCGATCTCCTTATTTGATTCCTCTTGTTTTATCCTTCTATCCTAGCGTTGCAAATGTTTATACGCGTTAGATAGCAGTAGATACTACTTACCATCAGTTGAGTCATGTGCTTTTATTCCAACTTCGCAATCAAAAGTAGAATAGATTTCAGTTAAAACGACTGACACAGTCATTCAACCATCATGCGTAAAAAAATACTTTTGATCTCCGGTTTCTATAATGCCCTCTCAATTCTGCGACCAAAAGCTTTGTTTAGCAAAATGTCGATATTTTTAATCGAGATTATTTCAAAGAATTTCAGTTAGTATCCGGTATCCGTATTTACTTTCCTTGGAAACTTAATTTATTGAAAAACATAACGTAAAAGCATTGTAACAGAGTTCATTTTGCTTTGTATAAGTTTTCTTTTGTGAGCTATCGCGTAGAAAATTGTTGATTACATAGGAATAGTAATTTATGAGATCCTCCTGAGGATTCTTTATATAACTTAGGTTTGTTTTTTGCGTCAGGAATTTTCCTTCGGAAACCTTTGCTTAGCGGAATATTAAACTTTGCCATATTAAGAAAGGCCAGAGTGGAACGACAGGACTACCCACCTGGTGTCGAAAAAGAAGTAAATCTGTCTCTAGACACCGACATGCAAAGCAAATTAACATGAGAATTTTCGTTTTGAAATTAATTTTATTTTTAGGCTTCTGTAGTCATTATGTTATAAATGGAATCAAAGAAAGTAATCGTTTATTTGAAGAAATTGCGACGTACTTACATGTCAATGAAAAAACAACATGGATAAATAGTAAGCGAGATTTTTGGATTCCGGAGCCATTTTGACATAAATATGTATAAGAAAGATCTAATTAAACAATCTTAATATTTGTTGATGTGTCTGTTTGTCTGTCTATACTTGTATGTTATTCATATATCATACAGTCTTGCCTGATTACAAAACATAAGCAAGCTCCACACATCTAATGTTACAATTCAACCGATGGTAAGGCATGTGAATGTATATAGTAAGTTATAGGAACGCTTTGATGGAAAGCGGTCATTATCGCTGGTTTAAAAACGGGGTAGACTGTATAGGTGCTAGTCTTTTTTACAAGAGCATTGTGTGTGACTTATTTTCGGCGATCTTCTTTGGGCCGGTCCGTGGTTTTGCTTCTTTCTGTATAATTAAACACATACTGGATTTGGGATTGGTGGTCTAGAACAAGGACAAGGCACTTTAATATTATTGTTACGTACGAGCGCGGGTACGCTCTTATGGATTGGAAGAAAACACCAGTTTTTAACTAAGAGCTTTTATTGACTTACAAAGCCGCGCGCAGTACCTCCCTGTAGGGTTGCTGTCCTTAAACACACGACCAACGATGCACAGTCCCGACGATAAGTTGTCACACCCTCAATACCGTCGCCGATATTGCGCGGACCACCTCCAATATTATCGCGTGTAGCTCGCCTCTGGTTCCTCTCTCGAACTACGCTACACACTTCCTTCACGTATCTGTCCACCAAACTTGTCACTAAATTCACCACTTGATTCGTCTCTGTCCTCTATTAATATTCTCTAACAACTCTTTACATTGCACTTGTTGCTGCACCGTCTTGGACTGAACTCGACTTTAAAACTGCCCGGTAGGCGCGCCTTACGCTGTTTATATACCTGTAAGAATTTTCTAGAACCCGTCCATCTACCTCTGTCTTTCCTTTCCCGAACCTTCTGTTCGGGAACTTTCGTTTATACATCTATCCTTTTCTAACATCTGTCTATCTCTTTCTTTCGTTTAACGTCTTTCCTTTTCTAAATATATCCGTCCTTGTCTTTTCGTTCTAGATTTTTCTAGACTTTTCCAAAAGTTCTAAAACTAACTAGATGGTTCCACCCTCATTCGCCACATTATCACATTTTCGGGGGTGGTCAGCGGATGCGAAAAAAATATTTTGAAGAAGGGACAGGAGATGAAATAAACTATTCATCACAAAATGTCACTCTCATCAAGAAAACTTAAATTGTCATTACAATTTAAGTTTTTTTTTCTTCTTACGTAGACAAGGGTTTGACCTTAATAGTTGCCTATGGATATTTATAACACCAAAGGTGCTACCAATGTTCTGTCCTTTTCATAGGGAAACTAGCCACGGAACAGAACTCAAGGTTTTGTTTTATTGTGGAGACACAGTCTAGACCAGGCGCGGTAGCCATCAGATGGACTACTCCCAGCTCCAAGAAGTTGTATCCTTTCTCCCTCCCTGCACTGATATAAAGCTGAATAGAAAAATTCATACTATTAATGTAATTCTAATGTCAGTTTCAATCTTTCCAGGTACCTCAAAAACCTAACGTACTCGTGACCCGAAGTGTTGAAGTGAAGTGTTACCGTGTGTAGTGTAATTATGTTGAAGTGTTAGTGATGCGGCGGAGTGGAACCGGTGCCACCGGCTGGGCCTGGCTGGCGGTGCTGGCTGCGCTGGGCCACACCACCGCTTATACTGACACCGAGGACTTCCTAAGCGACCTTGATAAGCCAGGTGAGTCTGTTTACAGTCTAAGATCGCGCCCTGAATAAGTGCAAATTTCTCACGTGAAATCCGTGGATCGGGTAACCCAATAACTCAAGAGCTGTTAGACATTCAAGACCAAGTACTTGAGGGATCGTAAATATTTGTGCAATCTCCTTCTCGGATGTCTTCTTTTTCTGTATAAATAAAAATGAATCGTAGCAATGTATTTCCGCGCACCACCAACTTTAGCAGGTGGTAGGGCATTTGCCCGTCTGGATAGCTACCACTCCTGATCTAGAGCATGCCGCCGTAAGAACAATAACTTGAGTTCCGACATTAGTGGTCAAGATCCAGCCCGATTTCCATCAGCACATTGGTAGCACCTTTAGTGTTGCAAATGTTTATAGGCGACGGTAACCACTTTACATCACAGTAGGAACGGCAGTCTATCTATTGTACTCCATCAATCTTATATATAAAATTCTCGTCACGCTGTGTGTGTAGTAGTAAACTCCTCCGAAACGGCTTGACCGATTCTCATGAAATTTGGTGTGCGTATTGGGTAGGTCTTAGAATCGGACAACATCTATTTTTCATCCCCCTAAATGTTAAGGGTAGGCCACCCCTATTTTTTTTGGTTGTTTTATGACACAGCATTAAAAATACATACAACCCTAAATTTTCAACCCTCTACGACAGTCCCTATTTTTTATTTTTTGTTAATAAACTTTAATGCTGTCGGTATATCGATTGAAGCTTTTCCAGGCATGACCACGTCGGCGGGACAGCTAGTAAAAATATAAAAAACTCGAGATAGACTTAACCGATTTTGATGTAATTTTGTGTGTCTGAGTAGATGGTTTCGATTCACAACTGCAACTCGTAGGATGCACTAGGAATTGTGTACTAGATTTTAATTTTTTCAGGGCAGAGTACAACGTCTGCTGGGACCGCTAGTTACACAATAAAAGGCAGGCTCGAATGAAGTGTAGTGAAATTAATGGACTCTTACATTTTTCATTTAGTGACCAGCCAACCAAGTGATTTAGACGCTTAAGGGCGTTTGTCATTAAATCGAGAGACGTTACATGAAGTTTACATTGTATGTCGTAACATATTCGATCCGATTGACTTTGCAACTTTTGTCATACATTTGTTTATCTGAATATCTAATTTCATACATCATCCATGCGGCAAGGGTTATTTATTACCTCGTTGCAGTACCGAGCTGCGACGGCACGTGTATGTTTCGATCATACATTTTGTTGTCATTTACCTGCCTTTATGGGTTCTTAACACGAGGATTAAGAAGGCAGACTTAATATATTCGGTTCCGTAGGAAATGGATATTCGAACATATTCTAAAACTATTAAGAAACAATAAAAAAACGGGTCCTTTTGATATCATGCCGAGAGAAAAGTTTACACTGAAAATCAGCGTTGTGCCGAATCTTGATCTTCATAAGAATCTTACATACATATTATCACGCCTTTTTCCCATGGGGGTAGGCAGAGACTATAGATCTCCACTTGCGACGATCCTGACAAACAACTGTCGCTTCATTTACTCTCATTCGCTTCATCATACCTCTTCATACATGCATGTTTATTTGATATGCTTTTTACCTGACCTCGTCTTAACACTTCTGTTATTTGATCATGGTGTGTACGTCGTGGTCTACCGGTATCAACTCTACCTAACATACCTAACATAAGAATCTTGATGACAGATATTAGGCCCGGTATGAACGGTGTGATATCACGCGAACACAGAACATCAGAGTCAAATGGTCATCCTTCAGCTTATCATATTTCGAATAATGAATGAGACATCCGACGGTCCACTTCGACTTCTCCATTTTATTTAATTAGGGGAAACGCGATTGAGGGATATCAGCCGCGCTCAGGGGGAAAGTCGCGGCCAATGTGTAAGCATTCACCAGGACGGGGTGGCACTAGCACCTTTAGGCAGAACTAAAGATGCTATTGCCACACAGGAATCCGCACTAAGACCCCTCGTTATTCCGTCATTCGCCCTTAATTTCAGGGCCATGGACATATGGACCAGCCCCTCCGCTGGCCCTGGCAGGTGGTGGCCCTTACCCTTTTTCCTATTTTTTATCCAGGAGAATTTGAAATCTGATTGAGGTCCATAGTCTGCGAAAAGCGCAGAAGCATGGGGTTATAGTGCCCGAAGCACTAGCATCCCTGGTGCCATTATATTAGGGATATCTACTAAAAACACTGGTTGTTACGTTTTGCTCCTTATGTCAGGGCTACGTGAAAACGGAAATTATCCCAACTCCGCGTGCCCTAACAGGTGGGGGCCTCAAAAACCCATATCCACAGTTGGGGAACTACTTTTATCCCCTGTCATCTTCCGGGTCTAGTCAGGCGTGGGATGGTTTCTAACTCATCCCACAGAAGGAAAGGTGAACGCGCGCGGAACACGTCGCGCTCTCATCTCGACGGCATAAGCATGTGGTTGGGAACCTCTATTCCTCAAGGGACCCTATCCTCGCTACCCGCTCATGGCGGCCGAAGGTAGATACATCCTCCGGTGCCAGCGCATCCTCCTGTAGCGGGAGTGGAGCAAAGACGTCCGCTCACGCTCCTGTACCGCCTCCTCCTTAACAAACATGACGGGCTCCCAAAAAAAATCAAAGTTGAAAAAGCGGGCAAAAACCAAGCTGGTCAAAATTAAAAAGATATCAGAAAAGGTTCGCGTTTCATGTGTAAAGTAATGGCCGCAGTATTTAACTTAACCTAGCTTTCAATTTATAGCAAAGGGTTTTTTTATCATCGTATATCATCAAACAACAACCAATAAATCAAAAAGCTGGAATTTTAAATAATATTAACTGTCGGTCGAACCCTACTCCGCCCCCTATCGTTTTTATTTCAACAGATAATAATACATCAACTGTTCAACGTATGGCCTTTACCTTGGAGTAATATAGATAGAGGCGGCAAAGTATATGACCTAATTTGACTTATGTGCTAGGGAAGAATTTGTGTGAGAAGTGTTATTTGTAAAACAGATTAAATACAAAGGCATACTACAGCAACAGACGAGATCATAAAAATCGCCGAATTGTCCTATAAAAAGAAAGATAAAATTGTATTGACGTATTTAAATGCCTTTGTACCAACTTTTTTAAAGTATTTTGTTAATTACCCCCTTAAATTTGTGCGTTGCCAATTATAAAGGCTCTTAGAAAAATATATGTTTCATCAAACTTATTTTATTTGTGTAAATAATAGCTCTTAAAGAAACAATATATTATTATTTATTTACAATTTTTTGGATTGTTAACAACGTGTAAATCTTAGTTTTTTAATATTGTCTATTTAGACAATGGATTTTACAAGGAAAGCAAATAAAACTAAATTTTAAGTTAAACTACATACTTAAAACTAAACTAAATTATAAATAAATAAATATAAAGCATGCAACAAAACGCTGCCAGAGGAAAGTGTGTTGAATATTCGACTTATAATAATGTTCACGTAGGGCTTTTGTGAAAGGTTATAATATTTTTGACAAAAAAATGAAATAATTCACTTTGAACGACAAAGGTGCGTTACGATAACAATAATAATCATCGGCAGATATACACACACATTGTATATGTCCAAATTAAGCAAGTTACGCTTGTGTTATGGGTAATATACAACGGACCACACTGGGGCCGATCCCAAACACCCAGACCAGGATAAATAACGGAGAAAATACGTTTCCGAAATTTACTATACCACGAATTGAACCCGGAGCCTCTGCGTTGCAGTGAGGTAGGCCGGTAAAGGCTTAGCCCGCTGAACCACAGAGACCGTCATCTTGAGGGATGTTTTCTGAATACATTGAAAAACAAAACCATATTGACTTTTTTAGCGCATGTTTTGCTTCGAACATACGTTTGCATAGGATACTCCCCTTTAGGACAAATGCTCAACGGTCGTGTCTAAAAAGGTACTCAAACGATTACCGTAGTTATTTACCTTGTTGCGACGTTTATATGTAATAAACATGATATTTTGGGATATATCGAATCGAAATTCAATCCCTGATTCTGTGTGGTTTTTAAGACAATATTCAGGGTTATGTTGGATCAGTTATTAAAACCTTATTTTTACAAGTTTTTATATATCTTGCAATGTTTGTATTTATGTTCGGGTCAAATCTTGCAACTGAATTTTAGTTGTTCAACTGATTGAGATAAAAATGTTCATACATTTAGATTAGATGACAAAGCATGATTAGCTAGGTGACAGCAGTCTACAATAATAATATCTAATAATACTAATAATACTCTCTAATGCACCCACAGAGAGGCTTTGAGGCTAAACTTTAGGTGACACCTCGGTCCTGACTCCAGGGGTCAAGGCAAGGCCTCCGTGCTTGCCTTGGTCAGCCGGCACGGAGTGATGATTGCTAGTGCTAGGACTTAAACTCCAGAGGTGAAAGTAATAAATGGACTGAAGTCGGAACTGGCTTTGGTGAACTTGCGGCCTACCACTCGACACCCCTAACCACTGACACCCATGTTGCCTTGTCTTCTATGGCATTTAATGAATGAATGCTCTTTATTGCATATATAAGTTACAAAGTTACATATATACAATAGGAGGTCTTATCCCCGTCGGCTATATCTTCTTGACTACCTCTTGGAGCCCATGCAAATGGCGAAACAACGTCTGCCTATTTTTCCATGTTTTCCGAACATTGCGACGAGCAGACGCCATAGTCCCCATAGCCTAGATTCCTAGTTCCACTAGCAGCTCATCCCAATGTTACCGGCCCGGTACCTTATGTTCTCGTTTCCTACAATAGTCCTACACTGACCGGGCCTTGTCCTTGGGTGCATTTTTAAATGGTGTAGACAGGGATAATCGCCGGTCAGTGTCACGCCATATTTACATTAAATTTGTCAAAGGGCCTCTACGTGGTAGCCTTTCCATGGACCCATTTTTATGGCCCGTGGTCTTGAGAGACATGAAAGTAAAATAATAACCGAATACCGATTACTAAACAAAAGTGGCCGAATATTGGGAGAAGATATCCGCGACATCACTAGTCAAAACAATAATAAATGCGTTAAGTGACTCCTTTTAATTATAAAAACTTGTTACGTCATAAGTTTCTATGCTTCTACAAAATATATGAGGCTGCCATGTTTGTTATATGAAGTATATCCTTTGATGTGACTGTCAGCTTTCCTATTACAGAATCACTTATACAAAAATAATAAATACAGATAATTATAAATACAGTACATAAAATAATACTATTACGAGTTGCAGGACTCGAAGTAAAATGCCGTTAGAATTTATTAGAACCATACAAACACGTATAACACAGGTACAAATGTGGTACAATCGTCTTGCTTCGCTAGTGGTTACCGCTTGACTGACTATCTCTCCATTGGGGAATTGCTTTTTACTGCACAAATACAACATGCCTCTCGACCGCGTGGAATGAATTTCTTAGAATGGCTAATGACTGCCATAAAAGATTACAATACAGAATAGGCTATTTTTCTACTTATAAATTTTAAACACAAACGAAATTAAATAAGTCCAAATTCCAAAAAAGGCAATAAAATGTATTTCTACAGACGCATGTGTGAATTTGTCTTTTAGCGGCCTTTAGGTCGTAACAATATAATACATAAAAATATTAAACACAGACAACTACGGAACCTATCTGCGTTTATAACCAGCCTACGCAAAATCAACGTTTTTAAATCTAAAGGCGATGGTAACCGCTATCCATCAAGTGGGCCGTCTGCCTGTCTGCTGAACTGCAATAAAAAAAAAAAAAAAACTCATAATATTTTATTGTTTCTAAACGTTTATTTGTCTTGATAATTGATTTCATGATGGTTTGGTAAGTTGTGGTTTGGGTTTTTGAATCCCGATCACGTAGTTCGAGCGGCTAGCGACGCGATTTATGAAACTAGTTTTGTGTGATAGAGTTCAGTTCAGTTCACATCAAACTAATATTACAAGTTTTTAACAACATTCGATCAACTTTTGATTCACAATAAATTAAGTTAGTCTTTATCGTTTTTTTTTAATTTGACATATAAGTAAAAATTTACTCTGCGCTAAAATTTTACGGCTTTGCTATGTATATATTAAATTTATATACCGAGTAAATATCTTATGGATACCCACGCTGAAGATACTTCTGATACTTTGTTTTGTATATGCTTTCATATATATACCAAATTTTATGAAAATCGGTTAATAATAGTCGTGAAACTAACTTATTTTATAGGATAACAAAATTATCCCCTGGTCATTCCTGTAACAAAATAACTACACATATTTCCTAATAATTCATTCATTCTCAAAGTATTAGAAAAAAACAATGTCTCTTTGACTTGTATTAATAAGTATTATAAATTGTTTGACATTAATGTTTTAGGCAAAATGGAAAGCCCAAAGCGATTTAGTAATTTCTCAAAGTAAATAGTGAAGGAGCCCTTTCCATAATTTACCTACTCGGTAGTTGAACTTGTTATAAGTTCCAGAGCCTTCAACTTATAAAAGGAAAATAATAAAATAACCATAGTAAATTAAAACCTTGATTTTCAGACCATTAAAAAGGATTGTCACCTTGTATTTTTTCAGTAGCTGTAATTAATTATTTGTAATTGTTGAAATCGGTTTTGGCTTCTCTAAACATATTTTTTTTAAATCTACATATATCAATTATTAACTTACTCTAGAATTTATTATTTAGTATACGTTTTAATTAAATATAATTTAATTCTAAATTCACTATTCAAAAACAGCTTCGAGACATTTTTGTGTTTGTAGTAGTGTACTGTCAGCACACAAATAAATAAACGAATACTTTTTATATATTTTTTATAGGCAGGTACTTAATCTGAAAATAATAATATGAAACGATATTAAAATAAGACATATTAAATTAAACATGCTAAATTTCAAGTTAAGGTGTCCTGTAAATTACTGCTGCTGCTTACTGCAATTACTACCTGTAAGTAATTGTTTATGGTTACTATATACTGTCTACAAGCGTAATCAGATTTATCCCCATTTTAAAAGGTATCATGTCTTCGAAAGAATTTGGAATCTATCCGTGCAGGAACAGAGAAAGAATATAATTTCCTGTGGCCGGGAGGCCTTTTGCAAGAGGCGACAAAATAACTCATAGCTAGGTAGTACGGTATTTTCCCGTATATAGCGTATGCCGTCATATCAACCCTGAGTTGTGTTCCTGTATTAGTGACCAGATTCAAATGTCTATAGGCGACGGTAACCACTTTCCATCAAGTGGACCATCTGCCTGTCTGCTGAACCCATACAATACACAAATTAAGGGCTGCTAGCATAACCTCGCCTTTAAATAAAATTAGTTAATCATATTAAACTGCCTAAATACGTTTTACACAAAACGTATTGACAGTTCTTTAAACATATTTAGCGGAAAATTTTGCTTTTTGCAAGACGCTAATTGTATTTAAGGGTGTTAAATACGTTTTATGTTCCTTATATATATTAAAGCAACCTTATGCATAAGTCGCGTGAAGCAGTCGCTGTTTGTCGCGCGTGAATACTTCGTGACCGATCTGATTATGAATCAAATGCAGCGAATCAAATCTTCCAATCGATAAAAGCTTAAAGACAATATTAAGGTTATTAAAAGTGATATTTATCATGTGATAGAACTTTATTTAAACTACAATAATCTGAAAGAGTAACGCGTAAGGTAGCTTTTTGGGGTTTTGTAGTCAATTAGTAGGCAACTACTAAACGCCGGAATAAAATCAAATTAAATACCGCGCTGAAAACCGTTAAAACATAGTTTTACTAAACTAAAGATTAGCAAGATTCGTTATCTATCAGCTCCTGATAAATTCAAAAACATACTGGTTAAGTAAAATAATTTCGTGAGTTATAGCTTTTGGATTTTATCGTCGTCAGCAAGCTTTTGGAGTTATTTTAGTCTAATGAGCATTATTTTTTCAGTGCCTTTTGGCAACGCTCGAACCCTCGGTATTAGTATGTTTTTTATTGATTAAAGAAGTTTATGACAAGACAACCTTAATAATGTTCGCACTTATTTTTTTAATAATTTAAATCAATTATAGTCGTCGTTTAAATTTATTATTATTTATTACTAGCTTCTGCCCGCGACTTCGTTCGTGGAATAGCAAAAGAAAACAAAATTGAAACATTTTTCATGGTTGCTCCACTACTACTGATCTTCGCTTGATGATATATAGCCTATATCCTTTCTCGATAAACGGGCTATCAACACAGAAAGATTTTTTTCAAATCAGACCAGTAGTTTCTGAGATTAGCGCGTTCAAACAAACAAGCTTTTCAGCTTTATATATTGGTATATCTAAATTATTTTTTAGTGGAAACTTGAGTAATTTGTGTTTTATATTTAAGAATATTAACTATTGTATGTTTCCCAAACAAATTAGATAAATAAAAGTTCATCCGATTTCAGGGTGGACCCAAAATAAGCATTGTCCTGTGGCTGAAGAATTCGATGAAATTATCAAGCCATTGAGATAAATATACAAATTGTGTAAAGCCATACTTAGGAAGGAGATGTATTGTGGATAAATTAATGGAGCACAAAGCATGACACGATTGAGGCGAGGAAAATGAGGTTAAAGAATGGGCGTATCCAAAGAATGCGGAGTGGGACCAAGTGCGGGCCAAAGGGAGCCACTCTCACGCAAAAATCCGTTCCATTAACTAGGCCCTTGAAATATTAAAAGTATTTTCACGGTGCGCTAAGATTTAAGGAGGCATCACACTGCCACGTCAAAAACAATAAATCTATATCTATAAATATTACAAACGCGAAAGTTTTTAAGAATGGATATATAAATGTATAGATGTATAGATGTATTTTTATTTTTTTTATTTTATTTTATTTTAGGAAGGCTTACAGTCTAATAAATACAAAATATAGAAACAATAGTATTAAAAAAAAATGCTGATAATAAGCCTCCGCCTATTGGTAGAAAAAAAGAAGAACATACAAAAAAGACATAAAAACAAAAGACATGTGCATACACAATATTAAGGGATATTATTGTAACAAATTTTTAACAACTTAATGCATCGAAGAAATTACGTAATGATGTATAGATGTATGGATGTATGTTTGTTACTCTTTCACGTAAAAACTACTGATCCATTCAGTTTCAGTTTAAAAAAAATGATGTAGCTTACACATTATAATAACACATAGGCTAAAATTTATAAAGATAGAGTGTGAATTATAAGAAAAGAAGAAGAAAAGAAAAATATATATTGACACAAATAAATGCACACACATATACCATACAGGGATTTTTACTAACAAATTGATTGTTTCAGAAATGTATGTACATAAAATTTATGGCAATGAGGTTGGA
Source organism: Dendrolimus punctatus (assembly GCA_012273795.1). Lineage (NCBI taxonomy): Eukaryota > Metazoa > Arthropoda > Insecta > Lepidoptera > Lasiocampidae > Dendrolimus > Dendrolimus punctatus. Next base: position 925,458 of record CM022545.1, read on the forward strand.
AACTCAGCAATATGCTGTATCAGGAGCTAACACAGCGCTGATTTTCAGTTCCAGCCTCCATCGAAAATTAACGATTTTCCATCACCACGCCAGCGAAACCAAGGGCGCATTTAGTATGGTATAACACAAAGTCGCTTCCCGCGTCTTTCTGTGTTGGCAACAGTTAAAAAAATGTACTTTGTCACATAAAGCTTTCTTTCTAAAATGTAATGATGCAAATTTATCAAATCTCGTTGTGCAATTTCTACCCTTTCCTTACTAGTTTTTACTTAATCAATCTGTATATCTGCTAACTCCTCTTTTACCACGCAACAGGTTTTAAAGCGTTTTTCATCATCAATTAGATAAATTTATATTGCAAGTTGTATGTCAAACGTTTACCGTTTTAGTTAGACTAGACCCTACTAAATCAAAAATTGAAAGTCTTAAAACCAAATCATAGTTTAAAATGACTTTTGCTACAAAAAATATATTTAAGGTCCAAATTTCGCTTACGACCACATGGCGGTTAAGGCTCGCTAAGGTTCAAATGTCATTTACGATAAAATGGCGGTAAAGGATTATACAGCGTGTTTCAGACCTTACGACAATAAATCAGACCACGTTTTCTTCATGACGTACTCTGCCCAAATACAAAAATGAATCAAGGTAACTTCTTTGGTTTAGCCACAGGACCTCATTTTTCATTTCAGAATATTACAAAAACATGTATCAGTTATTGTGTCTAAATCGGTAGGTTAGTGACCAATGTATCATGTTTCCAGCTCGTCTCTTCATCATTAAACGCGAAAGTTGTACATTCTTACGCTCTCGCTCGCGAACCAATATTTACAAGATGTTCTGTTTTTATTCCCTTTTTATTGTAATTAATTTGTTCGGAAATTTCAAAATTTAATTTTTGACATTACGGTTGATTTAATGGTACCAAAAAATTTGTATGGAGTACGACCGCTAAAGTTATCATTTATTGTCATTTCAAATGAAACACGCTGTATACAAAACTTATTAAAAAAATAAGTTTTATGTAAGTAAAAGAGAGCTGTATTTTAGGTTTAGACCCACAGCTACGCCGCAAGGAGAAATCTAGCATCAAATAAATAAAATCGTAACAATGTAACTGGCCCTTAACTTTAACACGAGTCTTATTCGTGCCTCGAATATTTTTGTATTACAGGCCAACATCAGGGTTAGCCCGTGGCTTCTTATTCAATATAGGCAAAAACGTACCGCGAAGACGTTACTCATACTTTCGATGCTGTGCTTTTGGCAATGCTCATTTGTAAATCGGCCTTTGAAATGATAATAGGGAAAATACATTATTTCTTGGTTAACCAATTTGAAAATAAACTTGATATTGAGCGAATAAAGTGTAAATATTCTTCCTCCATCCCATTGGATAACCAGACGCACAGTTTTGCAAAGTTATATGATAGAAATGCCACGGTAAAGCCTAAGCGCTTAAATTTTTCAGGGCACTTCTAAAGAACGGAATAATATTGTTATTGTTCTTTTGTTGTTCTCTTATTTTTCTGTTGTTGTTCGATTGTTATTTTTGTTGAAATTGTTGCTCTGTTGTTGTTCTGTTGTTCTTGTTGAACAATTAAGTATATAAAGCATTTAGAGAATACGACTCCCGTTTCGCTGTCGACGATGATGTCGAAAGCGGGTTGAGTGAGGTCCCATAGTAATTAAGACTCGAGAATTTGTGCTCGAGGATGGTACGTCTGTCATCCTACAAAAGTATTAAAATTTTGGACCTTTGCAGAGAGGTTCTTTTGTTATTTTCCATCAACATAAACCAAAAAATGTTATCATACCTTTTTTGTATAGCGTAAAATTCTCTATAAAGATTGGAACAGCGATTTATCAGTCAACCAGTCGTTTGAACGGTACTAAAATCAGAAGAAGCAAAAAAAAATTCCTGTGTTATTCTTATGGGAATTAAAAAATGCGATGAGGACTATCTTAATATTAATATTATGGGCTCATCTTTTCACATAATTTTTTTTACACCCAAAAGAAACTTTTGAGCATGTTTTGAAAAAAAAAATGTTTTTTGTTGGATCACCTATATATATAATGTAATAGACTGTAATGGGTCGAGATTTTATAATGAATTTAAAAGAGAAAAATATTAGGGGGTCTATTTCAGATGTGAATTACATACAAACCTATCACGTACATGCTGTATTAGAGAATACGGGTCCGGTTTCATTGTCGAAAGCGGGTTGAGTGAGGTCCCGTAGTAATTAAGACTTGAGAATTCGAGTGCTCCGGGATGGTGCGTCTTTTATCCTACAAAAGTATTAAAATTATGGATTTTTTCAGAGAAGTTCTTTTGTTATTTTTCATCAAAATGAAGTAACCGCTAGAATTTACCAACTACCTACAAATAACAAATATTTTTTTTACCTTAGCATTAGTAGAAAATTGACATTATTTCTATGGAGTTTATGAATTTTACCAGCATAAAGGCAAATGAATCAATCTTCTTTCAACTTCCCACAATTTGCTCACTCATACGTATCGTAAACTCACTACACCACACACTTCATCATTTTATGATAACTCTTACAGACAACTGGCGACGAGGATGGGATCAGTTGTAGTGTAGTACAAATGAAACAATGACGGCGGTAACAAGACTGATTTATTCGTCATTAGATAAAATACAAACTACCCGCAATTTATACATGACATACATTGCACTAATAACATTGAAACGATTGTAATTATTTTATGATCGTCTTTTGTTTACTTATTTATTAGCATGCGTTTCTAGAGAACAGTGCATTGTTCTATTGTTTAGGGCCGCTTGTAATCATTAGCCAGGTGTTACGGATGTAAAATAAAAGCTGATTATAGGAAATTCGGTTCACATTGCCGGGCAGGCACACTGCATGTGTCCAGTATAAAACGATGGCCTGATTGAGGGAGGGGGGCAGTTGAGCGAGAACCACGATCAAGGCGAGACGTGTGTACATTCCAGAATCTATTAGTGACGTACTTTACGCGTTTTATTGAATTACGACCTTCTGCATTGCGTTTGGATTTATTGTGTTCAGTTATATTTGTGCCTGTGTTATACGTATTTGTATAGTTCTAATAAACTCTATAATAATTTCAACGGCATTTTAATTCGACTCCTGCAACAGGTAACAATATGGTAAATGTGCATTTTTGAAATTGTACATTTGATGCGAAGCGGCAAACAACGGTTACTTTATATCTTTGTAAGAAACAAGTAGGCACCATTAATTGGGGTTTCCTAATAAATAGCACCTTTCGAAGGTCTCGTAAAGTTCTTAATGTTCATGCAATTTTCCCGCTAAGTTATGGCGGCTGCAGTCGATTAACACTTCGTTGATGGGCTCTCAAATAATTTTCTATTCCGCCTTTGAAAGGAAAACTCAATTTCATTGAAAGGGTTTTTTAATTAAATATTTTCCCTACAACAGTTTGTAGGGCTTTTGGTTTGGAACGTTGCAGAGGTTTCAGACCTCTTTACTTTGGATCGATTTTAATTGCTTTTAGTGATTTGCTGTCTGGTAAATGTTTCTGTTGTGTCATATGTGAGGGCAAGGAAGGAAGGGACTTACCCGGCTTTGATCCTCCCACCTGGATCCCGCGCAGTTTAGATCATTTTAAATATTTTCAGTTTTAGCTTGCACCTACGTGTCGGTTGAGAGAGAGAGAGAATTTAAGTTGATAGCTGTGACGTTTTGCAGTCGACCGCGTATACAGATGGCGCCCTCTGGTGACATCTTCAAGTTTTCTTTTTTTTTTTTGCCGGGTTTATGGAAAGGTTTAAAAGGACAAACGGAATTAAGGTTTAGATCGACACACTGTTATTTTATGTTTTTTACCTTATCGAAAACGGTAAGGAGGACTTTGCTTTTTATAGCATGACTAGTAGCCTAGTGTGGCCACAGTAAACAATGAATATAGTAGCGAGTAAAAGGCGCCTCCAGTTCATTAAGTGTTGCATGACGTGGAATTCTGCCAGCACTTCTGATACATGAGAAAATAGTATTGTTACAACCCAAAAAGGACAATTCAGACCTGCAGTTTATTGCCTTTTTGCATTTGGATTTCTTTTGTTTACTTTGTGATTAAAATTTTTAATTAGAAAAACAGCCTATTGTATATTGTAATCATTTATGGTATCGTTAGCCAGGTGTAACTCTTTTATTATAATTATTAGTGGTCGAGTATTGTGTCGAGACATATTGTATTGGTGCAGTATAAAACAATGCTCCAACTGAAAAATGAGGCAGTTAAGCGACGATTACGATACAAGCAAGACATGTGTACATTCGATAAGCTATACAGTGACGGACTTTGCGCGTGTTATTGAATCGCGCATCACGTTTGTACTGCTTGTTTCCAGTTATTATTGTACCTGTGTTATACGCGCTTGTATAGTTCTTATAATCTATAGTAATTCTTACGTCATATTTAATTCGAGTCCTGTAACTCATAACAGTGTTAAATATATAGTTTTTTTTTTAATGAAGTCGGGATGTGTTCCTGTGCTTGTACAAAGATATTTCCTCATTCTTTATTCTTCCATGGTAACCACAAATAATATATTAGAATTTCGTAATATTCATGCGTCGTATGATATACGGCGGCGTGGCTGTGGCGTGGGTTGGCTCATTCGCATTGCAAATGGACGTCACCAACGTTAAAAAGGGAGCGTATAAATCGTCGAGGAATAAATAGTTGTATTCAGCGAGGAATAAATCTGTTTTTGTCCGTGCAGGAACGAGGAAAGGATATACTTGCTATCCGTACAAGAACGGCGACAAAACACAATTTCCTATCCGTGCGGGAACGGAGAAAAAATACAGTTCCCTCCGGCCGGGAGGCCTATCATAAGAGGCGATAAAACAACCCACAGCCAGGTGGTAGGGCATATGCCGCACTGGATGGCTACCACCCCCTAGAATATGCCGCCATAACAACCTTGAGGTGTGTTCCGGCATTAGTGGCCAGGTTTCAGTCTACGAGTTCAGGAGCACCTTTAGTGTTGCAAATGTTTATAGGCGACGGTAACCACTTTCCATCACAATTGAGTTCTGTCTGCTTTAACCAGCAATAAAAAAAAACGAAATCGACTTGAGTGGATCCTCGGATTGTTTAGATATACAATTAGAATTGTTAGGAGGCGCTGGAATCGGGTTCTAGGATACTCCTTCTGGTGGTACGGTAATCTGGTGGTACGGTATTTGCCCATCTGGATGGCTACCACACCTGGTCTAGAGGCCGCCATAACAATCTTGAATTGTACAAGTCCTCGCACAGAGAGCTGCATCACGAGCAATGTAGCGTGGATTTGTTATTTCGATCCATAATTACGCCAAAAGGAAGGTTTGTACTGAAATTCAGCGTTGTGTCAGATATTATGCCGGCACAGAAAATGCGTCGTACAAATTTTTATTTATTTTTATATTTAAGATACATGTCAGCAATGTAAGTAAGTCGCTATTTCTTCAAATAACTTGTTCTTTCATTCAGTTGTGTTCCTGACTGACTAGATTCCAGCATCACTTTAGAAAGCACATTAGTAGCACCTTTGTTTTTACAAATATTCATAGGTGATGGTAACTGCTTTCCATCAGATGGGCCATCTGGTGAACTTATACAATAAAAACATACATAAAAACACGTCGGCAATGTACACTCCATTCTCGCCTTTCTTTCCTGTCTGAGCTTTCACAATATAATCCTAAACCCATAATAGTTAAATGATTATCAAACTCCAAAACGGCTACCGTTCAATGATCGTATCTTACCCTAAAAGATCAGAAGGGGCCACATCAGAAAACTATCTTAACAAGTATTATCTTTATCTTCACTTTATCTTTAGATGGTGGTTGCGTGGTTTCATAAAATTTAAATAAATAACACAAAAAATTGGTTAGGCCGATATGGGATCACACACGAAGATTATTATGTTTTAGGTGTAATGTATACTGAAAGCGATGCTATCGCGAGTTGTAAGATATTTACTATAATATCTGAATTATCGTTCCACTAATCGTGTATTAATTAATAACTAGATTTTAAAAGGTTTAGTTAGAACATTCATTTAATTTAATTTTTAAAACGTGTTCATAGAATAATTAGAATTTCATGTTAAACATTTTTTATAAAAACAAACGTTAACATATTACATTTATAACAAGTTTTAGTTGTAAGTCAGTGGTAAAGTAAAAACATCACGTGTAAACAGTATAAAAAGTATTTTTTTAATAATTAAGTAATATGATCCCTTTTTTGATACTGCATTGAAGAATATTGTTCAATTTTTATATTTCAATATCTTTTTCTTTGCATTATTCATAAGCTACTTGGACAAGATTATTAATTTATGTTAAAATAAGACTTATACACATCTGATATATCTTAAATATCTTGCCAAAGTAGTCTCCCACAAACAAACAATTTTATTATATGTTCGCGTTTGACTACGATCATGCCTAATGTTTAATGATTGTATGGGCATATATGGAGCACGCTTACTTAGATAATGCCTATTCTTGCGAGATTTAAAGACATTGGACATTGTACCTGTCGAGTTACACGGGCTCTGTTAGTGCATTCCATAACTCTGTCATACGCATAAGGAACACAGAGGTATCTTAGGTACACACACCTTTGTGTGATTAAAATGGTTATTACTTTAATGTTTACATTTAAAAATGGATAAATAGAAAGTAGAGAAGATAAAGAGACATATACGAGTATACAAGAGGAAGAACTTGGCTAGTTACTAGTCCGCACTTCACTTTTCCCATGGGGTTTCACACACCACTAGGATTTACATATTATCATTCCATGTAATTATCTAATTATTGTTTTTCCTTTATTTTTTGTTCCCGATAATTCTAGGATTATATTTAATGAAACGTTTTTATGTAATGCATTCTGCATTTAAAAGTTTATTCTTTTGTTAATGGCGAGTTGGAGAAGGAAGATTTATAAGGTGTTCCTCGGCGCAACCAAATAGCATTCATATAGCTTAGCTTCTAGGTCATGGTGTACAACCAGACTATGAGCGCGTGGATATCAGATAAGATATCTTCATGTGTTTTATGAACGTCGGATCCAGGAGCGGAGCCTTAACGAGCCATCGACATTTCGGAAATGATCCCGAACACGTGGGCTTGTTATAATTTATTGTTTTTTAAATCGTGTTTGTGTCAGTGGAACAAGTGACTTAGAGATAACAGAAATGCCGGCTTTTCTATTCAATTTAACATGTTCTTCACATATAAGTATAGACAATGGAAGACAAGACTGAATGAAGGAGATATTTTGCAATAAACATTGATAAAATGGGCATCAATTTTTTTATTATTAACAGATTTTATTCCGATATAACTCCTATATCACTTTTCAACGTTTTAAGGTCTTATATGGTTTCTGTGTATGCATCACACTTTTATTTAACGTGTTTATTATAATGTCACATAACTTCTTCATCTACTCATGTTTTTATAATTATACGTAGCTTACTTACTGGGTTTGGCCTACGAAACGAAACATGCCACTTTTCTCTGTCCTGCGCAGTTTATTGCCAATTATTGGCTCGTAGCTCCGACAGGTCAGCCTCCACTCTGTCCTTCCAGCGATAATTGGGACGGCCGGACGCCATCCTACCGGCCGTCCCAACTATGCTTTCCCAGCGATCCTCTTCCATCCGTTCCACGTGACCGAGACAGCGGAGGCGGTGAGCTTTTATTTCTCCTATTATGTTAGGCTCGGCCACGAATAAAATTACTTTGAGCGTAAATCATGCTCAAACCCTCGCGTTTCATACTGTAGAATTGCGTCTCATACCGTGGACTCGAGTCGCATACTGTGGATTCGCGTCACATACGGTGGAATCGAGGCTCATATTATATTTAGCTGTCTGACTTTGTATGTCACAGTCATTTTATTCCAGAAAATACTTGGTCTTTTTGAATGAATTTTGACAGAAAATGTAGTCTACGTAGTGCCCAAAAAGTAAATGAAGGTTGAGCCATGTATGAGCATCAATCTAACAGCGTTAAAAAAGTAAATTTATAGCGGTATAATTCACCTGATAATCCAAGCGTTAACAGTTGATTCGCGCATCTATACAACCAGCACTTCAGCCAAATAAGTGTAATATTTGCGCATTGTAACCGTTAAAAGGGCTGAAACAAACTGAAACGCGGTAACCGCAATGCGTCATAATACCCGGGCCATAGCTATTGTGACCATGATTTGCGGACTAGCGTGGGACAATAGAACGTTATTTAAAAATATGTCCCATTTTCCATATATCCTTTTTTCCACATTTGAAATGTTGAATCCTTTATTGCATTTTTAAATATGGAAATGTTAATATTTGTATGCTTTCAACGAGTATATTGTATTTGCATATTAAAGCTTTGTATGAATACGTTCTATCAAATGCGCTATGAGCAACGTTATATTGTAATGTTTACAAGAATACCTAATACTGCCCGGCATGTGCTGCAATGTTCTTAATCAAGATTTTAGTAGGTGGCTTGTGAAAATGTATTGTTACGACCCAGACGCCGAAAAAGACAAATTGACACTGCCTACACAAACACACTTTATTACCTTTCGGCATTTGGACTTCTTTTGTTTACTTTGTGTTTTAAAGGTGTAATTCAAAAAACAGCCCATGGTGTATTGTAATATTTTATGGTAGTCATTAGCCAGATGTGAGTTTAAGAAATTCAGTCTACGTGGATGAGAGACATATTGTATTTGTGCACTATAAAGCAGTGCCCCAACGGGGAGATCGGCAGTCGAGCAATAAGCACAAGCGAAGCAATACGTGTGTACTACATTCGGTAATCTATTTAGTGACGGACTTTGCGCGTGTTATTTATATTTGTACCTGTGTTATACGTGTTTGTATAGTTCTAATAATAAATAATCTAGCTTGTCTTCTTTTTGGAGTAATCAATCAAGCACAGATTGTCTTCGTACTTGTACGACAAATTAACTTGGATGTCAAGTCGCAGGTCGATCGCGACAAGAAAGTGTGCAGTACAACTCTCGATGCAGCGGCACTCCCCAGCTTCTTTCAAAGGTAGCTTTAAATATGCTGCTTCAAAATGTTGGAACAAAATTCCCCCACCAATAAGGAACCTGCAGTCAGTTCAAGGATTTAGGGTCAAACTTAAGAAGTTTCTTGGTGACCACCAAAAATAACAGGAGAGCCAAAGACACGACACCAGCATATTATAATTTCTGGTATCGTTTTAAGGCTGCTTTTTATTTATTTAGTTTGTGTTGTTCTTTATTTGCCTTGATTATCAAATAATATTTTGTTAATATCGTTAATTTAAAATATATACATGGATGTGTGTGTGTGTAATTTATTGTAAGTTTATATTATATGTATATGTGCTGTATTTCAATTTTATGTTATAAATATCTGGACATATATTTAACTATTTGTTTCTGTTACCAGAATAATATATTTTTTTATTAGTAATTATTTATTTATTTTAATAAAATGTATAGTTTGCCGTGACGTCGCTCTCGGTTCAAGCGGAAGATATGCGTTGTTCTAATAGATCGACATTACTGCTGAGCTTGATCCAATTTTTAGGACTTATGTATATCTCCTGATACTTTGTGGTTTGTTCTGTTTTTTATTTTTATTATGCTTTGTTTATTACTTTTAATGTGTTTAGTTTACTTGTGTATGTCCTAAAAATAAAGCTGTTTTCTTTCTTTCTAATAAATTCTATAGTAATTCTAACTGCATTTTAATCCGAGTCCTGCAACTCGTAACAGTATTATATCAGAAACACCCAGCCGAGCCGTGCGCAAGTTATAGACGACAAAAACACACGTTCAATATTTGATAATAAAAGTCGGTTGACTACTATCAGTATCTATTCTACGTATACTGTTTAATGTGGCAATTAAATAATTAACGTGATATACTGTTTTTAAGAACTTAATTTTAATTTATAGTGAACACCAAACCATCTTTATACGAGTAAATTAATGACACTGAACCATGAACTAGGAAGTTCCAAATACATTCTAAGAAAAGAAAATGTAGTATACATGTATGTATAAAGGATTATAATTATTGCAGCGTATAAAAATGTATAATCAGCCAAGAAAGTGGTTTACGAGTTTCGACAACAATTCGTAGTTACCGAAACTTTCACTAAGGCTGAAGTTTGGTCGTCGTCGTCAGCCATTCACAGTCCACTGCTGGACATAGGCCTCCCCAAGACGGCGCCACTCATACCTATCCGCTGCCTTTCTCATCCAACGCCTACCGGCGACCTTGCGTAGGTCGTCGGTCCATCGTGCTGGAGGGCGTCCGACACTACGTTTACCGAGACGCGGTCTCCACTCCAGGACTTGTCTGCTCCAACGGCCATCGGTCCTGTGACAGACGTGACCGGCCCACTGCCACTTCAACTTGCTAATTTTGCGAGCTATGTCGGTTACTTTGGTTCTCTTACGGATATCCTCATTTCTAATTTTATCCATAAGAGAAACACCCAACATAGCTCGCTCCATAGCCCGTTGAGTGACTTGGAACTTGTGGACCAATCCTGCCGTCAGTGTCCACGTCTCGGCCTCGTAGGTCAGGACCCGTGGGAGGTGAAGTTTGGTACTGGAATAGATTTGAAACTTTTGTAACTGTCTCATAGATTCTACAAGCGAAAACAGAGCTTATCCTCCTATGAGGCGTAAATTATATTCGATTTCAGGGTGGTAAAACACTTTCTTGACGGACTATACATACATATAGGAAATACATATCCACATATAGTGTCATACACAATGGATATCCGATTGCTATAATTTTAACACACATCTGTCGTTTCGTTTACTGTCATTAATCTCTTCATACAGTTATGTTTATTTGAAATGCGTCAACCTGTATTTTCATCAAAATGTCAACTCAATCAATCGATCCACAATCATCCTAAGTACGGCAACATATATATGTGTAATTGTATAACCTTTACTATATATAATAGTTAATTAAGCAATAGGTTTTTATTATTATGAAATGCTTTTAGGTTATGGTTTATGACATTCTTATTATATATAATATTACGTATATGATACAAGCAAGAACTGCATGTAACGGAGATGGATATGCTGCGATAGATGTGTGGAGTGACGCGGTAAGACCGTGGCAGGAACTTCCGCATCCGCGGCAGTTTTCATGTCCGTGACATAGCAGACACACTACAAGAGTGTCGCTTACGCTGGTACGGCCACGTTTTACGGAGACCCGCGGATTATGTGGGGAATAAATGTCTAGCCATGCCGCCTCCACCAGGTCTCCGTCGAAGGGGAAGACATAAGAAAAAGAAATGTTGGCTTGACGTTGTGAAACATGACATGCCTACCAATGGTCTCAAAAGGGGGGATGCTGAAGACCGTGCGAAGTAGAGTAGAAAAAGTAGGAAAGCGGGCCCTGGGCGTCTGAGTAAATGCTCTGAACGCAACCAGGATTTACCGCTCAGATAATGATGATGATTCTTATTATAATATTGTCTTTAACGCTTATGCCATCATAGATACTCTGATATATGAACACTCATGTTTAAGAAATTAATAATAATAATAATAATAATGGATATGGAGTCAACGATCATCGTACCGATAGTGGTGTCCGTTAACGGTCTAATAGCGAAGAGCCTCGACCGACACCTAGAGAGGCTCTCGCTCGATAAATGGGTGAAGGGCCAGATACAGAAGGCGATTATCCTGAGCACAACACGCATTGTGAGGAAGTTCCTGTCCTTGGAGCCTTAACCACCGGTAGCTTGGACCCTAGGCCCCGCTGCCGACGGACGTCATCTTTTTATATTTTTTTAATATGTGCCTATTTTATATATATATGTATTAAAAAAACATAAAAAAGAATTCAAATAAATATGTATGTGAAATAATAATAATAAAATAATTTATTAGGTACCACAGCATTGTAACAACAATAACAGAAGGTGCTATAAAGTTCTAATACAATAAAACAGGTAAATGTAATTAATAACTAGGTATAACTAAAAATAATTCATAAAATTAGTGGATACTAACAACTAAACTAGGCAAAGCCTGTAATATAGGTGCTAGTGCCTTCCTATAATGCGTAAATAAAATGATTTATTTTATGTTCACAAGTGGGTAGATCTGTTACAAAATTTGTGTGATATTGTACTGCCGTATACACTTGTATAGACAGATGTTAGCGCGAGTATATAAAGTAGGAACTAAGGTAAATGTTTATTGCGAATGTATAAAATACTGAAACTTTGTGAATTTTAACATGTGTAAAGGCATATTTGTGTGTGCATGTGCGTGTGCCTGTAGGTATGCGAATGGTATGAATGTGTGTGTTTGTGTGAATTTTAGTGTACCTAAGTGTGTAAGTACAGATTTGAATTGAAACAATCATTTTAAAATCTTAAAAAGTTCTTCCACTTCTTCATAGTCTTTAGTATATTTAGTATTATCTTGGGCTTTGTACAGATATTCCTAAGGTCACGGAGACCATTGTCACCCTAGCCAATTCTAAGACTAGACCAGCCATAAGTCTAGGGTCTTACGTCTTAGTTTAAGCACTGAACTTACTTCCGGGCCATTAATTTCATGACAGTGACATTCTGGTACCGTATTAAGATAAATTAATTAAACAATATTACGTGAAATTTATTGACAGAGCTTAAAAGAGATTATGGTGGAATTATTTCAAGTAAGAAACAATAGATGAATGTTTTGTTGTATGTATTTTCTATTTGCTCAGCTATACAGGCAGAGTTTCCATCTGATGGTAAGTGTTTGCCCATCCCCAGAACATTTTTTTTAACAGCTGCAATTATTGCCTCTAGTTCCGTACTTTTTTGATTTTGAGTTATTTGAAAAGTTTTGCTAAATATAGGACTTTTTTAATTACTGTGTTGGGTTATACATTATGGAATTTAAACTATCTTAGTCCGTTGCTTGTTATAACTATTACATGTTTTTATTAAAAAAATAACAACTAATTATATGTTGTAGAGCATTCCCAAACTATTTTGGGCAAAAGAGCACTTTTTCGAAATGAACTTGACAACTGAGACCCCCATAGCCAAATTACTTTGAAAATCCTGTCTCTATTTTTTTCGTATAGATATAAAATACTTACCAATTGAAAAACTTAGTAAACTGGACATCATTTTCTCATCAACATTCAACAAAATAAATAGGCGTAAAATTCAGTAAATATTTGATAAAAAAAATGTTTTCTTGTAGACAAATTGGAAAACTGCCGAACTGGTGGTAGGTGGCTACCGTCGCCCATGGACATCTGCAACACTAAGGGAGCCGATGCGTTGAGACTTTAAGTATCTGTTCACGCCCTTTTTAAAGAGCCTCCACATTAATACAAATTACGTAGAAATACTTAAATAGGTAATTATTATTTGATACTTTCTACTAAAATGTTAGTCATTCATACAATAGGTAGTTGCACTTAACACAACATACACAATACCTTGAAAGTTTCAGATAAGAACTTGTAGGGGTCAACTTTTAGACCTCTTTGACCCCCGAAATCTGTTTTGGTTTATGTCGAACCCTAGGTAACCAATTTAGACCCTAGGGAGTCGATATCAACCACTTCGGGAATCCCTGTTCTAGAGTCTTATTGTTAATCACCACACCCCTATGGTCTTTGAACACTAGGTAGCTGATGCAATATCTAATATATCTATCTATCTTTAAATATCTGTTTATACTTTATTAGAAGAGCTCCATATTGTAGCGCTCTGAGAAAACCGCTGGAGTTTATTCCACAGCAACACGTATCGCAAAGAGTTAGCGTCACGTACAGTGGACATGTGCCAGGAATTTAGAAAACGCGGATAAGCACCAAGTTGCAGTAGAGTATTGTGGCATTTAAATTGCAAGGAATAATATAATATTACATATATTTTAGACAGTAAAATAATTCGGTGTGACTATTTCTACGGGTACTGGACGAATAAATTATATTTATTCGTACAGACATTCAATTATTTTTTTAAAAATTAAGAATGTATTGGATGATTAGCTTGTTTTTTAATTAGGTTAGGTTAGGTTTTTTTTTAAATGACATGTTTTAAAGAATTATTGAAAACATGAAAATAAAAGTAAATAAATAAAATCTAAAATGAGGGTGGGGTATAGATACACGGCACATTTATTTATTATGAACAAATCGGAACATTTTTAATATAGGTTAGAATATTTAATATAGGTTAGTTATTTTTTTTATAACCACCCAAAAATAATTTTCCGACACATAGACGATTAGTCCCTATGTGTACTGGCGCTGTACATAACGGAACAAGATCTGCTTATATGTTACTACAAAGTATACGCGAGTATTTGCGTACTTCTCTTGCATGGATTGGAAGAAATTCGTAAAATACTTATTTTCAATCTTTAATTAGGTTAGGTTAGGTTTTTTTTGGCCGAGTCTTTTTAAGAACATTTTCAGTACCCGTATTAATAGACTCAGCCATTCGACGTAACTATTTGTACGGGTACTGGACGAATAAATTATATTTATTCGTACGGTACCCGTACGAATAGACTCAGACAAAATAATTCAGCCTGTAAACCGTCGCTCAAAGGCCAAGTATACTATTACAATAACGCCAGAATAGTAATTCACTGATATCCCAATGGCAGCATAATGACAGATAGATAGAAACTTTTCATTGTACATCAATGGAAAATATAAACCTGAAGACTAACCTGGTCTTATTCATATTCAGTTAGAGTAAGTTTGTAGCCTTCTTGGAGAACCTTAAAGAAGCCTACAAACTTACTCTAAATCTAATTGTGCACTAAATAAAACTTTAATTGTGCACAAAGAACGGTCTTATGGGTAAAAAGCGGTCTCATCCATACAAACCCACAAATTAATTTATCAAAAATGGTAGCAGTAGCCTATTTGGTAGTTTGGCCTCGAAACAAATCTCCTCAAAAGATATCCATCCTCTGATATCTCGGGCTTCCGAAGTCCATAATAATCCTGATATGTTTTATGTAATCTTCGCAACCTTGGTCTTGAGGAGCCCTGCATCTCCTACCGTCCCTTGGGTACCATAAGAACACTTTTTAGTCCATTTTACTTCTTTGTTCTTTAAATTGTGACCTATGTATTTCCATTTAAATAATTAGGATTTTGGTACTTAAAATTCATTTTTTTGTGCTATACTAGCAGCACGCTATGATGACCATTTTGACATATTACAATATTGATGTGTCTGACGTGAATGTGTCTTTTTTTTCTTTTTTTAATGAAATGCGAGTCACATGTTTTATTCATTCAAATTTTTGCAGCGAAACTTCTTTGGAATCGTTGTGATTTTGAAACTCGATGAAACAAAAAATGACACTAGCCATCAACAAACAATTTTGGTATTTTTGGTGGTTTTGGTAGTTGTCCTGACCTACGGGGTCGAGACATGGACACTGACGGCAGGTTTGGTCCACAAGTTTCATGTCCCTCAGTGGGCTATGGAGCGAGGTATGTTGGGTATTTGTCTTTTGGATAAAATTAGAAATGAGGATATCCGTAAGACAACCAAGGTAGCCGACATAGCTCGCAAAATTAGCAAGTTGAAGTGGCAGTGGGCCGGTCACGTCTGCCGAAGGAATCGATGGCCGATGGAGCAGACGAGTCCTAGAGTGGAAACTGCGTCTCAGTAAACGTAGTATCAGATGCCCGATGGACCGAAGACCTGGGCAAAGTCGGCGGTAGGCCCTGGATGGGGAAATCAGAGGACAAGGATGAGTGTCGCAGTCTTGGAAAGGCCAGCAGTGGACTGTGAATGGCTGACGACAGTAATTCTAAGCGTTGTAGATAATATAGGTAATTATGTTCTGACAGCCTCTGTGTTTGAGCCGGCTAAGCCTTGCCGGCCTACCTCAGTCAATGCAGAGGCTCCGAGTTCGATTCCTGGTATAGTAAATTTCGGAAACGTATTTTCTCCGTCATTTAATATAGTCTGGGTGTCTGCCATCGGCCTCAGAGTAGTACGTTGTATATTACCCATAACACAAGCGTCACTTGCTTAATTTGGGGATTTACAATATGTGTGTTTGTCTGCCGATTATTATTGTTATAATTATGTTCGCCTGTATATTCTCTCAAATTTCACATCTACTACATGTAAACTGCACATTTTATTACTTACTATACATTCATAAAAAAAAACTGTTGCCCATAAATAATTTGCTTCTTCAAAAGTAGTTTAATTTATACAAACTTCATGAGCGGGTTAACTTCAAAGGTCATCAGAGTGTACTAGTATAGACAATAAACAATTTTTTTCATAAGCCGAATATGATAACGACATCAACTTTATATGCCATTTACGGAGCCACACAATACGGCCGTAACAATACGTCGAATAATTCACGACAATTTATTGATAATATCATAAACACGATCGAATGCGGCTCCGTCACAATAACTGACCTTTGAACCTCACGCTAATTGGTCATGCGACCTTGTTTCAAAACACTAAAAATATATAGAATGGGACCATGATGGACCTCGTGATTTATTGCTTCAGTGTATTAACAAAGTATTTTCGTGTAGTTTAGAGAAACTTTATAGCGATAGTATGTACAGTACAAACCTTTCAGGATCTCTCCACATTATCACATCATAATGAGGCGCTAGGAAACCGTAATCATAGATATGACTACTGTGACGCCTCGATGCAAGCAGACATGAAGGTGTCGCTTTCTTTGTTAGCGCTGGGGGAATACATTTGCGAAAAAGAAACTGATTAGAGCTTGCAAGCACCGACTGCCTGACTACCCACTAAACCTTCCAGTATCAATCCGCATCAGGTTAAGGCGCCACAGAACAATAACCATGATTATAACTGCCGTGACACCCCGATGCAAGCCAAGAAGGAGAAGTGTCTCTGGGACTAGAACATCCCTCGGCACAGGGTGTAACACAAAGCGCAAAATGGCGCCTGCGACCTCCTCTTCACTGTCTGCGATGTGGGTCCGCCTGCTCACCCTCCTCCCTTATTCTTTCGACTCGCCGCGCAGCATCTAGTCGACTACCATGCATATTCCGAATTATCCCATTGTGGACACTATGCGACACATTCTTTCAGCGTGTCGATTGGGGGGCCGGGATCAGCTCTCGCCTGATGTCTCCTTTGCAGATACTTACCGTAGCAACCATACCCAGTAAGTATCTGCTCCATCTGAAACCACGATCACCCCTAATATTAGACGATGATTCAGTCGAAGAGGGAACACGCGTATCTAGAAAATACCTATTCACACGAGACTTTGAAAACTCTGCATTGTATAATACTTTTCGGGAAACAAGGACTCTGGTAGTGCATTTCATAGCTAACTATGAGGGTCATTGTCTCTGCCTGATGGTGGTAGAGCCAGTATGGAGCGTCGAGCTCTTTTCCTCGGACTAAATCGCAGGGGGAACTACACCCCCGGTGACGGGGTACGGGAGCCGCTTGACAATCAAAGGTTGTCGGCGGCTTGCTTTGGCAAGTCAGCGGCGTTCAGTGGCTTCGCATTACTATCTGCGACATGGAGGATATTTTCGCGACCTCTCAAGCATCGCCCTGATCCCGGTTATTCAGACATGTAAGCTACATTATTGTAAAGTTTTATCAAAATCCATTTTGTAATTTTTGTGTGAAAGAGTACCAAACATACAAACTTTTGCGTTTATAATATTAATAGTATAATACATACATACATAATTTCACGTCAGGTCCCTTGCGGGGTAGGCACGAACAACAGAGCGCCATTTAGGCTTATTCTTACACACCTCACTTGCTTCTTTGACATTCATAGTTCTTGTCATGCACGCTCGTCTGTTCTTAAGACTCCTGACATCACCTTCTGCTAGTACACGATCAATTTGATCATGGAAGGTGTGTCGTGGCCTTCCGCGACTTCTGCATCCATCCACTTTTGCATTGTATATCTGTTTAGTCATTCTTTCATCATACATTCTTTCCACATGCCCGAACCACCATTAATAGTATAATAATTCTATAATGGCTTTGACACTTCAAAAATGGATTTACTTTCTTTATATTATGTGTGTTTGTATGACAAAATGGAGGTTCAAATTCTCGACTGTTACTAACATATATGAGTAGCCTAAAGCCACGAGTATATTACTATGTTTCAATATTCACTATAATGTACATGACCGCTATGTTTGATTAACAAACATCAGTACCGTGCCTTTAGAGGAAACTTTAGAGTATTCCACATAACATTGAGTTAAATTCAACAATATTAAATAGTACTGAAGATAAATGTCAAGATTACGGTGGTATGGAATATGTCATCTGGATGGCCATCACTTCTACTCTCGCTTGGGAGAACATCCTTGAGATGTGCCAGGTTCCAATCTCCCTTTGAAGAGCGGGAGCTCTTTGGTGTTGCACCTTTGGTGTTGCGAATGTCCATAGGTGATGGTAACCACTTTCTATCAATCAATCTTAATTTGCAAGTATGTAGTTTATACTGTTACGAGCTAGGACTCGAATCAAAATGCCGTTGGAATCACTATGGAATTTATTAGAACTATACAAACACGTATAACACAGGTACAAATATAACAGGCCACAACCAGTACAAACTGCACGATTCAATAACACGCGCAAAGTCCGTCACTATATCACTTATCGCATTTACATGTCTTGCTTGTATCGTAATCGTCGCTTGACTGCGTCACCCCTCGGTTCGGGCATTCCATTTATTCTGTACAAATATAATATGCATCGACGCAAAACAATAATTTCCAAGAATTAGTTAGACACACCGGCCTAATGACTGCCATAAAACAAGTCCAATAACAATATAATGTCTTTGCTGCGTTGGATGTGTGGAGTGACGCGGAAAGACCGTGTCAGAAACTCCCGCATCCGTGGCAGTCTTCATGTCCGTGACAGCAGACAAATTGCAAGAGTGTCGCTTACGTTGGTACGGCCACGTTTTACGGAGACCGGCTAATTATGTGGGAAACAAATGTGTATCCATGCCACCTCCGCCAGGTCCCGGTCGAAGGGGAAGGCCCAAGAAATGTTGGCTCGTCGTGGTGAAGGATGACATGCGTGCCAATGGTCTCAAAACGGGGGATGCCGAAGACCGCGCGAAGTGGAGTAGAAAAAGCAGGAAAGCGGACCCTGGGCGTCGGAGTGAACGCTCCGAACGCAACCGGGATTTAACGCTCGGATGATGATGATGATGAACAATATAATGTTTTTCCTAATTGGAAATTTTAAACACAAAGTAAACAAAAACAGTCTAAATGCGGGAAAGGTAATAAGCCAGGTTTATGGCAGGGAGATGTGCATTCACTTTTTGTCGGCATGTAACAATACTGTCATACACTTGTTTTGAGATTCTATTTAACCGTCAAATATCGTCTTAGAGAACATTCAATTGACCCAGTAACCCCATAATAATGAGTCTCCCTACAACACGGTTCAATTTAACCATTCCACAGACTGTATGTTTGATTAACCCCCTTTGACTTTTGTTATTCTTCAGAAGCCTGTTTTATGGCACATGAAATCCAGGGTCGGAAAGACCCGGCCTTTTTGTACCGCTGTAACGTTGGAGTGGTATGAATAACCCTAATATTAACCCGTTTTAATAATAATTTTTGGAACGGCAAAAAGGCAGTGGGTTCGTCCGGGACAATTTTAAGGGAATTCGGACTTGAAGGTTTTAATAACTTTCGGGAGCTCTGTTATCCGGGGTATTAGGTAATGTTTCTTGAAGTACTTAAGAGTTTTTCACCCTTTTTGGCAAATAGGCTGATTAACCTTCCGAGTCGAATTCTGAAATTTAAATGTGTTTATTTTTAAGGTAATATTTTTCTACATTAAGCAGAAAGGTAAATTAGTGACTGGAGGTTTTAGACCAAACAAATGTATTGAGTTGAGATGTGGCTTTAAAAGAGGTTCAAAAATCAGCCCTTAATTTTTAATGGAAGAAGAGAAATCTTAAAAATAGGGATACAAATAAAATAAGTTATCAATTCCCATAATCTATGTGAAAAAAATTGAACAAATAATCATACTAGTGGATGTCCGTGGTTGCTGTGGTCATTGAACGCGAGATATAATTATCTAATATATAAAATTCTCGTGTCACAGTTTTCGTTGCCATACTCCTCCGAAACGGCTTGACCGATTTTGATGAAATTTTTTGTGGTTATCCGGTATCTATGAGAATCGGCCAACATCTATTTTTCATCCCCCTAAATGTTAGGGGTAGTCCACCCCTAAATTTTTTTATTTATTTTTTAGACAAAATTTTTAATTTCTATTTTTTTATGATACAACATACAAAAATACATACAACCCTAAATTTTCAACCCTCTACGATCAACCCCTATTTGTTACGGGGCAGGACGACGTCTGCCGGGACAGCTAGTTTTTATATAAATATCTTACATACATACATAACTTCACGCCAGGTCCCTTGCGGGGTAGGCACGAACAACAGAGTGCCATACAGGCTTATTCTTACACACCTCACTTGCTTCTTTGACATTCATAGCTCTTGTCATGCACGCTCGTCTATTCTTAAGGCTCCTGACATAAATATCTTGCTTTTTATATTATTTCAAATATATAAACTTAATAAACAAAAGAATGGATTTATACGTGTGTATGTCTCTATAATTTTCACTCGACAAAAAACAGTTTGACATAAAAAATTTAATCACATTCATAATTCTATTCTAGAAGAAAAAAAGGGTTTATACTAATGATACTGCAACAGTGGTCGAAATTCGACCATAATAATTAATTCAAATTATAAGTTTGAACATTATTAAGCTTCTGTTGTCAAAGACTATACTTCTATAATCACAGTGTTCACCAAGGCTACTACACTTAATTTGATTTTAACAATGAACAAAAGACTATTGGCCTTACTTATAATCGTTTGTTAACTTTTAAGAAACTGCTCAGCAACTGATTAATGAAAATCTTACCCATAAACTACTCTTAAGGATAAGAGGTGGTAAAGTAACTCATAAATATCTGTCAAAAATAACCAACATGGAAAGGTATTTTCAGTGACTGCAAGCAAGCAAGATGGCAAATTTTTTGTGAAATAGTCATTCATTAGAGGCTTACGAGTCTCTTATTTAAGAGATATCTAATCCTTTCTTAACGAGATTGTTATAAGTAAGGCCGTATGTATGCGTGTGTGTGTCAAATACATGGTAGTGTGTGTTTTTTTTATATTTTTTTAATGTATTTTTATGCATAATTTAAGCAAGATAGAAGAAGAAGAAGAGTAGCATTCTGCACTCTTTCTTTATATTAACATTATTGACCTTACTTATAAACGTTTGATAAAGTTTAAGAAACTGCTCAGCAATTGATTAACGCAAATCTTACCCATAAACTCCTCTTAAGGATAAGAGGTGGTGGTAAAGTAACTCATAAATAACTGTCAAAAATAACCAACAACGAGAGGTAGTTTTAAGTGACTGCTAAGAGGCAAGATGGCAAGTGTTATTTGAAACAGCCATTGATTAGGGGCTTAAGAGTTTCTTATTTAAGAGATGCCTAATCATTTCTTAACGAAATTATTATAAGTAAGGCCCTTCGTGTGCGTAATTTCATACTCCTCCGTCCGCGCAATTTTCGTAAAAAGGGGTACAAAGTGTATGCTGTGTGTTTGCTTCACGTATTAATATCCGTATATACTGTAGAGTCATTTATACAGCGTGTTTCAGACCTTACGACAATAAATCAGACCACGTTTTTTTCATGACGTACTCTGCCCAAATACAAAAATGAATCAAGGTAACTTCTTTGGTTTAGCCACAGGACCTCATTTTTCATTTCAGAATATTACAAAAACATGTATCAGTTATTGTATCTAAATCGGTAGGTTAGTGACCAATGTATCATGTTGCCAGCTCGTCTCTTCATCATTAAACGCGGAAGTTGTTCATTCTTACGCTCTCGCTCGCGAACCAATATTTACAAGATGTTCTGTTTTTATTCCCTTTTTATTGTAATTAATTTGTTCGGCAATTTCAAAATTTTATTTTTGACATTACGGTTGATTTAATGGTACCAAAAAAATTGTATGGAGTACTACCGCTAAAGTTATCATTTATTGTCATTTGAAATGAAACACGCTGTATATATATTTTATAAAAACTAAAAAACTTTAATGATAGACATATCTAGAAATAAATTGAAATTACCTAAATCTAACAACTATTAACAAAAATTAAAATATCCTATAATTTTTTTTTTTTTTTATTGTTGGAGTTCAGCAGACAGGCAGACGACCCACTTGATGGATAGCGGTTACCATCGCCTATGGACATTTGTAACACCAAAGGTACTACTAATGCGCTGCTGCTCTCTTGAAGGAGACTGGAGCCTGGTCACTAATGCCGGAACACAACTAAGGGTTGTTATGGCGACATACTTTAGACCAGGGGTGGTAGCCATCCAGTCGGGCAAACGCCCTACCACCTGGCTGTGGGTTGTTTTGTCGCCTCTTACGACAGGCCGCCCGGCCGCAGGAATTTGTATTCTTTCTCCGTTCCTGCACGGATAGGACTTAATAAACCTAACTTAAAAATACAAATGCAAATAGAGAACAAAATTATAAATAAAATATTGGTCCCAAACCATTATCACTTACCGGGAACGTTCCCAAAAGGCTGGCGGCGTTATCACGTTGAATAGCAATGCTTATCCTTTGAGCAAAATAGACGCCAGCCTTTTGGTCACGTGAGACGTCTATTAGGCGTTCGGCGACATCTCGATAAAGTTTTAGAGCGCTAGGACCCCACGGACCCAGAGTTTCAAATATAAATATGTTTGTATGTATTTAATTTACGGGTTGTCTGGAAGAGATCGCTTTTTAGCGATAAGACCGCCCTTTGTACCCTACTATAATAATACTAGTTCGTAAGCTTTTCTGTAATGGTGTACAATAAAGTGTTATCTATCTATCTATCTATCTAATTTATAAAATATGCACCACCTATATCGCCAGATTAGATTACTATTCCTTAAGTTATGTGGTGTTGGAGACGAATGCTTCGCATAGCCTGGACACAGTTCCGAACCAACGTTTCAATACTTGAAGAACTTGATATAGAACAACGTCTCTCTTCCATCGTTCAAGGTCGTATTCTCAGTTTCTTTGGACACATTAGACGACGAGAGGACACGTTAGTGGAGCGACTCGTAGTCCAGGGCAAAATGGAGGGCACGAGGGCGCGTGGTAGATCACCAATGCGCTGGACCGACCAAGTTAAAGCCGCACTAAATGGTCCACTCCATGAATGCACGAGGCAAGCTACAGTCCGAGAGGAATGGCGACGAATTGTGAAGCTTGCCACCACCCCTGTCGTGAGGACCACGACCACTCTGCCAAGAGTGTGATGACGGAGAAGAGAAGAAGATTCCTTAAGTTAGGTTCACATAATATTTTCTTAAGTTTTCGCGACTTGTACACATAATAAAACTACGTTTTAACGGTTTTAAGCGCGGTAATTTATTTTATTTAGGTTTATCCGACGTTTCGGCCGCTTTTCAGTTGCCGTGGTCACGGAAGACAAAGATAACATTTGTCGAACGTGTATTGTCAAAGTTTAAAAAAAAAAAGATTTTATTATTATATATTTTTTTTTTTTTTTAGAACTAGGCATGTTTGCTGAAGAGTTTCTTTCGCCGCTTCTTCTCTTCAAGCCACAACATGTTGTGAAGCGGTGGTAAATTAGATTAGGCTCCCATAGAGTAAATAATATCCATAAACAAAATTAAAACTAAATAATTAAAATGAACAAGTTGGCGGTAGGCTGAATAAAAACTTTGACAATACACGTTCGACAAATGTCATCTTTGTCTTCCGTGACCACGGCAACTGAAAAGCGGCCGAAACTTCGGATAAACCTAAATAAAATAAATTACCGCGCTTAAAACCGTTAAAACGTAGTTTTATTAAGTTAGGTTGCCTGGAAGGGATTACTTTAAGCGATAAGGCCGCCTATTGTTTCTACGATGACAATATTGCAATTGTATATTTGGTGAACAATAAAGTATTATCTGTCTATTTATCTAATATATAGATTTATTTAATAGACACTTGACAATACGTCAATTTACGTATTGTATTGATTGTATTGATATATTTTATGGTTACACAAAATATATCAATATATCGTACAAAGACAATATAAAGGAGAAGAGAATATGCAACTTAGGTGATACGTAAGGTGATAATTAAACTACATATATCAAGGCTTCAGTGTAAACCAAGTTTTCCGTGAACCTGGTGAATAATTTCCAGCGCCGCAAAAACACGTAGGAACCTTGGTTTAGGCGGCTTTGAACGCAATTTTAACGTCATTCGCTCAAATGCCATATAATAAGGAATTTCAAGTGTTAGCTTGGAGTTTAAGTTTTTTCACTGTGGTCCATTTCAAGAGGTACAACAATATATTATTACTAATAAATTTTACATCTTATTAAATGATAGTTTACTGATTTTATATTTTTTTGTAACGAAGTTTCTTATCGCACGCAGATGGGAGCTAGACGAAAAAAGTGTTAAACCAAATGAAATCTGCTGACCGCTCCTCTCGGCCGCGCCGTTAGCTTCCGCAACATGACTTCCTCTCAGAAGGCGACCGTAGTAAAATGCTACACTTTTTTTACGAGGTATAATTCAACATGGACACCCTGCCCCTCGCGGGCAGTAGAAGGGTAGTGTTGGACTCACAATGGTCTGCTCCGACCAACTAAACCACGTGTTTAGTCCATTTTGATGCCGTACATCAGGACCTCAGGAACCAAAGACACATCCAATGGTCTTGACGGTGACGGCTCATAGAGCCCCACTTACATAAAGTGGAGTGTTCGTCCACCACCATTATCAATAAGTTACGCGTGCAAGCTCAGCGCAGCGCCATCTCTAGACCAGTATCTGAATGATAAGTATCCCCACCTTACCGTTCATGGCCATTGTTAGGGCGGAAGGGATTAGTGATAGTCCTTTCTTCGACGCCCTGGTTTACGGCGACGCGGATCGGAGCCGAAAATGCTATACTTTTTTGTTTGTTTTTTGAGGCGGGGCAAGTGCGTTTCGCACACTACCTGGTTCTTTACTAGGGAATACACTAAAGCGACGAGAGGTGACATCCACGAATAGAGCACCAGAGTCAAACCGCCAGTTTGTGTAGACTCGAAAACTCAATACTCCACTAAAACCACCCTCCTCCGATGAGCCCCGCGCTTATGGCAGGAAGAGTATGAGACTTAGAACGTAGTTACGCCCACGCTGATCCTAGCGCATCAGTGCTTGAGAATGCCCCGGGAAAGGAACTTCGTCAACAGGAGTAAAGACTCCTCTGCTCCTTAGATGCTAGAGGGCCCCGCCGAAAATGCTACACTGCTTTGACTTGCACCGACCAACAAACGCGGCACTGGAAATCGTGTAATTTATTCATAGTCAAGTAATGTCACTCGATTACTTTAGCTTAAACCCTTTTACATGAAAGCGCGCTCGAAAAAGTATTATTTTTGTTAAACGTTACAGAAAATGAGTTTGATGACGCCTTTGCCTCGTCTCCTAACAACTCGTTCTAGATTTTTATTCTGTTATACAAGTTTTATATAAAGAAATTTAACTTGTTCAAAACCTTTAATATTCTCACGCAAATGTTTAAAAACTTGGTCCACCTTAAATTTAGTATAATAATAGGCTGAGGGTGTTGTTGGGTACCGTCACAGAAGCGCAAATCCATGACTTTGCGGCTATTGCGGACAGAAACATCCCCGACCTCTCCCACGGAAATCTCGTATACCCGCTTACCGTGAATATGTAGCTCGCTCGGTTAGCTGCTAAACGTCTGTTATTTTAGTAGTATTAACAATCACGGTGTATACACACAAGGAAGATTAAGAAGAAAAGGAATCATTGAACTCTCAGAGTGACAACGTGGGTCTTGTGGAGTGATAAGTGCCACTTGTATTGATTTGTTTAATCGATACAATAAGTGCTATCTTGGTTTAGTGGAAAATCTGGGTTGTAGTGCTATGTTGTGTTGGCTAATCCTGAACTTGCCGTTTAGTACAGTAGTGCTGATCGTACCAGTTGCTGTTGTAGCATCTATAAATAAATACAGTCCATTTGCTAACTGGTGTTTCATGCAGTGCGACTCCTGCGCCGCAACCCCAACAGATTTCGCGGTAGCCCTAACAGCATGCTCGGTCTTTTTGTAGATTAATGAGACTAGCCACAGCTACGTATATGAGTGCAACTGCACACCCAGTAGTTGCATAAGTTTGTTTGTTTTCTGCGACCTCGCGGCCCGGTCACATGTCACTATATATAACTATATAATAATGTAACATACCCCCTGTTTTTTTTTGTCCATCCAAAGGTTGTCTGGAAGAAATCGCTTATAGCGATAAAACCGCTTATTGTATTGTAAAATTTTGTTTCTGTTAACTCTGTCTTTAAAACACAATAAAGCATATTCATTCATTCATTCATTCATTCAATAGCTCATAAATGTCCCACTGCTGCTCGGGCCTCCCATTATAAAAGAAAGTGCAGTATACCCACCACGTTTGTAAAAAGTGGCTTGGCAGGTTTGACACATCAGTCATCTCGATGTACAGGTTGCATTACGATGTGTTCCTACACCGTTATTAGCAAGTGGTAATTATAATAATATGCACATCTGGTCAGAAAAGTGCTTAAGTGGTGTATGCGTTCCGGCCAGGATTGAATCCACGCCCTTTGAGTTCCGGACGCGTGCGTTAGCCATTACGCTACAACTGCCTACCAACTAGCAAGTAATATATTTAAAACTGTCTCTTACATACTGTTACATTCCGACAAAGTGAATGCACACCTGCACCTTTCCCCCGCACCTGGACTTTTTTGTTTACTTTGTGTTTAAAATTTGTAATTAGAAAAACATCCTATTGTAATTGTACTCGTTTATGGCCACAGGTGTGCAGATTATGTTCTCTTGGAAAATTCAGTCCACGCAGTCGAGTGTTGTATTCTATAGTTTAGTAAAAAACAATGCCCGAACGGAGGGGTGCTCCGTCGAGGTCCATCACTATAAGCTATAGAGTGACGGACTTTGTGCGTGTTATTGAATCGTGCAGTTTGTACTGGTTGCGTCCAGTTATATTTATACTTGTGTTATACGTGCTAATAAATTCCACAGTCATTCCAACGGCATTTTAATTTGAGTCCCGCACTCGTAACAATACAAAATTAAAATAAAAACCCGTTGGGGCATCTTGAAGCATTTATTATAATAAATAATATTCACGCTTCCTTTTGCATTTTTATTACTTTTATAATTTTATAGCTGTTTATAATAGCTGCGCTATAAACGTGTCACATTACACCGCGATATGTATCAAAAGCCCCGTTTACACGAGGAGACATCTGTCGCGCGACTTTGTCGCCCGACACGCGATGTCTTCGTGTCGGGCGATGACATAGTTAAGCTCCCTCGATGTTACAAGCTATTATTATACAGCCGTCATGAGCTATAATCAAGTAGTCACTCGCTGAGTGTCGACACACGCGATTTTGATGTGAAACTTCTATATAGACGAGGGTTTTAGGATTTTTCTGACACGAAAAAGCGTTACGACTGCGTGGAGGAGCGGCATACATTTAGACTAAACGTGGTGAGAGGGAGCATAATTTTACAGTAAACTATCGATGCGTTTTTTTCAGGATCGAATTCAGTTTTTTTGTTCGATAAGATAAAATATTTTTAAATAAAAAATGCATTCATTAAAATGTACCTTACCTTACCAATTCATAATTTGCAGAAGTGCACATAGTACTAACCACACATAGTAGAAGTGACACTTCAACGGTGGAAAAACGAATAGCAACGGACAAGTGGAAAAAAAATCACAACTAAATCTTAACTTGAAGTTTTACGGGCAGGTTTTCAAATTGAACAAGTACACTAACAGTATGTCCGCAACCAAGGTTTATTTTGTTGCGATTCGTTTTGCCACTTATACGTTGCTATTTGTTTTTCCACTTTTTGTTTTGTAAACTCTTGTGAGCATTCGACATTATTTGATGTGATAATGTTTCAGTGACACTAGGCCGTCGTTGTGTGCTGCTATTCTCTCGCCATAGTGCGCAAAGCAGCGGCGGAATTAAGCGAGGCTGTCTCGATCTGTCAGGGCTCACGCGAGTGGTGATTCTGGGGAACAACCTGGCCAGTGAACCCCACGGTATCAACGCCGTTGTTCCTCATGACGCGTGGTCTCCGTAAATAGACTTCCCCTCGTCAAAAAAATGTTTCAGCGACACTGATCAAACTTTGCTCTCAGTGACATCTGGGTAGGGTAGACTCAAACATTAAGTGACCTTTCCACAGTCGCAGATACACGCTATGTGAAAATCGCGCGACAGTCCCCTGCTAGAAAGTCGCCTAGTGAATACATGGCTTAAGATTAGACGCTTAACATATATTTTGAGATGGGCGTATCCAGCTTTAACGTTACCCTCAGAGTCGAATCAATTAATTTTAAGTAAATACTTATCCAACGTTTTACTAATCAGATGAAGAAACCCATCTTAAAAGTTGGCATATATGTATCTATATTAATAATTAGGATCAACTCATACTACTTACCGTTGCGATAGTTTTGGGTGCGTAGATTTAAAAAATTAAATAAACAATGTTAAAAATAAAACATTACATACTGTATAACAATGGATATTTTTATCTTGGATATGAGGCATGTATAAAACTGTATTAAAAATAAATATTAGCTAGTACTTGCTTTCAAAAATATTATATTTTCTTATTCTCCTCTCAGAAGCAAAGAAATGTGATTTAAATCTAGCAGGGCCCTTATTCAGCGTTTCGAAGCTTAATTTATTACGCCTGGCCGTGCCTTATCGTGCTTTCAGATAAAAAATATTCAGGTATACATAAAATTGAGTTTCGACGTTAAGTTTATTGGATTTCTAAGAAAAAGTATCAAGAAAATTACTTTAATGTTTTTAAAAGGTTGCAGAAAATTAAATATCGAAATAAAATATAAATGTAGAAATTTCGTAAAAAAACTACCTTAAAAAAAATATTTTCGTACTTATAATGTTAATATGAATAACATAGAGTAAATATCGGTAGGCCGTGATGTACGCTATGATTGAACTGAGGATATTATAAAAAGCGTGCACATACATACATTACTTCACGACAGGTCCCTTGCGGGTAGGCACGAGCAACAGAGCGCCATTCTGGCTTATTCTTATACACCTCACTTGCTTCTTTGACATTCATAGCTCTTGTCATGCACGCTCGTCTGCTCTTAAGACTCCTGACATCACCTTCTGTTAATACATGATCAATTTGATCATGGAAGGTATGTCGTGGCCCTCCGCGACTCCTGCATCCATCCACTTTTGCATCATACATTCTTTCCACATGCCCGAACCACCGGAGCATTCCTTTCCTTACCCTCACCCCGACACTCTCTTTCAGACCAACTCTCTTTCTTACATCGGTATTACGAACGCGGTCCGCGAGCGTCACTCCGCAGATTTTGCGCAGTGCTCGCATCTCGACCGCGTTTACTCTACTATCATGCTCTCTATTCCATACCCAAATCTCGCTTCCATACGTGAGCGTAGGTACCAGCACCGCGTTGTGTATGGCAAGCTGGGCCTTCTGGCTGAGGTTCTTAGCGCCTAGAAGTTTACCTAAAGCTCCATTCACACTAATTTTCCTTGATTCGAAGAAAGGTGGACAGACGTGTTTCGGTATTGTTCTCACCCCTCCGCCCACATCGCACCTCACCATGATCGCCTGCACGCGCTGCTTTAACGAATAATTTCACCCCGCGACGCGCTCAGTGGCCAGTCTCACTTAGCACAAAAAACAGTGTGTGTGCCTAATTTAAACAAAAGTTCAAATTAACAGTGTAGCCTAGGCATTTCTGTGATTATAGAAGTATTGTAGTCGAATTTCGAGCACGGGCGACCACTAGTTTGAAATTAGGTCTTGTTTTCAAAAAAAAAAATATTGTCTTTATAACGAAAACAACTTTGTTCCAGACGGGGCCACAAGACCACAGTATTTTTTTATTGCAAAATTTTAATTTACAGTATTAATGTAAAACAAGTATACCGGGCAACATCTAATATAACTAAAATACAATCCTGTATCATTCTGAGAGTATTTACTTTTATCTATAGTAAGACAAAGAAAAAAAAACAAGCAGTAAATCCTTTCTCAGCACAATAAAGAAAACCGGTATTAACCATTTAAAATACCATAAAACTTGAAGAAAAGTTGAAATGAATGCGGAAACGTTCTTGGGAGTAGCTCGGACACTTTTAATTACGTCGGTAATTTCTTCGTGTAACCCTTTTACAAGAAATAAGGAAGACAAAGAAAACATTTTTTGTAATGCTTCCCGCAGTAGAAAGGGGTTTTCTTGGCGCGGAAATTGGAGACGCGCCGCGGTCGTCCGATGTACCAAGACCACGCTGTCAAGCATTTTGAAACTTTTAATACGGACTAAATTTTAATATTTTCTTAAGTTATCGCGACTTGTATACATAATAAAACTACGTTTTAACGGTTTTGAGCGCGGTAATTTAATTGACTGGTCAATCCGACGTTTCGGCCCCTTTTCATTTGTCGTCCTTGAACACGGCCACTGAAAAGGGGCCGAAACGTCGGATTGACCAAAATCAAATAAATTACCGCGCTTAAGAGATATTTTGCTTCTATTTTTATTGGTATAGGTTTTTTTATTGCAAGAGTTCAACAAAGAGGCAGACGGCCCACTAATGGAAAGTGGTTATCATCGCCCATGGACATTCGCAAAGCCAAAGATGCTACAAATGCGCAGCTGCTCTCTAAAAGAAGGCTGGAACCTGGCCACTAATGCCGGAATACAACTCAAAGTTGTGGTGGCATACCCTACATCAGGGAGCCTTCCAGACGGGCAAATGCCCTACCACCTTGCAATGGATCATTTTGTCTTTCAACGTTCCTGCACTGATTATATGGGTCACTTAATGGAAGCTGTTTACCGTCTTCTACGGGGTGCGCCAGAGAAACTTACTTATTTGAAAAAATTCCCGCGCGGTGAGTTGGGCGGGTAGAGGGGCAAGAGGGGGCGCATCTGGAGGGGGAAGTTCCCAAGTTTGTTTCTCCCTCCAGTCAGTTGCCATCATGCTCTGGTCTAGAGAGCAGCGGGCCTTCGCAGTTGAGAGCTTCTTTTCTAACGTGAATGGAGCTCGTTACAGGAACATGATCGAGGAATTTTTTCTTCCAAGACTCGAAGAAATGAACGTTAGGAACGTGTGGTTTCAGCAAGATGGAGCCACAGCACACACAGCACGAGACTCAATGAATTTGTTGCGACAACATTTCCCCGACCGCCTCATCTCTCTCAGAGGCGATCTCCAATGGCCGGCACGCTCTCCAGATTTGACTCCATGCGATTTCTTTTTATGGGGTTATTTGAAATCCCTGGTTTATGTCGATCGACCACGGATCATAGCACACCTCAAGAACAACATTCGCGACGCCATTGCAAACATACCGATTGATATGCTGCGAAGAGTGGATACGAATTTCAAAAATCGACTTCATCGGTGTATGCACAATGGGGGTTGCCATTTATCCGATGTCATTTTTAAGACTGCATAAAAAAATAATTGGGATATTGTATTCTCAAATAAAAAAAAATTTAAAACAATAACTGAAGCACTTTTTTTTATTGACCTTTCAAATAAGTAAGTTTCTCTGGCGCACCCTGTATGAACGTTTACAACATCGGGGGTGTTTTCCAACGCGTTGCCGGCCTCGAAGAAATTTTATCACGCCCTTCCATGATTCCATGTTGTAGTGGAGAGGGAACGGAACTGTTGAACTACGCGTGCAAACGTTCTAGGGAACCGTTGTGAATATGAACGTGGAAGCTCCAGGAAATGGGAGTGAACATCCCGTCGAAATCAAGCGGTGCGGTTTTAAAACTGAGGCTTTGGGTCCAGATCAAACTTTTCTTCAGAACACTCTCCATTGTGCAGACGGTATAATACGCAGAGAGACGTTTTATGACTGTGCTTTCATTCATTCTCTCTACATACGTAAACCACTTTATCATTTTCTTTTCTACTCTAGTCAGTACACTTCTTCAATCCAGAAAATATCTGGTCTGGAGTATACAGCCATAACAATCTTGAGTTGTGTTCCGGCAGTAGCGGCCAGGTTCAAGTCTCCCTATAGAGAGACAGCACATTGTTAACACGTTTGTTGTTACAAATATCCACAGGTTCTAACGGATTTTTATCTGGTTGCTTTGCCATCTGTTAGGTCGCTCTCGGTCGCAGGAATTCACACTTTCTCTTCGTTCCTTCACGAATAAACATGGATTATAATAAACACAAAACTGTTCATGTAAATTCTTCAAAGCCACATCTAGAATAGTATATAAAGGATAATGTATTTATCCTGAATCCAACTGACTCGTTGACACCCGCAGCTAACACTTTAATGCGCGAGCCGTGCCTGCGTACATTTATAACAATATTTTGCCCCCACCCAACTTGCCAGGGCCCTTTATTTCGAGGAAATTACCTCGTCTCTGCGCTGAATACAAAAATCTTGGGCGGTTGACACTGCTACTTTTCGCTTCCATCTTCGTAAGGTCATCATTATTGTCTACGGTTTGTTATGACGAGATTTGGCTTAATTTAAGAGGATGTTTGGATGATAGATGGGATGTATATTGCAATTTTTCTAAACTCTATATATAAAAAAAATCGGATGTTGAGGATATTTTTTTATTCATTGAACCAGGCAGCAAGATGGATATTTGATGGAAAGTGGTCATTTTTATCTTGATACAGCTGTTAAGAATACTTCTATCGGTATAATATCACACTTTCACATAATATCAACATGAAAAGGTCAGCATTAAGCTAATCGTATTTCATGCGATGAGTTATACTTGTACCTCTTATACCTGTACTTATACCTGTACCTGTACCTGTACCTGTACCTGTACCTATACATGTACATATACCTGGACCTGTACCTATACCTGTACCTATACCTATACCTGTATCTATACCTGTACCTGTACCTATATCTGTACCTGTACCTATACCTGTACCTATACCTGTACCTATACCTGTACCTGTATCTATACCTATACCTGTACCTGTACCTGTACCTATACCTATACCTGTACCTGTACCTATACCTATACCTGTACCTATACCCATACCTGTACCTGTACCTATACCTATACCTGTACCTATACCTATACCTGTATCTATACCTGTACCTGTACCTATATCTGTACCTGTACCTATACCTGTACCTATACCTGTACCTGTATCTATACCTATACCTGTACCTGTACCTATACCTATACCTATACCTGTACCTATACCTATACCTGTACCTATACCCATACCTGTACCTGTACCTATACCTATACCTGTACCTGTACCTGTACCTATACCTATATCTGTACCTATACATGTACGCATACCTGTACCTATAACTGTATCTATACCTAAACCTATAGCTATACATATACCTGTACCTATACCTTAACTTATACTTCGTATACCTGTACCTAGACTTATGTATAGATAAACCTGTCTTTAAACGCTTCAGCCTATATACATTGCACCTATTCGCCGTACATTGAGTTTTTTCTTGCCAATGGGCTGGTATTTATTTTCTTGCCGAAATCGAACGACCATATGTTGACTCGAAACTACATAGTAAGGAAAGGGTATTATATTGCATATTTAATTAATATATTATATTTGCACCAATACATGTTACTAGGAAAATTTTATGTGAAAATGTCAAATTTGATGGTGTTCTTAACACCTATTCCTATAATTATACCTATAACTGTACCTATACCTTTACCTGCAATAGCTGTTGTAATCACGATGATGATTCCAATTCGCCACGTCCAAAATATCTTATCTTCTTAATAATAATCATTAACACTTCTATATTACACTATACATTCGTTACACCATCTTGCAATACAATCTTTGAATCTCCTCTTCCGTACGATCGTCTGTTGTTTTATTTTTCTTTCATTCTTCATCCACCCTTCTCATTCTAGCACACCGTTCGGATACACGTATTGACATATCATTACATGTACGAGAATAAAAACTTTTCGAGTTGAATATACTTATCTGTAAAATTAAACATAAAACGTACATTGGCGTACAGATAAATTAATGTAAAACAAGAAGAGAAACAGAGATACGGAAAGTGGCAGAAGTATTATTTTTCATCGGAAACGTTCAAGCTTATTGTTAACGAAAACTCTCGCCAGTTCACGAGCTCAGTACAATGTTATGAATAAATTAGAAAAGTTTTCCTTTGCCTTCTAATGGCCACGAAATTAGCGGAATAACTACGGAATTTTAGTTATTCCGCTTGAAATTGAAAAATACATTGTAATAATGACAAGGCTTTTTGGAAAACTAGGTGATAGAGAAAAATGTCTATAACTCAAAAACTTTTTAAAGAAGGTTATTAAATACAAGCTTTTGAGATCCTGGATAGAATGTAGCAACGGAGTGTTAGCTAAGACAAGTAAATCGAGTCCAAACACGACGCGTCTATCTTGTTTAGTACAGGAGTTCCTATGGCCACCTTCCGCCTCCGTCATCAGATCAGGTTCATGGTACCATATTATTGCGTTATCACGCGATATACATATGCGTGCAAAATTTGGGAAGTTGGTCAAAATTAACTTGCAAGATTCCACCCAAAATTACATACATCCATTGCAAGTTAAATAAAAGGTTGTAAAAAGGTACAAACTATAAGTAAAATCTTGATACATGTTTCGTCTTATAAGAAACACAAAAATAAGTTTAAGTATCAAGTTAGAATAGAATATACTTTATTGCCAAACATTAAGAAAGTTCGAGAAGCTTAAGTACAGAAAAAAATAGGCAGTCTTATCTTTAAAAGCAATTTCTTCCAAACATCCTTTGGATGGATTAGGTAGATGTATGTAATTTTTTGATTACATTGATGTATATCCAAACGATGATAAAGACTTGTTTGCAAGTTAACTAATAAAAAATGTATCACATTAGATAAGAGATTTGGTTTTGATTAAATAGAGCATAATATCATGTCACAAATATTCACACTAATCCTTGCGGCCGGACGGTCTGAGGTGACAAAATAACTCTCAGCCAGGTGCTAGGTCATTTACCCGACTGGATGGCTACCACCCCTGTTCTAGGGTATGCCACCATAACAACTTTGATTTGTGTTCCGGCATTAGTGACCAGGTTCCAGTTTTATATCCGGTATTGCTAATGTCCCATCACAGTTGGCTATCAGCCTGCCTGCTGTGCTTCAGTAATAAAAAAGCATTTTTGATTTACTAAATATGTTTTATAAGAAAAATGAAATTTACCCGCCTGTTTCGTTGCCGCTGCTTATCCTCGGTTCGCGGGTAACAATGTCTTGGTGTTAT
Organism: Dendrolimus punctatus; assembly: GCA_012273795.1. Lineage (NCBI taxonomy): Eukaryota > Metazoa > Arthropoda > Insecta > Lepidoptera > Lasiocampidae > Dendrolimus > Dendrolimus punctatus. The sequence goes on from CM022545.1 coordinate 961,058, forward strand.
CGTAACGGCTGTATTGCCGACAGTAGACCTTGGCTTCAGTTATACCTACACACTAAAGGGTCATTTACACGTAGAGTTTTCCGACTTGAAGATACGATTGTCGAAATCAAGACAAAAAAATGTTATCATGTAAACGAACCTTACGATATCGTATGTGGAAGGGTGATAATCTCCCGGTCATTTAATATTGACGTCTCCGTGTTTTTTTTTATTGCCTGAAGCAGGCAAACAGGTGGATGGCCCACTTGATGGAAGGTGGTTACCGTCGCCTATGGACGTTTGCAACACCAGCGGCGTTCGTTGCCAACGCGTTCCAGATCATTGTTGTACGTGGTATAAATGTTCTAGAGAACCGTTGCAAAACAAAACATAAAATACCTCACTCATCATCGAGCTTGCAAGGCAAGTCTCACATTCAAACTACGATACTCGCGTACATACATACATAACTTCACGCCAGGTCCCTTGCAGGGTAGGCACGAACAACAGAGCGCCATTTAGGCTTATTCTTACACACCTCACTTGCTTCTTTGACATTCATAGTTCTTGTGATACTCGTATGAACTTGAAAAAATGACATGAGAGTTCTAGTTACGACAAGTCGAGAAACCGTAGGAAAATATCTGAATGCGATTTGTGTCGTAGTGTAAGAAGACTCTCGATGATAATTACCTTACGATTATCGTATGACATACTTGTAGCTATTTTTTGTTTTTGGTGGAATGTAAATATGTCAATGCGGTTATTGTCTAAATAGTATCGCCTACGAAAATAGTATACGATTTCTCGTCCCAAAATGTGCGATAAACTCTCTCCACGTAAATGGCCCTTTAGTGTTGCCAACTAAGTATTCATAACATTAAATAAATCGCGAGATGAACTTTAGTTTTTTGGTAACTCAGCAGGAATTTGAGGAGTAGTTTAAAGTGGTTAGTACAACTAAAACTATACTACACGTTATTTTCCAAATGCTATGGTGCTTTATGTTCCGCGAATCCCACGGGATTTTGACCGTGAATAGTATAAGAATGAAAGAAAGAAATATATTTATTTCTAATAGAGACACACAACGCAAAATAGCAGTTACAGAAAATATAGATACAATTATACAGAAATTGTAATCCTGCAATTTGGAAATGAGGCTGGTACTTAGCATTTTGCTGTGCCGAAACTCAGTCCGACACAGCGCTGATTTTCAGTGCTCACCTTCTAAATAAATCACATATGGAATGCGACCCGTACAAAACATAAAAAAAATATATAAAAAAATCATATCAAAAGTATAAGAAACAAAAAATTAGGTTGCATAAAAACTAACTGATTCCAATACTATGTCACTAGAAGGATTATAGCTTCTTGTTTTTTAAGGGATTATGGCTCCAACGCAGTTTGCATTGATTTCGCGATTATAGCTAAAGTCAGTTTTCAATTCTGATGTGCAGTCTTACAACTGACAGCTTATTTTTCAATTGCATTCACAAATTATAAAAATAAATCCAGAAAAAAGTTAGCTACAAATAAACATATAATAGGGTACGGGGAATATTCTGATTTAACTCACATAAGCCTGCTGCCCACGCGTTTACTAAATGTCATTGGATAATGTTTTCTCCATTCACTCCGGCACGTGCTCAGCCATAAAAAGATTATAATTTTGCTATATTTAATATTTTTTCCTCTTGGCATTTACGCATTATTAAACGGTGTATTTATTAAATTTCGACTGGCAGACCAGCTAACTGCCTGATGCACAGTGTAAGATAATACTAACTTATTAAAAAAAACTAATGACCATAGGTGTTGGAGCTAGACTTGGGAAATATAATTAATAAGACTTGAGCGACTTCAGAATTTTAGTATTAGGTTCATATTTGGCTTGCGAAAATATGACCATGTTTCTGAATTTCGTGAAAAACTCAAGTGGCTCCCTATTCGCTTTCGCCGGAATACTCACATTCTCACATTACTTTATAACATATTATTTATTCCTAGTAGTCCTCCCTACCTTAAGGAACGTTTTGATTTCCTTCGCCTTTCTACTTCCCACAATTTGCGCACTCATACGTATCGTAAACTCACTACACCTCCACACTCTTCATCCTTTTACGATAACTCTTTTACAGTGCAGTCTGTCAAAGTCTGGAATGCGCTGCCTCTTACTGTCAGAGAGGCCAAATCATCGCATACATTTAAGAACACACTCAGAAAACACTACTTTTCTTTAAATAATTATGCCTAATTCTAATATTATAGACTATTTAATATATATGTATGATACGTATGTATGTATTTAATTTATAAAGTAGTTTAAGTATGTTTATTTATGATATTTAATGATTTGCACCACCTACATCGCCAGATTAGATTAAGTTATTCCTTAATTTAGGTTGCCTGGAAGAGATTGCTTTCAGCGATAAGGCCGCCTTTTGTCTCTACCTTGTCATTATTGTTATTGTATATTTTGAAATTGTATATTTGGTGAGCAATAAAGTGTTATCTATCTATCTATCTATCTATAATTTGCGTTTGAGTGCCATATTTTTGGAAATGGACACAACACGTACAGTTTTTAATCGATAGTCGTTTGTCGTTTGTACGTAATTTAATATTCACAACAATATTACGGATCCTTTGTGGTTTGAAAGCGCCTCGTATAATCTTAATTAAATATTGATAATGGTTCAGTCTTAGTTTCCGGGGCGGAGACACGTCTTGACCGATATAGATTAATTATTAATTAATTACTATAAGCGATTCTGTTAAAAGGATTAGACTAAATTTAATAATACTGAGCTTTAACTAATTTTAATTTGATTTTTGGGGTAGGCAAGATAAAAATCTTATTACTTTTGTTCATGCTGATTTCTACTGGAAACATTTTTGGATAGTCATTGTGGGGGTTGTTTTAAGTAGTGCTTCGATGATAGCTACCCCTTTGGATGGGGTGACGCACCACTACCGAGAGCACGTGGCTCAATCCCCATAAGGTACAAAATAAAACAAATTTGTACTCTTGTAGTATATTGTTTCTAATTTAATTTAGACTGTATATACAAAACTCTTATCATTTACGTGATGTGTACACCAGTATTCTTCTTCTGCTTCTCTCTGCGTATTCTACCGACTGTATAACGGGGAGTATTCCGAAGAACTGTTTAGAACGGTGCCTTCGTCCTCTTTGTACCATCGCACCGCTCGCCATCGATTGGGAGTTCACCCCCACTTCCTTGAGCCGCTTCGTTCATGTACGCAACGGTTCTGTAAAACGTTTCTCTTGCGTGCCGTGGGGGTTAGGAGTGAGCTCCCAGCCGTAATTTTCCCACAGCGCTACGATATGGAGTTTTTAAAAAAGGGTGTCATAAAATTCCTTCGATGCTGGCAGCGCGTTGGTGACATCTCTGATGTTGCAAACGTCCATAGGCGACGGTAACTGCTTTCCACCAGGTGGACCGTCAGCCTGTTTGCTGTACTCCAGCTGTAAAAAAAATTTGGTCATTATTAAACATCATATTTACACGTTTACGAGATTGGACATCTTTGATGATATAGACAAATAGCTAACCTTATCGGCAGCTCTAACGCCGATATCTATCAGTCACACAGGACTTTTCTTTTACTGACCAGGCTCTCAGCATTTCAGCTTATAAGAAAAATTGTTGCCGATTTAATTATTGTTAGTCTGTGTACGGATCCGAAGTAAAGAAAAAAACACGATATTCCTTACACACAACCGCTGAAGATAATAGTATAATTTTGCTGTCTTCAGTTGTTGTATAAATGTTTGTTGAATTAGTAATAAATAAATACAATAAACTGTTATATAGACTCACTGAAAACCTTATCGACTAAGAACGTTCACTTTGGATAAATCCACTCATAACAGGGTGGCGCAATAGAACGTGCATATTGCATCATCTTTTTTCGCGGGGTAGAAAGTGCGCGGGCGGGGGGAGCCTGCATCGTTGGGTAGGCGGGCTCATGGAGTTTTAGTCACTATGAGTCACTTCGACGGGAAGCGTCGCGCATTTTGCGTGCGCGCATTTTACGAGAACTCTCGTTCATACATCGTTACTATGCGTTTATATTGTTCTGAATATGGACTACGGCAAATTAGTGAAGCTCCGAGTGCTAATTTAATTAAAATATGGGTACAGCGTTTTGAACAGACGGGTTCAACGTTTAAACCACAAGCAAAAGGTCGTCCAAGAACATCTAGGACCGACGACAATATTGAGAGATTTATGCAGTCTGTACGAGGAGATCCACAAGTGTCTACTCGCAAGAGATCGTCTGTCTTACACTCATCGCGACGAAGTTTGCAACGAATTTTAAACTTGGATCTTAAACTGCATCCTTACAAGCTGCAGTTAACACAAGAATTGAAAGAGTCTAACTTCGGAGCAAGGCTCGCATTTGCTAATGAAATGCTTAATCGATTTTCCAATTTTGACAATATCTTTTTCTCAGATGAGGCCCACTTTCATATCAATGGGTTCGTAAACCGTCAAAATTGTCGTTACTGGTAACAGTGAGAATCTCAAACTCAAGCACCAGAAACCACTGCATAGTCCTAAAGTGACAGTATGGGCAGCAATCTCTGGTAGAGGAATAATTGTACCGTTTTTCTTTGAAAATGCGCGGGGGCAAAACGTTACTGTTAATACCGAACGCTATGTTGCGATGTTGGAAGGTTTTTTGGCTCCAGAGCTTGAAAATTCAAGAATAGTGAATTCTAGGACTTGGTTTCAACAAGACGGAGCTACCTGTCACACATCAAATGACTCCATGGCGGTTGTGAAACAGATGTTCCCTGGCAGACTGATTTCGAAAAGAGGTGATATCCCATGGCCCCCACGTAGTCCAGACGTGACGCCTCCTGACTTTTTTGTGGGGATACCTCAAGAACAAAGTCTACAGCAATAATCCGAAAAACATCGATCAGCTCAAGGAGAATATCCGTGGTGAAATGGCAGCAATTACACCAGCATTACTGAAGAAAGTTTTCAATAACTTCCGTTTGCGATTAGAGGAGTGTCGTCGTAGAGAGGGTCATCATTTAGACGATGTTATTTTTAAAAAATAAACTTCAGTTATTTCTTAATAATACCTCAGTTTTATTTTAACTATACCTTTTGTATTTATTTTTTAATCAATATTTTAAATATGCACGTTCTATTGCGCCACCCTGTATATATCTTGCACATATCTTGAAAGCAGCTTCATCAATCATTCAAACAATAAAAATCACTACAGAGGGTACCCGCCATCTAGTTGGTTTCAATAACTCATTGCACATGCCAAAAAAGTTATTATTTCTTATATTCTTATATATCTATTAAACACCGCAAACTGAATCCGACGACACAATGGCGGCATCCTCGCGAAGTAAGTCTTAACTGGTGGGGAGACAGAGACAGATATACATGCGTACCAGTATACAAAAAGAGAAGGAAATATGCATACATCAAGAATATGTACTGAAGTATGAACAACAGATAGTCTTACTATGACTCAACAACCATTGTTCAGGATTAAATAATAAACAGTTAGTGTGAGAGTAAATAAATAAATAAATAAATAAATAATAAAATCTTTATTAGCCTTTAGTGTTTTACAAGTAACAAAAAAGAAAAATGTGTTAGTTTAGATTACGGCTATAGAAATTAAGACAAGTAAGTAAACCTTCGACTCTCAAACTAGGAACAAGGCCTGTGTTTTGAGTCAATCAAAGGTACCCCACACCTATATGGTTAATTATAGCTCTTAAAATAAGTATTTGTATGTGCTGAAATGCGTGTGATGTGAGTGGTTGTGAGTGTGTGCATGCGTACAGTTATGTGTGTGAAAAAGAAGTGATTGAAAGTGTATCACGAGAGCAGAAATTAACAAAAATTGTAAAGTATAAAATAGAATATATAGTAACAAACAGTAATAAATATTAGTTTATAAGTGCTTCAGACGCGTCATAATCCAAGGATTTTAGCCAATTAATTACTTTATGCTTGGTTTCTCGTCTAGTTAAAGGATATATTTTTAAGTCCTTATTAGCTCTATTATATAGGCGGCTTTTGACTGAGTATGAGTGTTTCCAGGCCAGGGTAGTTCTTGTGCGGACAATGCGGCAGACCTTGTCGTATCTCCTTTTCCGAGAAGAAAGGGAAGAATCAAACTTTAATTCAGTATGTGTTTTGAGAATAAGCTGTAAAATGAAAAGTTTCCTAACAGATAACACTGACATATCTTTATATAACTGTGTAGTAGAATAGCGGAACGGTTTTTTCGCCAAAACTTTCAACGCTGCTCTTTGTGATCTTTCTAATTTTAGTAGTATAGTCTTAGACGCTCCACCCCATGCTATGTTACAATAGACGAGCAATGATTCACACAAGGAGAGGTATACCATTTTTAATGTATTAAAGTAAAAATATACTATAAAAACGAGATAAAAATGTACTTCCATCTCAAACTAAACGCTGAACGATTCAAGAACTCCATTCCAACATGAAACATCTGATAGAGTGTACTCGACGTTTGATAAAATAACTGAAACTCCCAACCACTATCGGGTTCCGTACAAAGAAGCGTGGCATACAGCTTGGTTATCGAACAATCTCTATTTAATCCGCATGTAGATTGCATCTCTATGGCAAGGCGAGGTGACTGACAACGAGCATTGTAACCTCAAAAATTTCTTTGGCGGGAATACGTTTTGCTTTACAATTTTATTTCAAAAACATGTGTATTATTGGCTGAAAGTTAGCAATAATTGTTACATATTACATATATTTGAATATATCACAATTTAGACGAACAAAATAGTGTTACCAAAAATTGCGGTTACAAGGTCCGGCACTAACGTCAACGATATGTGAATTTTTAAAAATCTACAACTCGGCTGAACTATTAATAGAAGATTATTTCAAATATTTGAATATTCATGGATGTTGATAAACATGTAACATGTGCCACGCTATCGTATTGGAAGCGAACTGTGATGATAGCGATATTTGTTGGTTAATAAATAAATATATAAATGTACATTCATGAATAACAAAGCCATATTTAAAAAGAAAAATAATCTCAATTTGACTTTTATCTTTTAACAATTTCAAGCTTACTAAATAAACTAACTATATATCCGCTAAAATTGTATTAAATTTAACGTAGGCTTCAGAATTATTCCTTTCACTGAAATCTCGTATACTATTTATTCTAATTATCTCCTTGTCAACTTTCTAATGATTTATTAAATCACTTTATGAAATTTGTAACAATGGTCCTTAATTGAAATAAACCAATTCAAGGTGCCTCCGCTACTCAACTATTTTGTAATTTTCGAGCCAATGACGGGTAAAATACTTAGAAAATTCTAAGCGAATGTTCACTACAAGTCAGTTAGGGAAATCTTGGAGGGTGTTGGAAAATAAAGATTTCCCTCGTATGAATAGAGTGTTTGCCATCTACCCTCCACCGGAGTGGGTACACTAAAAATTTAAAGCCTTTTAATAACGAATTAGTTTTACTGGAGAAACTTTGTTGGGTTTGCTAGGTTGGAAGATTGCTTCAGTTATTCAAAAATTTTCAATTTAGTTATATGGTGGTTTTATAAATGTTAACAAAAGCAGTCTTTTATATAGTCTAGTGTTATAAATGTTGACCAGTATAAAAAAAATACAAGCCTTACTGTCTCGGGACTAGTGATATGGAGTTTTTCAAAAGGGTGACAATGAATTTCTTTGAGGTCGGCAGCGTATTGGTGACATGTCTGGTACTGCATAATTATGTTCATAGGTGAGGGTAACCGCTTTCCACCAGCTGGGCCATAAGCATATCGACCCTCCTATTTATAAGGGTAAGTGTTGCGGCGGCGCTGGATTTTGTGATAAGCGAACCGTGTCAAATCGCGGGATAAGAAGTGTGGGACAATTTAGATGGGAATTCGAGAACGAGCACGCACTTACCTGGTTAATGGGAATGAAATGCGGCTCCTCTTCTTCTCTATCCACTTCACACACACTTTATTTTACTTTTATATTTACAGTATTTTATATTGTGTTTGTTTATTTTATTTTACATTTACGGTGCGGAGCGGGTCATTTATATGATATATATGTTTTGCGGGCGCGATATATTTAAGTTATTTTATTTATATACGAAGCGAGGCGTTTTACTTAATTTAATGATATGACATGAATGACGTGACGTGAAAAAAGGGGAACGCGCCGTCAGATTTAAAGGAAAAATTTAAATTAATAGAAGAAAAGTTTATATGTGCCGAAAGGAGGTTACTTGGCGATACCAGTAAGGATGTGACAAATCCGTTTTTTTATGTACATGTTTCATCACCATGGTTTCCTTCACAGAAAAATAGATCCTGCAAATTCTAATTCTAATCTTCGGAAGTGCCCACCAGAAGAAGCAAAGCGCTTGGTCCTAACTGGCGGTGCTTCCACCGTGTAACGGTGACATCAACTGGTGCATCTGGTTATCCAATGGTAAAGCGGGAATTGGGGAACTAACGCATGCAGTTCTGAGTAACACTCACCGAAGTGTATCCAATAGAAGACCCACAGCCTAGCAACCTTCCCTCTATGCTCAAGATTTGAGAAATCGAATATTAAAAAGACGGTAACCTTGATGTAAATCTTTTGCCCCAGCTACCCGGTAGCGAGGTAGGGTTGGAGTCGTTGGATCTGTTTATCCATCAGTCTGTCCTTCTATCTATCCATCTATTTAACCATCTGTATATGCATCCATATATCCATTTGTCAATCTTTTTATCTATCAATCTGTCCATCCATCTATCTATTCATCTATTTATCCATCTGTATATCCATCTATGTATCCTTCTAACTATCCTTCCATATATCCTTCTATATATCCATCTGTCTATCCTTCTATCTATTCATCGATCTATCCATCTATCTATACATTTGTCTATCCATATATCGATCCATCTGTCAATTCATATTTCTATACATCTATCTTTCCATCTACCTATCCATCTGTCTATCCATCTGTTTGTCCATATATCTATCTTTCTACCTATCCATCTGTCTACCCATCTATCTATTGTTTTATCTATTTATCCATCTACCTATCCATCTATCTATCTATACATCTGTCTATTCATATGTCTATCCATCTGTCAATTCATCTGTCTATCCATCTGTTTGTCCATATATCTATCTTTCTACCTATCCATCTGTCTACCCATCTATCTATTGTTTTATCTATTTATCCATCTACCTATCCATCTGTCTGTCCTTCTATCTATCCCGCTTCACACACATGGCTTGTAGTCCATACATATCACTCAGCATAATTTAAGGTCAGTTAATAAGCTCGAACGAGAGAGTAAAACAAAGGCACATGGTTCTAAACATCACTACTGCTTAAAGATTCAGTACAAACAAAGTCTTTCAATGTGAATGTGGACACAAAAGGGTCCAATTTAGGGAGAAAATCAATAAATTTCCTTCCGAGACCCTATTGTTTCACGAAATAAGGTTCTTTACTTAACATTGTTTGCAACTGAAGTCAGTTTCTGATTGATTGGGACTAATCAAACACTTGTTCATGATACGAGTAGGGTGGCTTCTAAAGTAAATAGCGTGAGAATTGAGAACGAATCTTGTGAAATTTTAATGAGTACCTATGACGGGTTATCGAGAGGAATAAAAATCCGCTATGCTTTTCTTCTTCTTTATGTAACTTTTCATACGAAATGTACGGGAAAAGATTTTTGAAGGAAACTTCTATAAAGACGGGGGAAGCGTTAGGGCCGCGTGGAGGGACTGCATAATTTTAAACTAGACTATGGTTTTTTTTAGTTCCAGATCGAATCCAGTTTTTTGTTTGATCTAATAAAATAATTATGTTCAAATAAAAAATCCAGTAATTTAAATGTACCTAACCTAACCAAATCATAATTTTCTCCAAACCGCGAAAAATCAAAATGTGTGCTGGTACACATAGTAGAAGTGAAACTTCTATGGACAAGTGGAAAAACGCTTTTTAGTACACCAACTTAGGATGCCATAGTAGTTTTTGATCTATCAGAATCGATTGGCAAGATTTTTTTTTGTATAACAGCTACTTTCCTGCTAACTGTATATTATTTTGAAAATCTGTGAATTGGGATCAAAATTTCATGAAAATTATGAGTAGTCTCTTAAGATCATTTTCGTATAGCTGGAACGGTAAATGCACTTTCCTTACTGCAAAGCTGAAAGTTTTCACGCTGTATAAAATCTAATTAAGTATTTATGTAAGTAAAATGGAAGTACTGACCTAGGTTTCTGATCCATGGTGTATTCACGGGGAAAACGTAATTTATAATTTATTATCTGATTGGTGCACAAAAAGCCGAAAGTTTTAACAATTATGTGCAAATGAATTCCGATCCTATTTATCCTGTCTGATCTCGGTATCTTGAGTATACCTCGCATCACCAAACCAACCCACCCACTAGAAAAAAATCTTGTATGATATCTAATCACCAGCCGATAACCCGCTTTAAAATTAAAGTATCTAGGAGTACTACAATATCCTCAAAGAACTTTGATCTAAGTTATATACAATAATCGTATTTGAAGACACTTCCATAAATCGTCTCCGAAATTCAGACGATAATCGGGTTACCTATTATTTCTTTAGAGTGACAATGTAGAGCTGTCAGTTGTCAATGTCACTCTGACACAACACCGGGCGTAAGAGTCGGCGCTAAAATAGATGTCTCCCACGCAAGATAAAAGAACTGAAAATATCAAATCCGCTATTTGATAAAACTTTATTTATAAAGTAGCCCGTAAATAAATTTAAAACTTTGTTTTTTTTTTGCTGTCATTACCTGTATCTGTTTACGGATGAGCAAATAATTACTCTGGTAGGATTACGGAGATTCAACGCCTCTTTCATAGGGCGGTCTCTAATATGCTTTATAATGTGTCATGGAGAACAGCGTGCGTCACCATGAGTCTTAGAGATGAAAATATCTGAATTTGATAATATTGTTACACGCCAACAAAAGTGAATGCACACCTGCAGTTTATTACCTTTTCGGCATTTGGACTTCTTTTGTTTACTTTGTGTTTAAATTTAGTAATTATAAAAACAGCCTATTGTGTTTTGTAATCCTTTAAAGTAGGCATTATGCGGTCGAGTATTATGTCGCGATATATAGTATTGTTGCAGTTTAAAACAATACCCCAACTAAGAGATGGGGCAATCTAGCAATAGGCACAAGCGAGACAAGACGTGTACATTCGATAAGCTATATAGTGACGCACTTTGCGCGTGTTATTGAATCGTGCAGTTTGTACTGGTTGTGGCCTGTTATATTACCTGTGTTATACGTGTTTGTGTAGTTCTAATAAATTCTATAGTAAATCCAACGGCATTTTAATTCGAGTCCCGTAACGTGTAACAATATTTTACATGCGGGTTACGTGTCCAGTATATTGTTGTTCTAGATTGGAGAACTAAATCACTATGCGCTGGGGTATTTTAATTCAAAATGTGTTATTACTATAAGTTTTAGATATAATTATATAAGGCCTAGAAATAAGTTTATATAAATAAATGAATTTGATTTTAAATATGGTTAGAGATTATATGCATCACTGGGTTCTACTCTCCTAGTCCGACTTCTCTACGCCCTTACACATTCACAAAGTCATGGAGCTTTATGACCAGAATATGCACACCTATCATCGACATATGCCGACATATGTATATACTTAATACTAACAAGTCATACCGAAACAAACAGATATATAGAACTGCTCAACAGTAATTGGTTGTTAAATCGTGCGAGGACTTCTAACAGTATAAGAGGCTTTCGAAACGCAAAAGGGTCGCTTTGTATCGAACAAAGGTACTTGTAGGTACGTAAGTACTAAAATTGACGGGTCGTATAATTTGATACATGTTTCTGAGATTGTAATGAAATTGAACTGAAATTTAATACAGTGGGCATAATACGAATTTGAGACTGGAATATATTGTTACGAAATTGAGGGATTCAAATTAAATGTCGATTGATGTTCTGAAACTTTATTAAAATTACTGTAAGAAAAAGGAGAGAAAAGAAACGGAGGGGAACGGTTTTTTAAAAAGGGTGTCATAAAATTTCTTTCAGGCCAGCAGCACGTTAGTGACAGCTCTGGTGTTGCAAACGTCCATCGGCGACGATAACCGCTTTCTATGAGGTGGCCGTTTGCTGCTGTACTCCAACCTTAAAAAAAACTCTCAGTCATCGTTCGACTTTTTTGTATTGCGTTAGTTTACCAGATAGACATTTGCAACACCAAAGGTTCTATAAGTGCGCTGTTACTTTCTAAAGAGAGACTGGAACTTGGTCACTAGTGCTGGAATGCAACTCAAGGTTTTTTACCAATATTATTGTCTACTTGGCGAGGCTCCCCATGTAGCCTTTGTATATGTCATGGTTGAACAACTCTGCCTATTATATTGACAGGCGTGTTCCATTTCTATTTGTAATATAGCTGCTAGTTGTACTAAATTCAAAGATGCCATCTCAGGCAATAAAACTACTAAATTTATATGTTAGTAATGTGAAAATCAGGCGTGCCCAGTCTCTTCAGGCGTTCAACGGACTCGTGAAGGATTATTACCTCGGGCCCTACAGTCAATCTTAACATCTTTGTCATATATATGTATCTATGTATATTGTTGTCTTATGTCTATTTATTATACTTGGAATTTCAAAATCAGAATTATATAGTTTTTTATTTTAGTAATATTGCTAAAGTCACATGTCACAAGTTTTCTCTGATCCATCCTAAGGTTGTCTGAAAGAATTTGCTTTTAGTGATAAGACCGCCTATTGTCTTCTGTATTTAAACTTCTTGAATTGTATCTTAATATTATACAATAAAGAATATTCTATTCTATTCTATTAAATAAAAACTGGCCATTTTTTAACGTATCTGGCAACCCTACCTGCGTAATAAAGATCGCGATTTTAAAAGAGGTTTTGCACAATGCCTATCGACCCGAAAAAGAATATATATAAATCCCCAAAAAAATCACGAGAAAAGGGCTGAAATTATTCTTGAGAGCTCTAAAACCGATAACAATAAAACGCTCCGTCGGTTTTAATCCATTTCGGCTTTGTCTTCGAAGTGAGGGTAGTTTTTGCTTGATTAGACTAATGCCCGGTCCGATCGTAATCGCTCGTGTATTACAACCGGCATTAACAGATCCCCGTTCCACGGTTAGATTGTTCGGAATTTGCAAGGAATACGAGTGGATTGGTATCTATATTAATTAATAGGGCGTTTGTTGCTGTTGTTATTATTTCGTATTAATTGCATTGTTTCTTTTTAAACGACTCTTCGTGTATTACAACCGGCATTAACAGATCCCCGTTCCACGGTTAGATTGTTCGGAATTTGCAAGGAATACGAGTGGATTGGTATCTATATTAATTAATAGGGCGTTTGTTGCTGTTGTTATTATTTCGTATTAATTGCATTGTTTCTTTTTAAACGACTCTTCGTGTATTACAACCGGCATTAACAGATCCCCGTTCCACGGTTAGATTGTTCAGAATTTGCAAGGAATACGAGTGGGTTGGTATCTATATTAATTAATAAGAATTTTGTTATTATTGCGTATTAATTGTATTGTTTCTTCTTAAAGGACTCCAAAAAGGAATTCGCCTTTATGTTGTTACTATGTGACTTCGTCCGCGTGGAATAGTTACATTGGGCTAACGATATGTTTAATCCGCGACTTTGTTTACGTAGAAGATGCCGCACCGCCCTTCCCCCTCATGACTACCCACCGGCCTTGCACATCATAAATGCGTGCGCATTACTTGATCATTATTTTGCTGCGATGCTATTTTAAAACTGCGATATTTCCAAGATATTAATTGAAATCGAAGGATATAAATGGCATTTTTGTTTTAAATGAAATACTTGTGATGAATAACGTATTTATTTGGATAAGGATGATGCGATGATGTCTGACTTCCCTTTCCTTCCCTTTCTCACGCATTACGGCAACGGTAGGTAGACTCCTGTTCTCTCACTCTAACCCACAGCGCTAGCCGTATTCCGGTAATTAGATTCAATAATTGTAACTAAGAATAAAATATATTTTGTAACCAATTAAAGATTTTATAATGTAGAAATCATTTTAACGCAATGTTACGCCGTTTTCTACTAGAAAAAAATATGTGATATTTCTGTTACACGCGGACAAAGTGAATGCACACCTGGTTTATTACCTTCCCGCATTGTACTTCTTTTGTTTACTTTGTGTTTAAAATTTGTAATTAACGGGGGGGGGGGGGCAGTCCAGCGACGATTACGATAAAAACAACACATGTACATTCGATAAGCGATATAGTGACTTTGCGCGTGTTATTGAATTGTGCAGTTTGTACTGGTTGTGTACAGGTATATACCTGTGTTATACGTGTTTGTATAGTTCTAATCATTTCTATAGTGATTCCAACGCCATTTTAATCCGAGTCCCGCACTCGTAATATTTACAAGATCCTCGTCCACGTAATTAATGGACGCCCCCTTACTTTAGTTTTTAAATAAGTTAGCAATTATAATGTATCAATATAATTTGTCCTGAATAAAATTAGTTTTTTTCTATATACATTTTGAAAGACAAAAGTAAACCATCGCGTATCACTTATCGGTATATCGACCTGAAATTAAAAACAAGGCGATTCGAATATCTTCTAAATATAGCAAGAAAATTATATCTCAATTTCTTGTGACTAATTATGAAGCTCAGCCGTTAATCATAAATTTTCCGAAACCTTATTTCCTGTCCTTCTAATTAAGTTACGTCAATTAAAAGAACCTTGTGGCGAACTAATGAGGTGTTTTTGTCGAATCATTTTTGAAACCAAAATTGTGTTTGATCTTAGATGATTAAATGTTTAAGACCGACATCTGTTTTGTGTTGACAATTATTTTTTGTTGCTTTATTACAGTTTAAATTTTCTTATAACTTAAAAAATAAATAAACAATTTATTTAGTCTACTGCTAACTCGTTTATTTTAATTATTTCGTTTTAATTTTGTTTATAGTTATTATTGACTCTATGGAAGCCTAATATAATTTACCTTCACAACAAAGAAACAAGACAGAAAGATAGATAACACTTTATTGTATACCATTACAGAAAACACAGTTGAATATATAGCCAAAAAAAATTCAAAATGTGCACAATGGGCGGTCTTATCGCTAAGAAGTGATCTCTTCCAGACAACCCCTTTTTTTAAATGGGGAAATGCGTTGTCGCATCGTCAGCCGCGCGGGGGATCATGCGCGGCCGGTATGTGGGGCTCCTCGACGCCGATTAATCAATACGATCGGCGCCGGTATACCCACTAAAACCCCATGGGAGCCTTCTTTCCGCCTAGCGCCGGGGTCGCGGTACATGCGCGAGCTTAACCCGCAACCCCGGCAGCGGCTGGCCGCCTCGTAAACAGAGGCGGCCTCTTCTGTGTGCGGGCCGGGGAATGGAATGGAAACGTCATTCCCCGGCCCTGAGAGGGACGCACGGCTGCCTCTCGCGGCAGACCTCGACGCCCGCTGCCGCCCGCCCGTGGCTGCCAGGAGTCACGGGCGCTATCCTCCTTCGGTGGGGGAGGGGGAGGCTGCGAGGATTGCTCCTGCGCCTTCACCCCTCCCTCTCCTTCCTACCCCCTCGCCACCTCGCGCTCTCAGCAGCGTCAGCGGCGGGGGGGGCTTCGCGATAGGGTGAGGGGGAGGCTGCGAAGATTGCTCCTGCGCCATCACCCCTCCCTCTCCTTCCCCCCCCCCTCGCCGCCTCGCGCTCTCAGCAGCGTCAGCGGCGGGGGGGGCTTCGCGATAGGGGGAGGGGGAGGCTGCAAGGATTGCTCCTGCGCCTTCACCCCTCCCTCTCCTTCCTCCCCCCCTCGCCGCCTCGCGCTCTCAGCAGCGTCAGCGGCGGGGGGGCTTCGCGATAGGGGCTTCCAGACAACCCCAACAACACGAACATAAATATTAAATATATAAGAAATAAAAAAAATGGCGGATAGTGAAATTTGTCCGGAGAGAGGAATTAAAAAAAAAAATTAATTACGTATAATAACTGTTAAATAACTACTAGCGATTTTTTAAACTCATAATAGCCAACAAATCCACAACGGAGTTGTCAGTGTAAATGGGATTGCGTTATTCAATTATTTCGTTACACCCGTAAGGAATTGCTCCATTATACTTGGTAATCGGAGTATACATAATTTGGTTCACTTGGGTATCTCTTTAGAGATAAATGATAAAGTAGGATTGTTGTGATTCACAGTTATGAAATGGATTGCGATATTAATTCAGAATTCGAAATATACACTTGTGTCAGAGAGTCTCCGAGTGAGGGTGACAAAACCCACAAACAATTCAATCCCACAAAGACATAAGTCTGCATTTTTTCTGACAAGAAAACTTTATTCGTAGATGTGCTTCAGTTCGAAGGAACACCCCTTACTGCCTCTAAGAGTATTGGGAACCTTGGTATCAACAGTGCAAAACTTGCCTCCAAGGAGCTAGGAGTGCTAAACCGGTCCAAGTAGTACTTCAATCCGCGGCAACGCCTTGTGCTTTAAAAAGCCCAGGTACGGCCGCATATGGAGTACTTCTCGCAATTGTGGGCCGTGACACCCGCCTACCAGCTAAATCCCCTGGACAGTATTCAACGTCGACTCGTTCTCATTGTCGATGATCCCATTCTCACAGACGGCTTAGATACACTTGGCCTTCGAAGAGATTTCCCGTCTCTCTGCGTACTCTACCGATTGTACAATGGGGAGTGTTCCGAGGAGCTATTAAGAATGGTGCCTTCGTCTTCCTTTTACCACCGCACTGCGTGCAATCGGCTTTGCGTTCATCCCCACTTCCTAGACCCGCTTCGCTCTTGTACGCAACGGTTCTCTAGAACGTTCCTTTTGCGAACCATGGCGATATGGAACGAGCTCTCAGCCGTGTGTTTCTTAAAATGGTGTCATAAAAATTATTCTAGACCGGCAGCGCGTAAGTGACATCTCTGGTGTTGCAAAGGTCTATAGGCAACGGTGACCGCTTTCCATCAGGTGGGCCGTCTACCTGTATGCTGTATTCCAGGTATAAAAAAACGGTAACAAAGTAATGAAATAAATAGTTCAATGGCAAGCGCCTAGTAAAATATTTAAAAAAATACAAGACCAACTTCAAAAGTAACTAAAAGAAAATCCGTGTAGGAACGAAGAAAGAATAAAATTTCCTGTGACCGGGCGGACTCTCGTAAGAGGCAAACAAAAAAACAAAAAAGGGCATTTACGTGAATGAGCGAATGGTAAGTAGGTACTATTATTAAGAAGAACTAGCTCAACGACCACAATATACTAGAAAGAAGCATTTGCGTGGATGACCGAATGGTAAGTACTATGATTAAGACGAACTAGCTCAACGACTGGAATGTACTAGAAAGAAGCACTTACGTAAATGAACGAATAAGTACGAGACCAGAAAAAACTAATAACATTTATAGCGACTCGCCTCGAAGTTGTTAAAAAGGCATTCATCGAATAACCATATATCATTAGCACGCATAATGTGTAGGTTAACACACGATGGTTAAATTCAACTGGAATGATTTATCGTAAAAAAATTGCAGTGAAATCATATTAAATACACATTTGACGTTGAACGAACCCAGACGCTACGGGAAGTGGATTTTATTTTCATATGGAAGTAATAAATTTTGTTGAGAAAATTTACATATATACATAACTTCACGCCAGGTCCCTTGCGGGGTAGGCACGGACAACAAAGCGCCATTCAGGCTTATTCTTACACACCTCACTTGCTTCTTTGTCATTAATAGCTATTGTCATGCACGATCGTCTATTCTTAAGGCTCCTGACATCACCTTCTGCTAGAAAATTTACAATTCTGTTAATATCAAATTTGTGCGACTTTGTCTGTGTTAGTCTTAAAATTCGCGATATGGACACAATATGACTCAGAACTGTGTTTCTACTTAGGCTACGTTCCTGAAGGGACTCCCAACCCCTTCCACTTGCTGGCCGGCTTCACAATCGTAAACTCAAGTGGAATGGTTATTCGACTTACCTTTTGACATGGGTCGCTATGAGCACTGCATGAGCGAATTACGACGTCATTAGAGACGTATTTGCCACGATTATAACGACCGTGGTCAGCTTGTGGAACGGCAGACTAATCATTATGGGCGTAGTGAGATTTCTTTCGGAATATACGATCTTTTCTTCACAATATTTCAATTCTTCCTTCAAATATGACGGCGCGATCGCTTTTCGCACGCATGTCATTCATTCATTGTATTGTCATAATATAAATCTCTAGTACTTTATATATACTGGTATAGCGTCAACAGTCATAATATATATATACCAACGCACTCTATCGGTATACGACGCAATACAACGGCAAAAACCGTCCAGGGCGTCTAGTATTATTTTGATTATTATGTTAGACTTTTGGAAATTGCGGGAGTAAAAATTTTACTCCTGCAATTCCCAAAAGCCTTTTCAAAAAATGTTTATTTGTTAGTAAATAAAACAAAGATTTAGAGGTAGCGTGATTTATTATGTTTCCTTTTATTAAAATATTCAAAGCCATACATTTTCATAACATCATTTGTATCCACATCTAATCTGGTGCCGTTAGAATGATTTCCTTACAAGTTTTACCGCATCTGGGCACATAATAACCTCTTTCAGAAGAAGTCATAATCCAAGTCACCAGAGAACAAATAGTTAGGCAATTCGGTGTTCAGGGTACATGCGTAAGTCCAACGTGATCACAGAACACTAGTAAACGTGATAAGCGAAGTCTTCGGAGTCCAGGAATCAAACAAAATTGTCGAAAAATAATCAAAACACAAAAAAAGTACATACGTTCACGAGTGTGACTCGTATCGTTCGCAATGACGTTTTGGCTTTGACATAATTGACATCTTTGAAATAAGTTTTTGGTAAATCGACAATTCATCAAAAATCCAGTAATTAAAGTTAAAAAGAGCTTTATAATTTGAAAAATATGAGGAATAGAACTTACATACTTTAAAATATATTTATTAGCTGATATGGCTTGCAAAAAAATAAAAAAATATCAAATATTTCTTAAACAAGTATTAAAACAACTGCGTATAACGAAACATATTATTTTCTTTCATTTGGTATTCAATTTGAGAACAGTGACATCTACTGCAATACGTACCTACTAATAGAACGCAAAAAATCTCTAAGAAAAAATAATTGTACTGACTGTTATGACACTGATATAAATAAAATCAGCCCGCAAATCGTTATTATATCAAATTAAATAAATAACCTTACATAAAATATATAAATGCATGTATTATATAAATAAGCCGCTCCGCACCCAAGTATATGGTATAATAAACATAATATTAAATACTTTAAACATATTATAATGAATAAACTGAAGTGAAAAAGGGAAAGTGAGTGCAGCTGCATTTCATGCCCATTAACCAGGTATGTACGTGTTCAATATTACATTCTCATCTAAATTGCCCCACACTTCTTTTTGTATAATATTGGCATAGTACATTGTTATCATAAATCCAGCGCCTCCGCAACACTTAGGTATCATCATATTTCATCTAATTTAAATAATATCTGTAATAATGAAGTCGTGGTAGCGTAATGGTTAGCGCACGCGCCCCTAAATCGAAGGGCGCGGGGTCGATCCTGACCGGAACGCATGCACCTCTTAGTCAGTTTTCTGATCTAATGTGCATATGGTTACAATTACCACGTGCTAAAAACGGTGAAGGAAAACATCGTGATGCAACCTACACATCGAGATAACTGATGTGTCAAACCTGCCAAGCCGCCTTGGACAAGCGTGACGGGTATACTGTCCGTTTCCCCTATAATGGGAGGCCCGAGCCCAGCAGTGGGACATTTATGGGCTGAAATTATTATATTATATTATTAAATAATATCTAAATCTAAGATTATGTGTTATGTACTACACTTCATATTGTAAATGCGAAAGTAACTGCCTGTTATGCTTTCACGGAAAAACTACTAGACTAATTTTGCTGAAATTTGCTATATATATAGTCTCGATACCAAGAATGGACTTAGGACACTTTTTATCCCGAAAAATGGGATAGTTTATTTATTGGGACTGTACCCCTCTAGGAACGGAGAAAGAATACAATTTCAAAAAGTGTGAGAAGTACGCCATATGCGGCCTTAACTGGGCTTTGTAAAGCACAAGGCGTTGCCGCTGAGTGAAATACTGCTTGGACCGGTTTAACACTCCCAGCTTCTTGGAGGCAAGTTTTGTAATGCCGACACCAAAGATCCCAATACTCTTAGAGCAGTAAGGGGTGTTCTTTGGTACTGAAGCGCATCTACGAATAAGGTTTTCTTAGCAGAGAATATCTGTGCAGGAACTGAGAAAGAATACATTTTCCTGCGGCCGGGCAGCCTGTCGTAAGAGGTGATAAAACAACCCAAAGCCAGGTGGTAGGGCATTTGCCCGACTGGAGGGCTGCCACCCCTGGTTCAGAATATGCCGCCATAACAACCGAGAGTTGTGTTCCGGCATAAATTACCAAGTTCCAATCCCCTTAAGAGAGCAGCAGCGCAATCTGTAGCACCTTTAGTGTTGCAAATGTCCATAGGCGATGGTAACCTCTTTACCATCAAGGCTGCCTGCCTGTGCGCTGAACTCCTGCAATTAAAAATATTTGACTTGTTGATTTTCCGGAGGTGAATAGCGCATAGATAATAATTTAATGCAATTTGTTTCAATTGTTTTATTTTGTGGGAAGTAAATATTATATATAACATTCTCGTTTCTCAATGTTCGTTCCCATACTCCTCCGAAAGGGCTTGACCGATTCTCATGAGTTTTTTTATGCAAATTCGGTAAGTCTGAGAATCACCTACTATTTATTTTCATCCCTCTGACTGTTAAGGGTGGTCTACCACTAAATATTTTTTAAATTGTTAGATAATTTTAATTTTTATGACACAGCATCAAAAAATACATACAACCCTCAATTTTCAATACTCTACGATCAACCCCTATTTTTTAATAGCGATATTAGTATTTTTATGATTTTCTACTGGGATGATTTAGGCTTACATTTGAATGCGAAGAAAACAAAGGTTATGGTGTTTGAAAGAGAAACAACCAGAACAAATGCAAGGATAATGGTCGATGATGTTATGCTGGAACAAGTGAATGAGTTTGTATATCTTGGATGTGTTTTTAGCAGGGATGGAAGGTACACCGCTGACATAGAAAGAAGAGTAAATTTGGGGAATAGTGTGAATGGAGCGTTAGGTAAACTTCTAGGCGCTAAGAACCTCAGCCAGAAGGCCCAGCTTGCCATACATAACGCGGTGCTGGTACCTACGCTCACGTATGGAAGCGAGAGTTGGGTATGGAACAGAGAGCATGAAAGTAGAGTAAACGCTGTCGAGATGCGAGCACTGCGCAAAATCTGCGGAGTGACGCTCGCGGACCGCGTTCGTAATACCGAAGTAAGAAAGAAAGTTGGTCTAAAAGAGAGTGTCGGGGTAAAGGTAAGGAAAGGAATGCTCCGGTGGTTCGGGCATGTGGAAAGAATGTATGATGAAAGAATGACTAAACAGATATACAATGCAAAAGTGGATGGATGCAGAAGTCGCGGAAGGCCACGACACACCTTCCATGATCAAATTGATCATGTATTAGCAGAAGGTGATGTCAGGAGCCTTAAGAATAGACGAGCGTGCATGACAAGAGCTATGAATGTCAAAGAAGCAAGTGAGGTATGTAAGAATAAGCCTGTATGGCACTCTGTTGTTCGTGCCTACCCCGCAAGGGACCTGGCGTGAAGTTATGTATGTATGTATGTATGATTTAGATTTTGATTTGAACCAGGTAGATGGCGCTGCAATCGGGTACCAAAATGTAGGTGTCCTTTTTGTTGTTGTATGTGTTGAAGTTTGTCCCGGAATGGTTTAAATAAACGTGTGGACTCAGTAGCTGGCGCCGCGATACTCCTAAACGCTGGGCCTGATTTTGATGAAATTTTTTGTTTATTCAAGTAGATTTGAGAATAGTTTAGATTAAGATTTGGTCCCGGTAGATGACACTGGAATAGGGATCTAGATTTTTATCTTTTAAAGGCAGGACAACGTCTGCCGAGTACAGCTAGTAAATATACAGCGTGTTTCATTTCAAATGACAATAAATGATAACTTTAGCGATCGTACTCCATACAAATTTTTTGGTACCATTAAATCAACCGTAATGTCAAAAATAAAATTTTGAAATTTCCGAACAAATTAATTACAATAAAAAGGGAATAAAAACAGAACATCTTGTAAATATTGATTCGCGAGCGAGAGCGTAAGAATGAACAACTTCCGCGTTTAATGATGAAGAGACGAACTGGCAACATGATACATTGGTCACTAACCTACCGATTTAGACACAATAACTGATACATGTTGTTGTAATATTCTGAAATGAAAAATGAGGTCCTGTGGCTAAACCAAAGAAGTTACCTTGATTCATTTTTGTATTTGGGCAGAGTACGTCATGAAGAAAACGTGGTCTGATTTATTGTCGTAAGGTCTGAAACACGCTGTATAAAAATCTGTGTAAATGCTACTGCTCTCTGAATAAACTAGTTTTATTTATTACTTTATATACTTGGGAAACCTCTAGTTTTTACGTATCATTAATCATTCCGTGTATTCGTCATGTCCGCCCATTCATCCGTCTTTGTAGAGCACAGAGTTATTTTTCCGTAAAACTATTGGGTCTTTATGAATGAAATTTAGTAGCACTCCATACATAACATGATAAAGCAACTCTGTCTATCTGTATACTATTCTACTCTTGTATGGAAAACTAGTAAACTGTTTTTGCTGAAGGCGTATATTTGGTCTTGATACCAAGGATGGACATAGAGCGGTTTTCATCTTGAAAAGTGGCATAGTTTCCAGGATGAAAGCAATTGAATTCAGGTTCAGGAGCATGACTTTTTTATTGTGTGTAATATTTCCTAATCTGTTATAGAATTATATGTGTGTATATATTGTCATATGTATATATGTGTGTGTATGCACCTATTTCTATATACATATATGTATATAGTTATATTGTTTTTGTTCTTCTATCCACTATGTAAACTTAGCATCATTTAAGAACTGCACCACCGTCAATTTTCAAAATCTATTAATCGCTTCCAAGGGTTGCATAGAAGAGATCGCTTTTTAGCGATAAGGCCGCCCGTTTTACTATCTTTTGTTTTACTCTACTTCTGTTAGTCTTTTATTTGGTGTACAACATAGAGTTACCTTTCCTGAAAGAGAGAGAGTGAGAGAGAGAGATAACACTTTATTGCACACCAAAACATACAATTACAAAAACAGACCATATTTATAATATTTTCTAGGAGTTACAATAGGCGGCCTTATCGCTCAAAGCGATCTTTTCCAAGCAACCAAAAAATCAAATCTGAATCAAAAACAAATTTGAATCAGGCGATGTAGGTGGTACAGGAAAAAGGCAATGGATATATAAATACTCAAGATAAATTAACAAATACATACATATATACATAGTCATAAATATACAAGTATACAATAATACATTACAAAATACATAGGTTATTATAATAAATTCTATTAATAACACATAGCTATTAACGTACAAATAGTGTTTTCTGAGTCTGTAAAATGTCCTGGATTCTCAAAAATTCGAAGAAGCATTCAGAACCGAAGCTTCGTATAAAACCCGTTTTATCCGTGCAGGAACGGAGAAAGAATACAATTTCCTGCGGCCGGGCGGCCTGTCGTAAGAGGCGACAAAACAACCCACAGTCTGGTCGTAGGGCATATGCCCGACTGGATTGCTACCACCCCTGGTCTAAGGTATGTCGCCATAACAACCTTGAGTTGTGTTCCGGCATTAGTGACCAGGTTCTAGTCTCCCTTAAGAGGGCAGCAGCGCAATTGTAGCACCTTTGGTGTTGCAAATGTCCATAGGCGATGGTAACCGCTCTCCATCAAGTGGGCCGTCTGCCTGTCTGCTGACCTCCTGCAATAAAAAAAAACCATATTTAAAGGAAAACTCATCAGTCAACTGATTGATTAAATGTAACTAAAATTTCTCTGATAAAGATCCGCCATTTCACCTTCAAACCACGTCATTAGTCAACCCACAACAACACCCCATCAAAAATTTCGATCATAATAAACTTCTAACAGCTAACAAATAACCGGCACAACTTGAGCAGCCCGCTGTACATTACCACATCGATCATTCCTTAATGTTGCTTCTACATAAATTTACATAAACATGACGTCACTGTACATGCCTGTGGATTATGTGCTTCGAGTTGTTTAAAAGGAAGGTAGTTCAGTGCTTCCATAGTGATATTATGAAGAAAGTTGAAAAAACATGATATTACTCAAAAATTAACTTGAATCGTCTTGAGGCACGTGATGTCTTAACTTGAAAAAATTATGAAAAAAATCCCAGTGTTTTTTCATTAAAAGGAAGCTTTTTAGGGGGCGTCGCAGGAAATTTAATTTTTAACGACCACCCTAATACACATGTTGAAAATCTAAAAACATCGATATATTTAATGACAGTCCTCAGACATTCTTTAAAATAATATCCCAAACAGATTAAGTAATGAATGAATGAATGAATGAATGATGTGACCCCCTATAATAGGAAGTATATTTAGCATTGTTTAGATTTAAGTCGGTTGTTTTTGATATATCTCCTGTTGATGGTCCACAATAAATAAATAAAGTTTTTTAAGAACGATTTCTTTGTACTTCTAGGAATGAAGTTAGATTTAGAATATATTTATAATATTTAAGGCGGAGATAGTTTTTACAAAGTTGGACACTAATAAGTGCCTCCTTTATTATAGTATTATATCTAGACTCCACCAGAGAGGTTCATCGACCGTGCACGAACGGAGAAAGAATACAATTTCCTGCGGCCGGGCGGCCTGCCGTAAGAAGCGGCAAAATAACCTACAGCAAGGTGGTAGGGCATTTGCTTGACTGGATGGCTACCACCCCTAGTCTAAAGTATGTCGCCATAACAACCTTGAGTTGTGTTCCGGTATTAATGACTAGGCCCTATGTACCTTAAGAGAGCAGCAGCGCATTTGTAGCACCTTTGGTGTTGCAAATGTCCACAGGCGATGGTAATCGCTTCCCATCGAGTGGACCGTCTGCCTGTCTGTTGAACTCCTGTAATAAAAAAAGGTTGTTAGCCTATCTGAATGGAAAGTGGTTATCAGCACCTTTAGAACTTTACGACACCAAATGTGGCGAAGATTTCAATTAATATAGTTGTATGGTATGTAAGAGCAAGGAAGGAAAAAGACCTTACCCGGCTTTTGATCGTCGCAACTGGACCGCGCACAGTTTTGATATTTTGGGATTAACGTGAACGTACGTGTAGGTTGAGAGAGAGAAATTTGATGTTGTGCAGTCGACTGCGTATACAGATAGCACCATCTCTTGACATTTTCAGGGGGTTTTTTTTGCCGAGTTTATGAAAAGCTAATACTTTGAAAGGAGAAAACGAGTCAAGGTTTATTATAGGTCGAAAGACAAGGTACTATCAATCTGCTACTGGCCTCAAACGGGGAACTGCAACCTGGTCTCTGACGCCGGAACGCAATTCAAGGTTATGATGGCATTACAGATGCGTATAATCCGTATATCGGTCTCCCCATAATAGGGTGGCTACATACATAATATTATCTGGCTTGTTTCCCATAATTGTAGGCAGAGACGTTGGTTTTCCATTGCCTACAATCTTGACATAGAACTTTTGCTTTATCTGCTTTCATTAGTCTCGTCATATATATATATATATATATATATATACGTGTTAATTATACTATATGCTTTTTACTAGGAAATTATTAAAATTTTCTATTTGGTCCTGGTAAATACGTTACGGCCTACCAACATCAACGTAAAGTGTTGGGAGACCGTATCCAAAATATTGTAATATACTTCTTTTATCAGTGTACTTTCACCCATTCTCTCTAGTATATAACAAGCTTTTATTAAACTTGAATTGTATGTATAGTAAGTTCGGGTGGAATCTTGCAAGTTAAATTTGGCTAACTTCCCGGTTTTCGATTGAACTGAAATTTTGCACTCATATGTATGTAGCGTGACAATGCAATAATATGGTACCATGGAGCTGATCTGATGATGGAGTCTGAAGGTGGCCATATAAACTCCTATACTAAACAAGATAGACCCGTCGTGTTTGGGCTCGTTTTACTCGTCTTTACTACATGATATCAAGGATCTCAAAAGCTTGTATTTAAAAACCTTAAAAAAAATCTTATATCTAGTTATTTCAAATGAACTACATGAAAAGTTAGATCCGGACATTTCGCATCGCTAACCCCGCCCTATCCAGTTCTACGCTAGATAAATTAAAATAGGCAGAAAAAGCCGAGCCGAAATTTGGAGGGGCAGTTTGCAGTGGCCCCGTTTGTATACGTCTGTTCGGACCGGTCAGATCGTAAATTATGCGACTGAACCCATTTTTGGCAAACATTTTTATATAGTACTGCTTTTTGTTTGGTCAGTTTTTTTTCGTGAAGTTTTGCCAGAAATTCTCGTCTGGATTACAGTGAACGTCATGGTTTGTTTTGAAGGAGGGAAATGTATAAAAAAATAGACTTTTCGTTCAGTTTTGTTATTGTAACCTTTAAACTCGTTTGTTGTGACAATTTTCAATTTTGGGGATACAATCTATTCCATGCAGGGTTTAGTTTTTGGGAAAAAATTTGCCATTTTGAAGACCCTGATAAGTGTGCATTTCTGGTATCAAAAATTAATAATATTTTGTGAAGTTTTCGCGACTATAGTACATATAATAAAACTACGTTTTAAAGCGCGGAAATTTATTTGATTTTTATTATTCAGACGTTTCGGCCACTTTTCAGTAGCCGTGCTCACGGAAGACAAAGATGTCAAGTGTCAATGAGTGTTGTTAAAGTTTTATTTAGCCTACCGCCAACTTGTTAATTTCAATTATTTAGTTAAGTACCTAACAAAATAAAATTAATTACGAAAATAATTTTAATTATTAATTTAAGTAACCTAATAAACGAAATTAAACTTCATAAAAATATAGAGAGATTTCATACATTTTTAATATGCATTATATATATTATTTTTATCAGCAAACCTCGTTCAAAACCGCATTACAAAGTCGTAAAGAGCTCAGCGCTCAATTGACTCTATCTTATTAGCAATGTTCTTGAAAGACTGTCGTGTACTGGATAAATAAATTAGAGATTAGAGAGAAGTGTAGTCCAAAGTTCTTTTTAAAATGTTGGAGTTCTGTAAAACGGCGTAAGAGCACACGACACCTTCACTTAAGGCGAGCTGACGCGAAATTCAATATTCAAGACGACATTTCGTTGTAAACATCGCGTGACGGGCTTTTTTGTATGGTACAAGTAATAAGCGGAGACGTGTTTTTTGCAAACACTATCGTCAGGTAGCTTGATGTTTGATTTTGCTTTATGCAACATGGCAGTATAATATACTGATATAAGTTGCAGGACTCGAAACAAAATGCCGTTGGAATGACTATAGCATTTATTAGAACTGTACAAACACGTATAACATAGGTACAAATATAACTGAACACAACCAGTCCAAACGTAAAGCATGATTCATGAACACGCGGAAAGTCCATCACTAAACAGTTTACCGAATGTACACAAGTCTTGCTCCGCTTGTGGTTATCGCTCGTCTGACTTCACAACTCTCTCGATTGAAGCATTGCTTTATACTGTACAAATACAATATGTCTGCTCGACCGCATGGACTGAATTTACTAGAATCAAACCTGGCTATTGACTCCATCAAACTACAATATACAATGGGCCGTTTTTCTAATCACACATTTTAAACACAAAGTAAACAAAAAAGTCCAAATGCCGCAAAGTTAATAAAACGTGTACCGGTATGCAGTTGTGAATTTTGTCGGTGTTTAGGTCGTAACAATAGTATCAATTGAGACGCAAAAAGAAATTTTGTATATATGACAACGTATATAGAGGTATATGGTGTATATAAAAGGACACAAGGTACTTTAATTATAAATGTAAACATATATTTGTATATATGCGTTTGTGTGTTAATAAATAACAGTGCAGTACCCGTTCCCTCAGGAGGTCAGTTGAAAACCAGCGACAGATACTCGTGTCTGGCATTTGCTGAACTGCTCCAATTTGGTAATATTGTGAGACATACTGTTTGTTATGTATCTAGTATGTAACTTTTTTCTAATGTCAAATACCTTGCAGTGTAATCAATTTTCAGTTTTGTTTGCTGTTTGAGGGATAGACAAATACAGCTAAAAAGATGGGCGGAATGGGGGAAAGGAAAGAGAGAGGTAGTTTAAATCGTTATCAGCATAATCAGGGACCCGGTTAAGTGATTGGGTTAGTTAGTTAATTTGCGGAATGCCAACTGCCAGACTAGGGTCCCTAAATCAACTTATCGTTATTATGCGTCATATTAAAATACCGCGGCCATCTTGCCAGTGCGACGTGTTGCTAAAACTGGTGAAGAGCTGCGCAAGCGCAGCTAACCTCCGCTTACACCTGCGTGGCTGGCATCGCATGTGAAAATGCATTTCGAGTGTTTCAATCAAGCAGCTTGACAATTACATACATTGGCACGCATTTACCTTTTTTTTCAAAAATACATTTTGTAACAGTTGTGTTTTGTAACTGAAATTTGTTTAGTACTGTGACTAATCATATTACGTTCAACATACGTTTCCTTTGCTTTTTTAACATTCTGTTTTGTGAATGTTATTCAGCCTTAGAGAACGACGCCGCACCAATAAATTCGATAATAACCGCTTTAAGCCTATGAAAACGCTACCTCTTATAAATTAGGACATAAACTCAAATTTTGTTGCGTCATCGATCATCTTCAAGGAAGCGTTAGCGTTCACTCGCGCGGTGCGCCCAAAATTACTTACCTAACTCAACTGGGTCGCGGTGTCGACAAAAAATAACAGTTTCTCGCTTTCAATGGGGAAAGCGCCTTACCAGTAATGTTTTTTTCTTCGGCTTGAAATGGAAAAGGCCCCGACCTTGTGCACTGGTGTGGATTAGAATTGAGTTTTGTTTTATTGATTTATAAGCGTTGCTAGTTTTGGATCTTCATTGATACATAATTTTGAATCATAGTATTGTACAAGAAAAACATTTTTTGTGAGGTATTATAGGTTCGCGTTTGACCGTTGATTTATAAGCTTGAACATTATTAAGGGTCTGTTGTCAAAGACTATATTTCTATAATCACAGATTTTGCCAAGGCTACACTATCAATTTGATTTTAACAGTAAACAAAAGAGTATATATGATATAATATAAGATAGCAAAGCGACAAGTGCGATACGAGAGAGTTAGAAAACTAGTGGAAAGTTTAGTAGGCAGTACAGTGAACGAGGATTTTAGCGTAGTTTATGCGCGGTTAATTCGATGGTGAACCCTGCAGTAGCAGGAGGTGGTCTACGCAGTATCGGCGACGGTATTGTGAGCGAGTCATCTTATCGCCGGGACAGTGCGTGTGGGGGCAACCCTGCGGAGAAAAATCACGTATGTAGTCAAATACTAATGTTTCCTTCCAATCTCAAGTGCATGTATCCGTGCAAGAACGGACAAAGAATACAATTTCCTGCGGCCGGGCAGCCTGTCATTAGAAGCGACAAAACAACCCACAGCCAGGTGGTAGGGCATTTCCCCGACTGGATGGCTACCACCCCTGGTCTTAAGTATGCTGCCATAACAACCTTGATTTGTGTTCCGGCATTAGTGACCAGGTTCCAGTTTCCCTTAAGAGAGCAGCATCGCATTTGTAGCACCTTTGGTGTTGCAAATGTCCATAAGCGATGGTAACCGCTTTCCATCAAATGGGCCATCGGCTTGTCTGCTTAACTCTGGCAATAACAGAAAAACTCTGCCAATACGTAACACTATATAATATAAATATATCAGAAGATATATTATGGATATTCGCAGTATTAAACTGAACCACTTAAAATTAAACTAACTTGAGAATTTCGCGCTGTCAAGAAAATGCACCTACCAAGCATAAAATGTACTCCTTTTAAAAACTATGAATGGATATACGAACTCCGTTTATCCAGCAGCTCATGCACCCTCGTTACATGTCACGTCATAGCAACGTCAAATTCCAATGTACAAGAATGGCGATGTTCAGACACTTTTATGTTTTGTGAGAGACGTCGACTAGCTTACAAAGCCTCTTGAAAAACGTCTGAAATGTTCCACGTCATGTGCTGGGATGTTTAGAGAAAAAGTCCCATATTTTACCTTGTCTTTTTTGGGTGAATTCTTTGCATTTGTCAAGCTGTCTGATCCGTGCAGAGGACCTAAAGTGGTCGATTTTGGAGAATTGCTTAGTGAAATTGACACGTGTTTAAATATATTGGTAATTGTCAGACACGCAATAATAATGTTACGAGTTTCAGGACTCGAATTAAAATGCCGTTGGAATTATTTTAGAGTTTATTAGAACTATACAAACACGTATAACACAGCCACAAATATAACCGAACGCAACAAGTCCAAACGTAATGTAGAAGATCGTAATTGAATAACACGTTAAAAGTCCGTCACTAAATAGATTACCGAATGAACACAAGTTTTGCTTTGCTCGTGGTTATCGCTCGAGTGCCTCGTCCCTCAATCGAGGCATTGCTTTATACTGCACAGATGCGATATGTTTGCCCGGCCACGTGGTCTGAATTTCATAGAATCAATTTGTACTTTAAATCCGACACACCTAGCTAATGATCTTTCCTTTGGTTATTTTTTCCCCCTTTTTAATTAGATTATATTATTATTTTATCGCTTTTTTATTGCTGAAGAGTTTTGCAGCAGTTATTCGATTATGTGTTACAATATGATAAAATTTAATGGGAAGGTGCTGAGATCGAAGACACAAGTTTATTCTTAGTTTCGGTCTTAGTCACAAACATATTTATGCTGTACTACATCTAAAATTTATGTTACAAAATTACAGCAAGGTAGCATACCTGGCTATAATTTTGTTTTTGGAAATAAAGTTTATTATTATTTAAAAAAAATGACTGCCATAAAAGATTACAATACACAATGGGCTATTTTCTTATCACAAATTTTAATCACAAAGTAAACAATAGAAGTCCAAATGCTGAAAGGTAATACAATGTGTTTCTACAGGTATGCAGGTGTGAATTCGTCTTTGTCAGCGTCTAGGTCATAACAATACCTTGAACACACACAATTCCTTAATCTCACGTAACGAGTACAGTGGCGAGACAGTGAAATGAGACTAGGCCGAGAGAGTTGGGGGTAGTTCATAGGTGTTTTGATTGCATGGCAAGTCACTTTAGTTCTGATTCATTGCATCAACAAGATGGATCGTAGAATAGGATACTATAGACGGATTTTCAATCTGATTCTACGACAAATAATTGAAGAATGATAGACTTTAATAGATGAAGAAAGTAGAAATGTCGGGACGAAAAATGAAAATGAAGTTTTTGGTGCAATCACTTTTCTTTTGTTTTAAATTGAAAATTAATACTAACATGTAAAGAGAAATGTGTTTTATTTCGAACTAGTGATCACCCAGTAGTCAAAATTCGACCATAATTAATTTAAATTATTAGTTTAAATATTATTAAGGTTCTGTTGTCAAAGACTATATATACTTCTATAATCACAGATTGCGCCAAGGTTACACTGTTAATTTGACTTTAACAATAAACAAGAGTATATATGCGTGTCTTTGTCAAATAAATGGCAATGTGTGTAATTTTTTAAGGATATTTATTATATAAACTATAACTGTGCGAAATTTTATACTCCTCCATCCGCGCAATTTTGTTTCAAAAGGGGTACAAAGTTTTTGCTTCACGTTTTTTCATGTATTTTCGACTAAATAAGTTAATCTCTTTTTGGTGTCACTTTTTCGTTGAATCGATTTCCAAATCACAAAAAAGACTGTTAACGCGTTGCTTCACCCCTGCTGTTGCAGACATCTATAGACGACGGTAACCACTTTCCATCAGATGGGTCTTTTCCCTGTTTACTAGCTTCGCAATAAAAAATACCTACCCATTTCCACCGAGAGCAACGTGGGCGAAACCTCGTGGCAAGCCGTATCGTTTCGGGAAATCTCCAGACTACACTATAAAATAATGTCCTCCATACTTTTATTTCCAAGCAATTACACTTAACACGATTATGTGCCATAAATAAAATGGAAACTACATTACGTTTGGGGTCCGTTGTATTTTCGGCGTAACACGCACACGGCAGCGATTAATTTCTAAAGAACTCGAGCTACGTGAATACAGAGCGCCACCGTCAAATTACTAGACGGACACACCGACGGATAGTGTCGCGAGTAAAATATTTATTATATTAATAAGTGAAGCAAACACTTTGTATCTCTTTTTATGAAAATCACGCGGACAGAGGAGTAGGGAATTCAGCACACTTATATTTTGTGTATTTTTTATTGCACGAGCTTAGAAAACAGGTCACTAAAGCCGGAACACAAATCAATGTTGTTATGGCGACATACTTTAGATCAGGGGTGGTAGCCACCCAGTCGGGAAATTGTCTGTGTGTTGTTTTGTCGCCTCTATCATAAGGCGGCCTGACCGGAGGACATTGTATTTTTTCTCCGTTCCTGCACGGATAGATAGTATGTAGTGAGTGTAGTGTGGAATATATTTATAACAAAAATTTAAGCATTCCAGTATCTAGTACAATAACACAATTCGAAAGGGTAATTTACAAGGTTTGGTTCTTTTTGGAGCAAAAAATAATTATTTTATATTATATAATTATACATACGTCTACGAGGCTTACTCTTGTCGATCACTCAAATGAAGACCTATCAGATACACACACTCACCTACTAACACGCAAACACACACTTTTGGAATTCGTAATGTTATCCGCCAAAGAAAGTGTCTTTACCGGCACTGATGTAATTTTTTACTATAAACATTAAAAATGTATATGTGGCGACACATGTCTTTCTGTCAGCAGTCTTACGCTCGAGTAACAACGGCGCACGATCGTTAGCCTTACCCGAATATTGAAGCAGACCGGCCTTGTCTCGTGGAGCACATCGTCCCACTTCTTAAGACTTAGCATGTGTAGTAATCATATATACGTTCATTTTGTGTGCGAACAATATAACAGTTAAAACAAAAAACAGTAGTTTGATTCACTTACACCCCAAGAACACCTTCTAATAAGCACCTTCTGATCGAATAACCCCACAGAAATACTAACGCATATACTTTTACCAAAAATCATTTTGTATTTTCAAGATTTTGTTTTCCATCCTTCGCGACAGTACACCCGCGACCGTTATTTACTCCGCTACGGCCTTTTATTAGCTGTGTAGCCGAATTCTTCCGAAAGGTCAGCTGTTCACGTAACACGTGAACTCCTTTATTTGTTTCAATGTGAGGGACGTATTCTGGATTGGTATTAAGTAAGGAACAGATGGGTTATGTTGGAACGCAACTCATTTTGTTTTTTATCGCCGTTGCAATAAAGTAGATATTTGTATGACAGTGTTATAATATGATTGTTAAAGGAATGCTCGGATTAAAAAAGTTCAGTTTTAGAACTCTCAGTTGATGAGTCGTGACAGCTTGTCTGTTCTCATTTTAAAAAGATAATATTTCGAATTCTCATGTCAGCGTTCATTTAGAATGAAATGACAAAGATGATTCTAAATCATTATGACAGAGTAATGAAATTATTAATTTATTAGAATGCGTTGTGTTTTATGGGTACATTAAAAATGGACTATATTAGGTTGAAAGAATTTTATTTCGAATTAGAAGAACTTAAAATGTAATTTAAATTATGTTTATAATAAAACGGGAGACAAACACACACACATATATATTATAGATGGATAAATAACACTTTATTGACACCAAATATAGGTACAATTTCAAAAATATATATACAATTAGTATATTGTCATGGTAGAAACAAAAGGCGGCCTTACCCCTTAAAGCAATCTCTTCCAGGTAACCTAGCTTAAGGAATAATTTAACCTAATCTAGCGATGTAGATGATATATATATTAGGGTGGTCGTTAAAAATTAAATTTCTTGCGACGTCCCCTAAAAAGCTTCCTTTTAATGAAAAAATCGTCTTGAGGCACGTGTTGTTTTGACTTGAAAAATTATAAAAAAATCCCAGAGTTTTTTCATTAAAAGGAAGCTTTTTAGGGGGCATCGCAAGAAATTTAATTTTTAACGACCACCCTAATATATATAATATATATATATATATATATATATATATATATATATATATATATATATATATATATATATATATATATATATATATGGGATTCGAAGACGCTTTAAGACTCGGTAGCCAGACCACACATTATGTTTTCTTATTTGTTAAAGTCAATGTCAAAAAAATATAGTGAGTCAGAAGAGGTAGTTGGAAAATATACGACGTAAGATTGATCTAATGAATTTTGTTTTGTTTTTCTTCAAATAAAACCCACATATATAGAGGGGGGGGGGGGCAGAGAGAGAGAGAGATATATATCACAACACTTTATTGCATTCCAAAATATACAATTACAAAAACATACCATATTTACAATATTTTCAAGGCAAATACAATAGGCGGCCTTGTAGCTCATAGCGATCTATTCCAGGCAACCTAAATAAAAAAAATGGAATCAGGCAATTTCGCACACTTATAGTTCATATAGAGAAGGTAGATTATTATTAGAATGCGAATTTTCATTTTTTTATTTTAGAAGTAGTCTTTGACATTAATTATTATGGTCGAACTTCGACCACGGGCGATCACTAGCATTATTAAATTACTTGACTGACTTGACGATCAGCATAATTATGCAAATAATATATAAATAATGAAATAGATATTAATAAATATAATTATTGTATTATTATATTTAATAATATTTTATCTATTTCAACTGAACGCCTACGCTATCTATGTAACAAGATCTTTTCCATCAAATCGTTGTCTGGAAGAGATTGCTTTTAGCAATCGGCCTTATTGCTATACTACCTTTAGTAAGTAAGTGTTTTGTGTATTTTTTCTATGTAATGTTGGTGTACAATAAAGAATATTGTATTGTATAATAATCCTCGCAGACCATAGAAATTGGCTTGATCCCATAAATCCTTACAGTACGCACGCATTATGACGGCAAACGAAAAATACTGGGATGAGTTTAATCCCACTGAGATCAAAGTATCCAATATATGGCGTACAGGCAATTTCACCATTTGGGGATTATCTACATTTAGGAATTCAGATCAAACGGGATTTACTTATGTACGTCTCTTTTTAGGTAATAAAAGTGGATTTGATCCTTTTTGCTTTTTGATAAGTAATATTAGGCTATATTTCTTTGTCTCTTTGAATCCTAATAATTTACAGCTTTTCTAGTATTGGTACTACTTTCGTTTTTCTAACATTAAAATGGACTGTATGTATATATTTAACTAGCTGTCCTGCCCTGAAGAAATAAAATTTAGAACCCGAATGCAGCGCCATCTACCGGGTCCCATTGTGAATCGAAACCATCCTCGAATCCACTTGAACGCACACAAAAAAAATTCATTCAAATCGGTCCAGCGTTTAGGAGGCGTTCACTGTCAACATACGTACAAAAGATTTAGATTGATTATATATATATATATATATTGATTTTATATATATATATATAATCAAAAAATGTTATCAGACCTTTTTTGTAGAGCGTTCAATTCTCTATAAAGATTGGAACAGCTATTTATCAGTCAACCAATCGTTTGAACGGTACAAAAATCAGAAGAAGCAAAAAAATATTTCCTGTGTTATTCTTATGGGAATTAAAAAAATGCGATGAGGACAATCTTAATATTAATATTATGGGCTCATCTTTTCACAGAATTTTTTTACACCCATAAGAAACATTTGAGCCTGTTTGGAACAATTTTTTTTTTTTTTTTGGATCACCTATAGGTATATATATATAAAGATATTTACTACCTGACCCTGCAAAGTTCCTACCGCCTCAGAATCATAAATAAAAATCGTTGATTTCTAAACGATGGGACGAACATCAAACGTTTGACGTGCAAAACAAAAAAATTACAAAAGCTTCACTTTTAATTTAATTTGATTTCAAAACGACGAGACGAACATCAGATGGTTGTCAGGTTTATTATTATTAAGTCATGACGAATTTTTCCCTACTACTTTTTTTTAATCTCCTTCTCCTCCGTCACTTTCCAAGACAGAGATATTCTTTTTCTCGTCTCTTTTAATCCATCTTTAATACTATATAAGGGAAATAAGTGGGGAGTCTTTTTATTTATTTTTCTTTTTGTCTTTTCTTTTCCAATAAATCTTATATTTCTAATACATTATGTTATATATTATTTTATATCTATTTATTAAATCTGTCCTATTATATATACAGTTTGTCTTACCATCCCTAGTACTTGGGAGCAAAAGGCATGAAACAATATTGTTGTTGTAATTCCTAGCTGAATACTGAAATGAATGAAATTGCATATTTGGTGAGGAATAAAGAGTTATATATTCTACTAGCTGTCCCGGCAGACGTCGTCTTGCCCGGTAAAAAAAATAAATAAATAGGGGTGGACTACCCCTAACATTTAGGGGGATGAAAAATAGATGTTGTCCTATTCTCAGACCTACCCAATATACACACAAAGTTTCGTGAGAATCGGTCAAGCCGTTTCGGAAGAGTATGGCAACGAAAACTGTCACGCGAGAATTTTATATATTAGACTAGCTGTCCCGGCAGACGTGGTCCTGCCCGGTAAAAAATAGGGATTGTTCGTAGAAGGGTGAAAATTGAGGATTGTATGTATTTTTGTATGTTGTATCATAAAAAAATAGAAATTAAAAATTTTGTCTAAAAAATATAAAACAAAATTAGGGGTGGACTACCCCTAACATTTAGGGGGATGAAAAATAGATGTTGGCCGATTCTCATAGATACCGGATAAGCACAAAAAGTTTCATCAAAATCGGTCAAGCCGTTTCGGAGGAGTATGGCAACGAAAACTGTGACACGAGAATTTTATATATTAGATGATCTGGAATATCACATGGACTTTTTATCATAGAAATATTAACGCGAGCGAAGCCGCGTACAAAAGCTAATCTAATATGTATGTATTCCTATAACATGGCAACATATTACCTATCCCATATTGTGATGTCTTTTCCCGAAATTGTGGCGGTATCTGAAACACCTGTAACGTGCCGAAACACGCAATAACCCGTGTCCCGGCGTCATTCGCTCGCAATCTGTTTATTACTGAACGCTGGTTGGAAGTGGGACCCTCGCGATGGGAAATATGCTTAAGAGGCTCTGGTACAATTCAGGAACGTATGCTATAATAGGGTACTTGTCAGTCAAATCGACTGAAATATTTATTATCATACATTTTAGTACTAGTAACAAGTCATGACGTCACATCTTTAACAAGTGAAATCGCATATTAATTACACCAGCCCACAAAAAATAAAAATTGGTCTGTACTTTTGACCAGACTCATCTTCAGGGCATTTAAATGCATAAGATGCATTTAAATGCCCTGAACCCGAATCTGGGATGAGTTTGGTCCATACATACGTTTTATCCGTACAGGAACGGCGAAAGAATACAATTTCACATACGATCCGAGATAGCTCATCGGAGAGCAGTTTCAAAAAAAAAGTCAAAGAACACTATCTATGTTAAATTATCCGTATCTCTATATTTTACATTATGTATGTATGTATGTATCTTATGAGTATCTTTTATATAATTTATTTTTGTTAATTTATTTATTTATATTATATTATATGACGTAAAATATCTTTTGCGTACACAACCCTGCCTTCTGCTTCTCCCCTTCTCGCTAGACTCATAGGTTTGCTGGAAGAAAACTCTTTTAGGGTTAAGCTCGCCTTCGTACATCACCACTTTTTTATTATTGTGTATGTAACTTTTTGTGTACAATAAAAAATAAAGAATTTCCTGCGGCCGGGCGGCCTGTTATATAAGGAGACAAAACAGCCCAGAGCCAAGTGGTAGGGCATTTGCCCGACTGAATGGCTACCACCACTGGTATAAAGTATGCCGCCATAACAGCTTCTTTTTGTGTTTCAGCATTAGTGTCCAGGTTCCAATCTCCCTTATAAGAACAGCAGCGCATTGCTAGCACCTTTGGTGTTGTAAATGTCCATAGGCGATGGTAACCGCTTTCCATCAAGTGGACCGGTTGCCTATTTGCTGTACTCCTCCAATACAAAAAACACCCTTAAAAACTTGGAAGGTGTTTGGACCAAACTGACTGCCCGCTGTGGCTATAAACATCGGCTTTGGTCATCAGAATACAAGCTTCGCCTAGTTCGAGACCAGTAGGTAACATATTGTAAATATGACTTTAAGACAGTGAAGATATATTATTTCTTTTTTGTTCTAAACCGTTGTCGTCTATGATATGGACCAAAGCAAACTAACAAGGAGTACAATGGTATATACCTACTACATAGCTCTGGAAAATTCTCCACAATATGACATCATTCCACTTGGAGTACATATTGTAATGTCTGTCCTATTTTATGCTACGATGCGTAACGACAATGTTTTTACGCGTCCTGAGGACATGTTGCTTTCTGGAATACAAATTATGTAATCTTTTTAATGCTTTTTTGAAGTGTAACTTCTCTCGAATCATGATTTGAAACTCGACGCTAAATAGAGGTAACTCTATTTAACGTCGCCTTTTCGTTCCATTCGTTACACTACTAAACTGCGAGAGAATTAGATACGAGATTTACATTGTGCAGCACATATTAGAGAGTCAATAAGACCGATAATTAATTATCGCTCAAAAGCGATCTCTTCCAGTAAACTCCCGGAATGAATTAAGATGATAATGGCTATGGTGGTATAAGTAACATATAGTACGAACTACTTACTTTTAATAATAAATAAATAAATTATATATACTTATTAATATATATAAAATTCTCGTGTCACAGTTTTCGTTGCCATACTCCTCCGAAACGGCTTGACCGATTTTGATGAAATTTTTTCTGCTTATCCGGTATCTATGAGAATCGGCCAACATCTATTTTTCATCCCCCTAAATGTTAGGGGTAGTCCACCCCTAAATTATTTTTTTTATTTTTTAGACAAAATTTTTAATTTCTATTTTTTTATGATACAACATACAAAAATACATACAATCCTCAATTTTCACCCTTCTACGAACAATCCCTATTTTTTACCGGGCAGGACGACGTCTGCCGGGACAGCTAGTACCTAATATACATATCTACAAAATCTTGTCTGATATAGCGTATAGCCTTAACGGTAAAAGAATTGTTGTAGAAAGTTGAGTTATGCGCAGGGGTGTTCTCCTCCAGCATTTAGGGAGCGGAGGAGTCATCCCCCTGTTGATGGAGCGAGTTTGCCCTGATTCCCGGGGTACTCTCAAGTACTGAAACGCTAGGATGGGCGTAACTACGTTCTAAGTCTCACGTTTTTCCTACCATAAACGCGGGGCACATGGGAGGAGGGTGGTTTTAGTGGAGTCTCCACACAAGCCGGCGACTGTTTATTTGTATCTTGGTATTCATCCTTATCAAAATAAATCACTTCATATTCAAGACTGCTTCAGTACCTTTATATAACTTTTTGAATTATTCAATTCGGGCATCCCATTAGAAAGATATCACGAGTTTAAAAATGTAAGTATTAGACCACGTGACCGTGACGCTTTTTTGTGAGCGAAAAATCGTGAGACCCCGTCTATATACTTCACTTCAAAAATGCGCAGGCGTGTTCAGTTTACGTATAGTAGAAGAGAGCAAGAAAGAAACTTCTATATTTCTAAAAATCTTAGCCAACAAATTACTTGCATATCAATTTTGTATAGTTCAAATTGAGCGTAGCTTCAATAGACTGAAATGAGGCCATAATTGCCCGGGGATACCTTAATTGCCTGTTCCCCTTTCCACAAAGTTAAGGCTCCCTTCCAACAACGAATGGCGGGCACGTTTACTTAAATACACGCGTATTTAACATGAGTATAATGTAAGGGTGCCCTGTTCCATTATTCTGGCACAATCCAAGACGGGTAAGCGGCCCACTTAGCCCGGTGAGTTATTGTGCAGACTTAGACCGGTTGTTTGAGATTATACTATTGTTAATAACGTATAATACAGTTATTATTTTCATAGTTTACAACTAGGTTTCTTCACGTGGAAAACTCTGGGTAGTAAGCTCTATGAATGAATGAGCACATTTTATTGTCCACCGAAATTAAAACTGCGTTTTTAAAAAATAACATAATAAATAATTGAAGACATGAGTGGATGAAGGTGATAAGTCGCATAATTCCATTTCTGAGTAAATCGAGATAAAAGTTTTACTTTTGTTTTAAACTGAACTGAACTTAACATCTTTTTCAACTTTTTATTTTTTAAATATGCCTTATATCTATGGTCTAAGGTCTGTAGTCATTTCGCATCGATTTATAACCTTCATCTACGCAAAAAAAGCAAAAAATCGAATATGCGACATATCACCTTCATCCACTCGCGTCTTCAATTATGAAGGTACACCACTAAACAAACATACATTCACACAATAACAAAAATTACAAATAAGCGTGTATAATTTCTAATTTTTTTCCTAAATTAAAACGTAGAGTTGTTAAAACAATATCCAATGCGCTCGGCACGCGTGGGTTCGGATCTCATCCTTAACGCCAGTTGAAATGACTATAATAAAACAATATGGCAGCGGTATTAAGACTGTTGGCTAAGTAGAAAAAATACAACCACCCACAATTTATATACGTAACACACTGCTGCAGGGAAGCATGATTCCCGACATCGGAGATATAAGCGCGCGGAAGATGACGCGTCCTCTTTTCGACAGCATTACATGCGGGTGGGAACTTCGCCAAGGGTAGGCGACCGAAGGTGGAAGTCCACCCTCAATGGTCGGCGCGTCCTACATAGGCGGGAACGGAACAAGCTCGCACGCTTACGCTCCTGCTCCGCTACCTCCTTAAGTGGTGCGTCACACCACCCAACGGGTTAACCTTTTCAGAGGGAACCACCACAAATTTGTTGCTGAACTGTTAC
This sequence comes from Dendrolimus punctatus, assembly GCA_012273795.1. Lineage (NCBI taxonomy): Eukaryota > Metazoa > Arthropoda > Insecta > Lepidoptera > Lasiocampidae > Dendrolimus > Dendrolimus punctatus. The sequence goes on from CM022545.1 coordinate 1,002,375, forward strand.
TGCCGAACACACAGCTAATTGGTAAGCACCACAAATTTGTGGTCAAATACACATAATTGAAACGAACGTTGAACTGATGCTTTCTCTCTCTAACTACATAGAATTTGTATTAGAGTAAAAGAGACGATATAATTCTCTTGGTTTTGGCATGGCGCTCTTGATGGCAGCTAGCAGATTATAGACAAAAATTTGGCCCCTTTAAGGGTTAATCAACATCGACCCGCCGCTCAACATAAATCAACCCCCACAGTATTATAGAAAGCCGTGTACAACCTGAAACTTCATGAAACTTGAATGTTCGATGAAAGTAGAAGCCCAGTGGGTTCGAACACACGACAACAACTGGCAAACATCGAAAGTTGTGCCGCAAAACGCGGCGTATACTTCATTATGTAAGGAGACGAAGGCTGCGGTGCCAGTTTAAGCGGGTTCTTATTTTATCGTGGTATACTAGTTGTGCTTGCAACTTCGTCGGCGTATATATTTTTTACGCGGAACTCTATAAAATTCTTATAACATCAGCTATCTCCCAGTAAAACTCTAGTCAAAATGGGGCTAGCCGTTTCAGAGATTACCCGGAAGAACCAATTTGGTTCAAGAACAGCTGGTGCCCCGGTGGTGACAAGAGAAATTATTTTTAAATTCTTTCTTACTTTAATACTCCAATATTGATACTAATATTCTAAATCGGAAGTAATGTGTGTGCCTTTTATTCACGGAAAAACAACGTTAACGATTGTGCTGAAATCTAAATAGTAAGAGATGTAAAAAACCTGTTATCCTAGAGGAGGGAGCGCTTATGCGTAACAGATCGATTTTTTACGGGGAAGTACAACGCATAGATAAAGATTTACAGCAGTATAACGCGTATGAATTTATAGGATGTTTCCCTATATAGAATGGTAATGATAAAGTTACGCTACTGACATGATTGTGCTAAGATCAGCTGTTTTTCCCACTGACCGAGTGTGCTAAACGAGTACTGATGATTGTTGTATGCTAAGCACGTGTCCGTAAGCCGCTTACACGGTACAGAATTCTTGCTTTCAAAATAGTATGAAATTTGACCAAGAAAGTAGGATAGCTTCCTCGTATCCTGCACGAGACAAACTTGTCCGCTGGTGACACTACGAACAAAAACCTTAGCATTTGATTTTTTTTCATTGCATAAGTTCAGTAGACAGGCAGACGGCCCACTTGATGGAAAGCGGTTACCGTCGCCATGGACATTTGCGCTGCTGCTCTCTTAAGGGGACTGAAACCTAGTCATTAATGCCGGAACACAAATCAAGGTTGTTATGGTGGCATACTCTAGACCAGGGGTGGTAGCCATCCAATCGGGAAAGAATCCTACCACCTGGCTGTGGCTTGTTTTGTCGCCTCTTACGATAAGCTGCGCGACAGCAGGAAATTTTATTGTTACATGCCGACGAAAAGTGAATGCACATCTGCCCGTCATAAACTTGGTTCATTACTTTACCGCATTTGGACTTCTTTTATTTACTTTGTGTTTAAAATTTGTAATTAAGAAAAACATTATATTATTATTGTACTTGTTTTATGGCAGTCATTAGGCAGGTGTGTCGAACTGAATTCTAAGAAATCCAATCTATGCGGGCTGGCGGCCATATTGTATCGGTGCAGCAATGGCCGAACGGAAAGATCGGCAGTTTACCGAGAACCACGATCAAAGCAAGACGTGTACATTTGGTAAGCGATATAGTGACGGACTTTGCGCGTGTTATTGAATTGTAAATTTTATACTGGTTGTATCCAGTTATGTTTGTACATGTGTTGTACGTGTTTGTTTAGTTCTAATAAATTCCATGGTAATTCCAACGGCATTTTGATTCGAGTCCTGTAGCTCGTCACAGTACTCATTCTTCGTTTCTGCACGGATAAATATAAAACGCTTTTTTCCGTCCGTTGATATCGCTCCCCGCTAGTATTGCAACCACACCCTTGCAAACCGAGTCCGCAAGAAGAATGGTGTCAGTATATTTCATAGAAAACTGTGAACATTGTTCATTGTGGTTACATTACACAGTTTCATGAAGTTACAAGCGCTGAAGGCTCCACACTTGTATTACTCGTTTTTCTGAAAGTTAACAGTTGCTCATTTTGTATGTATTACATTCTTGGAAGTGAAAAGGTGTGTTTGGTTAATTTATTTTTGGCATTTGCAAGGAGTAATAGTTGTTTTATCTCTGAGGTGTTTGAGTTTTTTTTAACCGACTTCAAAAAAGAGAATAATGTTACAACTTAGGTTCCGACAAAAAGGAATTCCACTCCTAATCTGTAAAAACACATTTTATTACCTGTCGGCATTTGAACTAATTATAATTCTTTTATGATCGTCTTCATTTGTTTACTTATTTATTGGCATACGTCTAGAGAACAACCTGTTGTTTTAGTGTACTCGTTTACGGCCTCTTATGGCTGAATCATTAGCAAGGTGTTGCGGATTACGTCGACTACAATATGGGCATTTATGGCTATTTGTATTTGTTGTATACAATGACGGCCTGATGGAGAGGGGGGGATTTGAGCGAGAACCACAATCGAGGCGAGACGTGTGTACATTCGGGAGTCTCTTGACGGACTTTGCGCGTTTTATTGAATTACGACCTTCTGCATTACGTTTGGGTTTGTTGTGTTCGGTTATATTTGTACCTGTGTTATACGTGTTTGTATAGTTCTAATAAACTCTATAATAATTCTAACGGCATTTTAATTCGAGTCCCGCAACTCGTAACAATAAGTTCTCAATTTGACTGTATGTTTGTTACGCGTTTTTTCCGTCAAATATGGACGGATCGAATTTATTTATTTTAGTAGAAGAGGAATCGAAAGCAACCGTCGACTACAGGCATGTACAGCGTGTTTTTTTTTCTAAAGCTATTAGAGCATTTGCGTAACTAAAAAACAGAAAGTAAATATATGAAAATTCTATATTTAGTGTATATTATGCTGTAAGCCTTCCTAAAATAAAATAAATAAATAAACTACTAAACTTTTCGTTAAACTCTCCACTAAACTTCTCGCTAAATTCCTCACTGTCTTCTTAGAAGTCTCTCGTATCGCACTTGTCGCTTTGCTGTCTTCAACTGAACTACTCCGTGGGCGCACTTTACGCTGCTTATATACCCGGAAGAATCTTCTGGAAGCCATTATTTCAATCTTCTTTTCTTTATTCTTTTATTTACTGTCTGTCCTTTTCTAAATATCTATCCTGAACCTTCTATTCTAGAATTTCGTTATTGTATAATGTATGTGTTTTGTTCATTATCTATCCCTTTCTAAAATATATTTATTCTTGTCTCTTCCTTTCAGAATTTTCTACCTTTTTCTGAAAGTCATGAGACTGGTTTACGTTGCCAGTGTGTTCTACCAACGGTGGCCACAATATCTAAAATTCGTATGCAACGCTAATGTGTATGCAACATACAAAGTGATAAGGGGATGATACTGTCGATTTGCATTCGAATACAAACAGAATATAATCCACCCATTTAATACATTATCGTATGGGCTTTGATTAGTGCCTCCGCTTAATAACTTGATGGTCAAAGGTACAAGAGATGGCGGATAGGTTAAATTCAGTTTCCTCTGTACACATCGTGATCTTCTTTCCTTGTTACAAGGTTAATTTTAGATGAACTTCTTTTATTTTATCGCATAAGTTCAGTTGTATTCTTTTTCCGTTCGATATCGGGTTTTTCAAAAAAAGGTTCAAAAAGTTTCTTCAAAGTGCATTGATAACATCTGGTGTTGGGAATCTTCATAGGCGACGATAACCGCTTTCCAAGAGGTGGGTCGTCTGCCTATCTTCTTTACATTAAAAGTAGCATGTGAATTGACTTTTATAAAATATGTTAAATATTTATTAATTAGTTGGCTCTGTCATTCGACGGTCGCTATTACCGCACCGACAGTTTATTTATTATACTATTCTAGAAATAGCGATATTCGTTTAAAATAAATACGGACTCGCACATTCTGTTACAGTATCTTTACTGTGATAGAAGCCGATTAGTCTGACAATAAGTCGTCCATAATCGTGTTTTAATATATTTGACTTGTACCAAACCTTTTAATCCCATCTATCGCTCAGTAATACAATAGCCTGCTTTATAATTCGACCCCTGGTCATTTAATTCCGGCGTAAATTTTATCAATGCATTAACAGGCCAAATCGATTTACCACTTACATTTTGCCTCCATGGGTGTGCTGTTTTTCTTCAATCTAAATCTGTACATATATTTAAAAAAAACAAAATCCCTATTAATATTATAAATGCGAAAGTAACTCTGTCTGTCTGTCTGTTCCGTTTTCACGTAAAAACTACTGGACCGATTTGGCTTAAATTCGGTACGTATGTAAATTAAATACTGAGGATGGACAAGGGGTAATTTTCATTTTGGCCTATTCGGTCATTTTGGCCTATTTGGTCATTTTGGCCTATTTGGTCATTTTGGCCTATTTGGTCATTTTGGCCTATTTGGTCATTTTGGCCTTTTTGGTCATTTTGGCCTATTTGGTCATTTTGGTCTATTTGGTCATTTTGGCCTGTTTGGTCATTTTTCCTTTTTGGTCATTTTGGCCTATTTGGTCATTTTGGCCTATTTGGTCATTTTGGCCTTTTTGGTCATTTTGGCCTATTTGGTCATTTTGGCCTTTTTGGTCATTTTGACCGTTTTGATTATTTTGGCCTTTTTGGTCGTTTTTGCCTATTCCGTCATTTTAGCCATGTCGGTCACTGTGGTCTTTTGGTCATTTAGACCATTTTGGCCTTTTTGGTCAAGTTTTGTAATTTATTTTGTTGACAGATAGACGGGGCATGGTATATATAATTAACGATATAAAATGAAATGAAACTTCTGTGCGCAAATACATAAAAATGTAATATAATATAACCTGTAGCACTTGCTCTATAAACAAGAGACACGCACTAGAGGTTAACCCGCGGCACAGCCGCGGGGTAAACTCTAGTAAATAAATATATATACATATGTATATACACATACATAAATACACACACGTATATACACACATATATACAAACATCGATTATCCGTGCAGGAACGGAGAAAGAATACAATTTTCTAAACAACCCATAGCCAAGTGGTAGGGTTTTTACTCGACTGGATAGCGACCACCCCTAGCCTAGAGTATGCCACTATAACAAACTTGTGTTGTGTTCCGGTATTAGTGACCAGGTTCTAGTCTCCCTTATGAGAGCAACAGGAAATTTGTAGCACTTTTGGTGTTTCAAATATCCATAGGCGGTGGTAACCGCTTCCCATCAAGGGGACCATCTGCCTGTCTGATGAACTCCTGTAATCCAAAATAAGTTACACTAATATAATAATTATTAGAATTATTAGATTATAATTTTTGAAGCATCGTAAGATCTCTTTGTCTTATAGCAATAGGTAACTGATTCCGGAGACACAGCCTGGACGGTGAAAGAATTATTATAAAAACTGGACGTGATTGCTGGTGTATTTGTGTTATTCTGTATTTAGTGGAGGGGCGCAAATTATGGGAGCTAGATACCTACAAATTGGAAACGTCCCTTAAGATAACGAGGAGTGAAACAATATACTATTATAAAGAAGAGTGAGGATATGAATATTTCGGCGACGATTTATGGGTAACCACATAAATGATTTTCGTAGGAAGTAAGACTCCGAAGGAAATACTAATTAAAGTATTACACCTAAATTATGGACTAGGAGGATTGAAATTCAAGTCGGGTGACCAGCGAACCTCAGCTAATGTTTGCTTTGGGACATTCTTCGGCGTTAATGCACTCGTTTAGCACTTTAAATGAATACCATTCAACTCAAATAAGCTTGACTGTATATGGTGAAGTGGGTGAATGCAATTTAGTAAATATTTGACTTACGAAGTAAATACTTTTTTACTGCGTAAAGTGCAAGCAACAGTATCAAGTACTGACTCAATTTATTAACTACCTAACTAACTGCTGCTTAACTATCCAAAATGAGTCCTGGCTTCTGAAGTGAGAATGCTACACCCTTTTCTGTTCAACGCTGACTCTTGCCAGTCAAAGGCTTGAAGCTGGTCCAGATCAGCCTCCGCTACGTCAGTCCAGCTATATTTGGGCCGACCAACTTGTCACCGTCCTGTTGGTATGCCCAAATAGGCTCTTTCCTTGTAAATATTACGTATGTATGTGTACATATATATATTACTAGCTGTCCCGGCAGACGTCGTCCTGCCCGGTAAAAAATAGGGGTTAATCGTAGAGGGTTGAAAATCTAGGGTTGTATGTATTTTTGTATGTGGTATCATAAAAAAATAGAAATTAAAAATTTTGTCTAAAAAATAAAAAAATAAATTTAGGGGTGGACTACCCCTAACATTTAGGGGGATGAAAAATAGATGTTGGCCGATTCTCATAGATACCGGATAAGCACAAAAAATTTCATCAAAATCGGTCAAGCCGTTTCGGAGGAGTATGACAACGAAAACTGTGACACGAGAATTTTATATATTAGAGATATAATATTTTTTTAGGACACTACCTTCATGCTTTGCAATGATGTAATGTTTGTTGTGCCAGTACCTTTAAGGGCAAAGGGAAGATCAGCGCTAGTTTTAAATGACCAGTAATATGCTGAGACAGATGCCCCTTTCAGGACAAGATTATTTTATGTTAGTTTTAAATTTGTTAACAATTATACCTACACTATCCAATATAATTTGTTCTGAATAAAATTATTTCCTTCTTTCTTTTCACCGGCGAACCTTTTTCAAGGTGGCCAAGTCAGCGCAAGCGATGATCCTTGTTCTCGTCTATTATATTGGTCTCATCCACTGGCTACCCAATTTATTGCTCATTACTATATATTTTAGGGATGGGGTTTAAATAAAGTAACAAAGTACAAACTGACCCTCCTCTTCATATTAACAAATCAGAAAACCGCTGGTGGTCCAAAATAATGAGTTAGCAGTAGATACCATTAATATCTCCGGCGCCAGCATTTGGTTAATAAATAATGTTTTTTGTTGCAGGTAAGGCATTCGGACTCAATGAATAATTTAAATATTGAGGTAAGGTTACTGATTGTATTATTTTTAGTTTATTATTATTATTTATGTTATTATCGTAAAGGCACAAAAAGATGAATAACATTCTCATCTATGTTGGAGCTTTTATTAATAAATATGCAAGGGAATGATAAATGCTTATTAATAGTCTAGCAGTACCTTCGTTGGCGTTGCCATGCTGACGACTTTTTGATTAAACGCGGTACATAGTGCCTTTTCAACCGACTTCCAAAAGGAGGAGGCTCTCAACTTGATTGGTATTTTTTTATGTATGTACACTGATTACTCTGAGATCTATGATCCATTTTACGTGATTCTTTTTTAGATCGATGCGAAATAGTTGCCGTGTGGTCCCCTAAAAAATTAACATAGTTTGGGTAATGTATATTAAAAATGAGAATTTTTAATTAAAAATAGCTTTAGAAATAAGTTATTTTAGGCTTTTTAGTTTTTGAAGTTTTGGCTATATTCGTCTATCCTATAGAAACCATTTTACTTATCATGATAAAAGTGGCCTAATTGTTGAGTGTGAGATATAAGTTAGCTCTGTCTTTAGTTTCATCAAACTCCATTCGGCAGTTATTACGTGATGTTCAAATAGACAGACAGAGATGAATTGTATAAGTTGCAATTTCAGAATCTGCTGGTCTTTTATGAAAAGCCAAAAAGTGTCTTTAAAGGCACGCTTGACTGTGTATCAAAAGGTGTTGTTGCCAACACTATGTACGGCGGTGTAAGTTGGGTGTGACAGAAGAATATATGTGCGGTAAGAATGAATATGATAAGGGAACGTTGTGGATTAAAAGAAGATTTAATAATAAGAGTTGAAAAAGGAATGTTAATGTGGTTTGGGCATGTAGAGAGGATGGATGAAAATAGAATTACAGCACAAGTGTATGACAGTGTTGTGAATGGTAGAATTGTTACCGGTAGACCACGACGTACACACCATGATCAAATAACAGAAGTGTTAAAACTAGGTCAGGTAAAAAGCATATCAAATAAACGTGCATGTACGAAGAGGTTAATGAAAGTAGATGATGACGATGATGCGAAAGTTGTGTGTCAGTATCGTCGCAAGTGGAGATCTATAGTCTCTGCCTGCCTTCATGGGAAATAAGCGTTATAATATGTATATTGTTTTATGGTGCCAAGGGCAAATGACAAATTATATAGTAGCAGTCTTTAGTTATTTCGGAAGGAACCCTCCTGGATATGTGCATGGTCAGACATGCATGTGCCCGATTTTGTATGCTACAGCTGAACTGAAAAGCTCCTCCTTTTAGAAGTACAGTGTAAACTCCATGTAACATCATTTGATTTAACGACAAACTCCCTTTTCCATACAATGATATACTCTATATAGCAAAACACCCACTCTCAATAACGACAACAAGTAAATAATAAAAAGTTATTTTTAAGTTACTAAAATTAGTAGAATCTACGCAGCTGTGTACGTTCTTTTACTACCTGTGCTTGCTTCTTGTGTGCTTTACTATCCTAGCCCGTACTAAACTCGTCTGTCGCGTCATGCATACCGAAATTTTTAAGTAATTTCTTCATTACCAAGATGCATTAACCCAAGATATCAATATAACACGTAAAAAAATACAATAAAATTACTGATGGTGCTTAACCATGCTTGAACAAATAAATTTGATTTGATTTGGTGCAGCAAAAGACGTTAAACAAAAATAATAGAACTTTCTCCATTTAACAACAAATCTCTATAACGACATTAAAATGTCTTCCGTTGAGTGTCATTATATAAAGTTTACACTGTATATGATATAATATTAAATATCTCTGTGTCCCATTACATCTTCATATGTTGAAAGACAATAATTCATACATAAATTTTATTATCACTCTTTCCTTCTTCACGCAGATTATATTATGATGCTCTCGGTCCCCTCTTGCATTATCTTTATGACATGTATGGTGCAAGACAAAGAACATATGCGGATACGGGATTCTTACAGTTTGTAAGATGGCGTTTTAACTTTTGATTTTCTACTTGACATTAATCTCGAATATTACCGTAGCCTTATTTTTGTTGATTAATTTATAATACTTCACAGTGCGCGGGCTTCAGCGACTTCTATTTCAGATAGAAATTTATCCTATAAATAAGACTAATTTAAAAATATGTGGATGTGTAATGGAAATAAATATACAATTAGGACTTGTTACCATAGGAACGCATGTATAAACGTTCAATAACACAGTATATCACAATTTAAGTGGAACGCGACCTAAGTCACACAGTTAAATTTACGAATGACGGTGGAAGCCTGTATGGCACTCTGTTATTCGTGCCTACCCCGCAAGGGACCTGGCGTGAAGTTATGTATGTATGTATGTACGGTGGAAACAAATATAGTGTTTGATTAGTGTTTAGCTTTAAATAACAGTTTCAAATAGTATTTCAAAGGGAATTTAAGTGAATGCATGTCGTTTCTTTGTCCTTTCAGAGAAACACATTGTTTTTATTCCTTGAATTCATTACTTTAAATAATAAAGAGTTTTCTTATATATGTATATGTGGCAATGATGTATCTTGAAAGCATGGTGTGATAAATGTAAGACTATATTCCTAAACGAGCCCATAGTGTGAAAGAGATGACATCCGCTAGAAGCTCACCATTTAAGCCACCTTCCAACGGACCGCTATAAAACAGGGTTGAGCACTGAAAAAGACATCAGCTCTTGAGATTTCGGCCTCTAGGTGTGAAGTCCTAATCGCATGCGACGCTATCCCGGTTTACGAGTATCGTAAATCATTCATACTTTCTTATCTTGTTACTGCAACAGTATATCGCAGCGGCGTACTTAAGTTTTGCGTTAGGAAGTTAATTAAGTTATATCAATGTATTACTCAAACTGCGGTAGGTGCGCACCAAGAAAGGATTTTTAAAAATTCTACCCCTAACCACCTAAGTAGGTGAAAAAGGGGATAAAAGTTTTTATGAGAATGTGTAATTTTCAAAATAAGATTCACGAAATTGTATATACCTGCTTATGTTTTTTTTTTCAATTTAACCTCCTTCATGGTTTAAGAAAGAGAGAAATATGTATCTTGAATATTTTTACTGCCGCTGTATAATAATTTATATCAATCAGATTTTTTACATTAGCATCTTTATCTATTTAGTTTTTATTTATTTATCGAAACGCATATCGAATACATCTAATATCCTATCCATATATATGTAACAACTTATTCTATTATTACGAGTCGCGAGACTCGAATTGAAATGCCGTTAGAATTACTATAGAGTTTATTAGAACTATACAAACACGTATAACACAAATATAACCGAACACAAAAAATCTAAATTTAAGGCAGAAGGTGTTATAGCAAATAATACGAGATCACAATCTTGGTTTAAGCCATTTAATATTTTGAGTGACAATTTCATTATTAGTTTTTCATAAACAAAATGCAATTTAGATTAAAACCTAACACCACCCCTTAATCTAAATTGGTTTGAGTCCAAAATAAGAAATGCAAATGAGATTTTTATCTTTACACAAAGGCTTCGTCAAGATATCCGCAGGCATCAAATCCGATGACAAATAGTTTAAGTTAACTATTCCCTCATTAACCACCTGTCTTATAAAATGATGCCTGATATCAATATGTTTGCTTCTGCTATGCTGAATTTGATTGTTGCACAACTTCTGAGCTGATTGATTATCGTTATACATAACAATCAAAAAATGTTTCTGCAAACATTCAAACAAAAAACTTCTTATAAATTTGGCTTCTTTGGCTCCATCAGACAAAGCCATGTATTCAGCTTCAGTGGTCGAGAGCGCAACTGTTCGTTGCTTTCTGCTCTCCCAAGACACAGCTGAACTGCCAACGTTGAAAACAAAGCCAGTATAAGAACGTCTATCAAGGTGATTAGACGCCCAGTCTGCATCTACGTAGCCTGTAACAGTTAAAATAGACTTTTCGTAAACTAGACTAAAATTAATTGTACCCTTCAAATAACGCAATACTCGTTTTGCTGCTTTCCAGTGCTGTTCTGTATTACAGTTATTGAATTGGCTTAACATGCTGGCTGCATATGCAATATCTGGCCTTGAGCATACTGCAATGTACATTATACTTCCAATTAAGCTCCTGTATTGGGAAATCATGTCACCATTATTACCTTTCTCTAATTTTAATCCAGGTTCAAAAGGCGTTTGCACTGGTTTACAGTCTGTCATTTTAAATTGTTCTAAAACCTTCCTTATGTAATTTTCTTGATCCAATATAATTTTTCCTCTCTCTTGCCTTATCCTCATTCCCAATACATGCGTGGCTGTACCAAGATCCCTCATTTCGAATGTTTTCATTAAATCCGCCTTAACTTTATTTTTTATTTCACTGTCCTTGCTAAATATCAATATATCATCAACGTACAAGGCCAATATAATGAAATTCTCTTTATCAAAATATCTCATATAAACACATGGTTCATTGTTAGATTTCTTAAACTGTAGACTCAATAAAGTTGTATCAATTTTATCATACCAAGCTTTAGACGCTTGTTTTAGTCCATAAATGGCCTTATTCAATTTAAATACTAAATTCTCCTTTCCTCTTACTTTGTACCCTTCTGGCTGTTCCATATAAACTGTCTCCTTTATATCTCCATTTAAGAAAGCAGTTTTAACATCCATGTGTTCAACTTGCATGTCCAAATTGGCTGCCAAAGCAAGTAAAATGCGTACAGTGGAATATCTTACAACAGGTGAATATGTTTCCTCATAATCTATTCCAAATTTTTGAGTGAATCCCTTGGCTACTAAACGAGCTTTATACCGCAGCAATTCTCCATCAGGGCCACGTTTCTTTTTAAATATCCATTTGCACTTTATTGCTTTCTTTCCAACAGGAAGTTCAGATAGTGTCCAAGCATTATTTTGTTCAAAGGATTGATATTCATCATTTATGGCAGCTTTCCAATGATCACTTTCGGGTCCCGATAATGCTTCTTGAATTGTTAAGGGCTCATCGCTGCAGTTAATAATTGTTGTTGCAGTTGCTGCCCGTTCAACAGTATCTTCAAATTCATCCGAGTACGAGTCAGAAGCCATATTCGGTGTCCAAGTTGGATCTGAGGAATCATCAGGAGTCGAGATCGACTCTGTACTCGATTGTGACTGAATTTCAGAGGAGTCTGAAATATTAATTTGGTCACTTGTTTCAAATATATTATCAGTAAAATTTAATGAGCAACTGTCTGTATTTGATTTATTTTTCTCCAAATTCAAACTCAAATCCTTTACATATTTATTCTCTAGGAAACATACGTCTCTTGACTTAAGACATTTAGCAGGATTGTTTAGATCAACTAAACGATATCCTTTAGATTCGGAACAATAGCCAACAAATATGTATTCCTTACTTTTAGCGTCTAGTTTCTTGCGATTTTCTTCCGGTACCATAGCATATGCAACACATCCAAATACTTTCAAGTTAGATAAATCAACTTTGTTACCTGTCCACACCTCTTCTGGTGTGCTACCTCTAACTGCTTTCGACGGGCATTTGTTTTTGATGTAAATTGCAGTATTCACTGCTTCAGCCCAAAATTCTTTACTTAGACCTGAATCCTGTAACATGCACCTTGCAGCTTCCATAATGGTGCGGTTTGCCCTCTCCGCCACACCATTTTGTTGTGGGGTATATGGAATTGTCGTCTGGTGTTTTATGCCATGTTCTTCAAGATATGTCTGAAAAACGTTACTAGTATATTCACCGCCATTGTCAGTTCTAATCATTTTAATTTTCAGTCTGGTCTCATTTTCTACCACAGCTTTAAATCTTTTAAATGCAGGTAGCACTTCAGTTTTGCTTTTGATAAAATAGCCAAATGTCATCCTGCTAAAATCATCTATAAATGTCAAAAGATATTTAGCACCACTGAAGGAACAAACTGACATTGGACCGCAAAGGTCGGAATGTATTAAACCTAACTTTTCAGTCGCTCTTGTATAAGATCTTTTTGGAAATGGTAACCGGGACTGTTTTCCTTCCAAACATGCAATACAAGGTAAAAAGTCACTGGTTGTGAAACTTATACCATTTGCCAGTCCTTGTTGTAATAGCTTCATGCTTCTTATATTGAGATGACCAAGTCGCCGGTGCCACAATTCAACATCCGATATGTTTTTGGTTTGTAGTTGACTTATATAGGCAGATTCTTTATTTATATTATCGTAGACTTCAATATCAAGCATATAAACTCCATTTATCTCCTTACCAGTAGCTACAAGTTCATTGTTGTAAATAATTTCACATTGTCTTCTACTAAACTGAACTTTGAGACCCTTAGCTGTTAATTTACTGACAGATAACAGATTAGTGGCCAAATCTGGTACATAAATTACTTCTTTGATCATAGTGGGAACTGAGTGGCCTTTTAGCATGACTTCAATTTCACCATAGCCGCAACTTAACATTTTTGATTATTCGCAATGGATATATATTTAGGTGAATCCATTACATAATGTTGTAAATATTGTTTATTGTTTGTCATGTGACTAGTTGCCCCCGAATCAATATACCATGCTGAACCGCTTATATTTGTGGCTAAAGCTGTCAACAATGTGCCGTCCCATATATTATCAATTTCTGTTACCAAATTACACTTATCCATTTCATTGACTTTAAGTTGATTTCTTTTCATGCATTGTTTTATAGTATGGCCTGTCTTTTTGCAGTGAAAACATTTATGTTTGCGATTTTTGTTAAAATTTGTGTATAGCGCATTTTCTCCGCTGTTTTCGAAATCACGTCGCATGTTTTCTTGAAGAAGTTTCGTTTTTACAATTTCAGACGTAAGCTTTATATTTGAATGTTCCAGTGCCATAATTAATGGATCATAATCAGTAGGTAAGCCACTCAACATCAAAACAGCTAAGAAATCGTCTTCTATTGCATAATTTATATCGCATAGTTGTTGATTTATATCACATACCTGCATCAAGTAATTTTCCATGCTTTTAAACTGCTCTAATTTCAAACCAAACAAGTTCCGCAGTAATCCAAGTCTTCTGCATAACCCTCGATCCTCGTATGCCTTCTGGAGACGTCTCCAAGCATCGTGTCCTGTTTTTGCATCACGAACATGTGAAAGGGACGAAGGCAGTATCATCAAGCATATCTTTGCCAATGCTTTTTGTTGTTTGCGCTCATCTGTTACGATTGGCGTATTATCACTCGATTCTTCAATACAGTCCCATAAGTCCTCGTGAATTAAATACATACGCATCATAAACTTCCACGTGCCATAATTTGACATTCCATTTAGTTTATCAAAATTAAATGAAGACGCACCAACATTTGCTCCGTTTCCGGAAGAACTCGCCATTGTGAAACTAATTTATTTTTTGTTGTATTTTATTTTTGTAGTAAAATAAATAATTAATTATGAGTATATTATGGCGCGTGTCGTAAGCCCATAACCTGTTATAGCAAATAATACGAGATCACAATCTTGGTTTAAGCCATTTAATATTTTGAGTGACAATTTCATTATTAGTTTTTCATAAACAAAATGCAATTTAGATTAAAACCTAACAGAAGGTTGTAATTCAATAACACGCGCAAAGTCCGTCACTAAATAGATTACCGAATTTACACAAGTCTTGCTTCGATCGTGGTTATCGCACAACTGCATCACCTCTCAATTGGGGCATTTCTTTATACTGCACAGATGCAATATGTCCGGCCACGTGGACCACATTTCCTAGAATCAGTTTGTACTTTAAATCGGAGCCACCTGGCTACTGATCACAATACAATAATAGACCGTAAAAGATTACAATACACTGGGCTGTTTTTCTTAATCACAAATTTTAAACACAAAGTAAATAAAAGAAGTCCAAATGCCAAAATGTAATAAAATGTGTTTCTACAGGTATGCAGTGTGTGAACTTGTCTTTGTCGGCTTTTAGGTCGTAAGAAATGCTGGTGAACGTGTTCGGTTCAGTTATTGAAAGGGGCGAGGAGCTCGATGATCCGTCACTTGTCATTATTGTTTGACGTTAATGACAGTGACGTTTGCACAGATTAAATACCACTGTTAGTACAAATTTTACTCGCCACACCTGTCACTTATTTCTAGTATCTCTGGCAGTAGGCAGTAGGTAGATATATAGCAGGCAGCTTTACATCTCGAAGCATTAGCTGTTATGATGTCTTTAAAGCGTTTTATTGCCTCTAAATGGGGTTTGGATCATTAAAATGGGGATGTAAATTTAATTTTAATTTACGCTGGTGTCGGCTGAGACTTGCTATTGGCTATAAAACGAATTAACTTTACGACAGGTTCACACGGTAATCGCTGTACGGTAGTCAATATAAATGTTATTTATGTGTTTTCACTATGAAAATCATCAAAAAAACATCTTTCATGCTGCCCTGCATGTACATGTTTGTTTTGCCTTTAAAGTCTGTGTGGCTACAACAAACACAATTAATTGAATTACCTCGCTTTTTTATAACAATGTTACGAGTTGCAGGACTCGAATTAAAGTGTCGTTAGAATTACTATAAAGTTGATTAGAACTATACAAACATGTATAACACAAGCACAAATATAACCGAACACTACAAATCCGAACGTAATACGGAAGGTTGTAATTCAATAAAATGCGCAGTCCGTCACTAGGGTTCCCGATTATAGTACACAAGTCTCGCCTCGATCGTGGTTATCGCTTGACTAACTCCCCCCCTTCATCAGGTCATCGTTTTATGCTGCACAATTGCAATGTCCACGTATCATAATCCTAAACACCTGGCTAATGAGTCGACTGCAACGGCTATAAACGAGCACAATAAAATAATGGACTGTTCTCTAGAATTATTAATAAACGCATGCATTAGTAAACAAAAAAAATCTAAATGCTGAAAGGTAATAAAATGTGTTTTTACAAGTATGTAGGAGTGAATTTGTTTTTTTCGGCGTCTAGGTTGTAACAATAATAACCATAAATAAAATTAAAACTAAATAATTAAAATTACCAAGTTGGCGGTAGGTCATTACTAAACCGCTCGCATTAAATCGCGGTGTGTTATAAGCCTAAGAGGCGCATACCCTCCTATGAAAAAAATATACCTTTACAAATCTACATACAAAGTTTAAGATATGTTATTGCTACTTAACAGTAGCATATTTTCAAAATGACCATACAAAATGCAAGTCACTGTCCCACGACCGTCAAACAAATTCTCTATGCGCAGTTTGTTAAACAACTTCACATTTAAAAGTAGGCAAAAAAGATGACTTTAACCAAGCATTTATTACCATCGCGGGAGCAAACGAGCATTTGTGTTTTACGACTTCGTTTTTGAATGGGTTGTATTGTGAATTTTGTATGAAAGGATGAGCGTATAGCGGGGCTGATCGATGGATTTCCTTACATACATTTCATGGTGTAGTGAGTTGCGGTAGCTTGGTGGTTAATGCACTTGCGTCCCAGACATGAATGTTTCGGGTTTAAATCGTGTTCTGATCGAATGTGCATATTGTTACAATTACCACGTGCTAACTGTGAAGGAAAACATGGTGATGAAACCTTTACATCAAGATAACCTATGTGTCAAACTTGACAAGCCGCCTTAAAAAAGCGTGGTTGGTATACCTACTGTCCGTTCCGTTAAGAAGTTTGGTGGGGCCAGCCCAGCAGTGGGACAATTATAGGCTATTGTTATTATATTTGCTGATGTATTTGGTTCAAGGTGTAGAGTAGCTTGCAGAGGCTGTTTTCCTAGGAATAGGATAACACAGGCCTTACTAAAGACGACCACTCGATATCGCGTGATCATCTGTACGACGAAGACTCCCATCACAAGACATCGCGTGATTAGCAATGAACAACAAAGTCCTTCTAATTCTTGCAACTCTTCTCTTACCCATACCATCTCTATATGATACTCTTTATGGGTAGAAGTAAAACCTATTACAATAAAGTATCATACTCAGAGTAAGGTAATATTCCTTTAATGGTAATTAGCGATAATTTAATATTTTTTTAAATGATAAATTTTTTTATTTTCTTCCGAAATTACGACAAAGTATAAAAGTATGCATGTATTTAGAATCTTCTCACCCAGTTCTACACTCGACACTGAGCGAGAGATACCCAGCAGCACTTTAAATCACACTGACATGAATGGTACAGTACGAGTGGCGTGCGAACGTAGCAAACCAGCAATGGATGGCGTGTCAGCAATTAAACTCGTAATTGTCGGTTCGAACGTGGTTTTGTTGCATTGTTTTGGTACGGAGGGATATCTATGTATCCAGTATATTGTAAAGATTTATTGACTTGCTTCATAAATGTCCGTAATGTAGATTATTATAGCGGTTTTAAATAATATGTTTTGTATGATAGTGCAGTTTTAAAATTAGATTTTTGGTTAAAATGACAAATGATTATAGCCTATTAATTATTACTGTTGCTTACGTAAAATATGTGAATATGTCCGTAAGCAGAATTTGTTATTGTTTGCCGGGTATGTATACATATTTATAGCTGTAAGACATTTTGGATGGGGTATCGATATACAGCACCTGGATTTCAAGTATTTGGAGGGGTGGAGGGGAAGGGTAGGGATGAATACTTAGCCCTTCTGCAGTCTCTTTATCAAATTTTTTTTGAGATATTAATGTATTTGAAATATAGCCTCACTTATGTTTTTCACTAATAATGCACTTATAAATCCAAAGTTGAAAAATCCAATTAAAATCTAATAAACAGCATAAAAAGGTGTAAAATAGGCCAAAAACACGAAAAAGTTGTTGAAAATGAAATAAAATACAACTAAGTAATTGACATAAATAGCAAAAACAAGAAACTTGAAAATCATAAAACTTATATATTTTAGTATAAGCACACACACACACACACACACACACACACACACACACACACATACACACACACACACACACACACACACACACACACACACACACACACACACACACATACACATACACACACACATACACACACACACACACACACACACACACACACACACACGAACACACGCACGCACGCACGCACGCACGCACGCACGCACTCACAGACACACACACACACACACACACACACACACACACACACACACACACACAAATAACTTCACGCCAGGTCCCTTGCGGGGTAGGCACGAACAACAGAGCGCCATTCAGGCTTATTCTTGCTTCACTTGCTTCTTTGACATTCAAAGCTCTTGTCATGCACGCTCGTCTGTTCTTAAGACTCCTGACATCACTTTCTGCTAGTACACGATCAATTTGATCATGGAAGGTGTGTCGTGGCCTTCCGCGACTTCTACATCCATCCACTTTTGCATTGTATATCTGTTTGGTCATTCTTTTATCATACATTCTTTCCAGATGCCCGAACCACCGGAGCATTCCTTATCTTACCTTCACCCCGACACTCTCTTTCAGACCAACTCTCTAAGTATAAGCAATTCAGGAAAGCCTTGCCTGAAGACTGAACACCTCTCTGAGCTACTGAAGATGCCCCAGACATTCGCGCCTGGAGATCGTTTTAGATCCAAACTCCAGCCCAATTGGTTTCAGTAATGGGCAACAGAAGACATTTTATTGAAAATTTTGTTCAATGTCTGGACGTCACCAATAATGACCCGTGGGTCGTCTGCCTGTCTACTGAACTCGTGCAATGCAAAATAAAATAAAAACATGATGTCCATCGTTATATAACATTCACCGCTTACGATGTCAAACCAGTTTATCTTTCAGTAGACATCATCAAGCCTAATTACAGCATCGGAAATTGTTTGTCAAGTTGCCGAAACATCGCAAAGCCGTCCCCTTCCCAAAAAAGACTCCTTAACGTGATTCCTTGTGACAAAAAGAATTTCAACAATGC
Source organism: Dendrolimus punctatus (assembly GCA_012273795.1). Lineage (NCBI taxonomy): Eukaryota > Metazoa > Arthropoda > Insecta > Lepidoptera > Lasiocampidae > Dendrolimus > Dendrolimus punctatus. Next base: position 1,021,372 of record CM022545.1, read on the forward strand.
TGTCGTATCTAATCAGCTTCGCGTTTACGAACGCTTTGCCTACATAAGAACGAGCATTCAAAATGAGGGGGAATAAGGCCTCTTACACTGACAAACTTTAAAAAGAAATGTATTTTTGAAAATTGGCAGAAAGTTTTAATTTGAACTTATAGGTGTCATGCTGTGTAAGTTTTATTTTTCTGCTAACAACTGCCTCACAGTTGTAAATTTTGTATATAGAATTCTCCCACGGAAACCGCAGATTTTTCCAAGATAAAAGCATATTTGCTATTCCAGACTACAATCTATCTCTGTAGCAAATTTGATCATGATCCGTTCAGTCGTTATGGCGTGATTGTGCAACAAACATTCATGTAAACTTTCGCATTTATAATATTAAAAACAAATTTACAATGTACATTAATATAGATTTCTATACAATTAAAAATATTCTATATACATATTGTTGTTAGGTGCGAGCGAAGAGGTACGCACATGGGATTGGAAGGAAACGTCAGTTTTATCAACCAAATGCTTTTATTAACTTACACAGCCGTACGTGATTCTTCTCCGCAGGGTTGTCCCTACACGCACAAAATTAAATAACGACGCACTGTCCCGACAATAAAACGTCTCACACAGAATACCGCCGCCAATGTTGTGTACCATCTCTTGCTGCTGCGGTGCTCACCTCCAAATTTACCACGCGTCGCGCGCTTCTGAATCTCCTTTTGAACTATGCTCAACTCCTCCTTCACTCAACTGCCCACTAAACTTTTCACTAAACTCACCAATAAACTGGTCACTGTCTTTTACTAATCTCTTCTTCCACCTCTCTAAACTTGGTACTATCTTCTATTAAACTTCTCCCCCGATTCTCTCGTATCGCACTTGTCGCTTCGCTGTTTTGCACTAAACTACTCCATAGGCTTACTATTATTTTCGTTATTCTTTTATTTATTGTCTGTCGCTTTCTAAAAATCTATCAATTTTTATCTTTTCCCTCCTGAACCTTCTATTCTAGAATCTCGATCTTCATTTCATTATTCTTTTGTTCATCATCTATCCCTTTCTAAATGTATCACAGACGGCTTAGAACCTTTAAGTCTCAGAAGAGACGTAGGCGCTCTCAGCGCGTTCTACCGTCTGTATAATGGGGAGTGTTCTGAGGAGCTGTTTGGTTTGGTACCTACATCGCCATTTTACCACCGCACTGCTCGCCGGCGACTGGGAGTTCATCCACACTTCCTTGACACCTGGAAGTTATCCACTGTACGTGGCGCTCGCTCTTTTATGCCATATGTGAGCAAGCTGTGGAATGAGCTCCCTTCTGCGGTTTTCCCAGAGCGCTACAATATGGGGCTCTTCAAAAAGGGCGTAAACAGATTTTTAAAGTCTCAACGAGGTAGGCAACGTATCAGCTCCCTTAGTCCTTGTCTTGTCCTTTCAGAAATTTTTACCTGTTTCTAAAAGTCTTGAAACTAGCTTACGCTACCAGAAAGTTCTACCCTCAGTCGCCACAATATTAATATTTAATACATATATTTTTTTTTTTTAACCAGTCTTCCTGCAAAATAATACCTCTTAATTGTAATACTAATAACAAAAACATACAGAAAAAAGTTTGTGAAGAAACCTCAGAGCTGCTTGTACTGAACAAACGGATTGTGTAAAGGGCTTCTATAGCGACCCCCTTCACAGAGAAAAAAGGGGGTGGGCCAATTTAACCCCCCCACAAGTTCAGTGAAATCTTTTGTGACAAACTCGTCAGAACTGGGGTAGAAACGGGTATCTGAAGGAAAGTTTATTCCGCCGACTGTTCACCTTTTAAGCGTGTTACTTTTGACGTAACTTGATCATTTCATTTGGAGTCGAGTGTGTTGCTGCGTACGAATATTTTCGAATGGGAACAATTTTTTTGATAATCCTTTGTCGCATGTGTGTTACGTACTTTTGTGAAAGTTGCCTATTTTTCCTTAAAGAGGTTGCGTTTGACTTTATCTGTTTTCTCTTAGAGGCGTTTCCAGCCCATTCGAAATATAAAAGTTTTTTTGGCGATACCTTGAAAAATAGTCACAAATTTGGTTTCGTAGATGTGTTTTAAAGCAAAAGATCGGGAATTGTCGCTAATTATTGACCTTTCAAGCGGGAGAATAGGCGTATTACATTGGGACATAAGCTTCAAATGTGTTGTCACGTGCGAATATTTTCAAATAGGAACACTTTTTTGATAATCTTTTATCGCATATGTGTTACGTACTTTTGTGAAAGCTGCCTATTTTCCTCAAAAAGGTCGGCGTTCGACTTTATCTCGCCTATTTTCTATTCTCTTAACGGTATTTCCGCCCATTTGAAAAATAATATTTTTTTTGGCATATCTTGAAAAGTACTTACAGTTTTTGATTTGTAGTGATTTATTTCAATTAATATTTTTTAAAATTTTATTTGATATATTTTATACCACACTAGCCATAGAGCGGGTGCAGCGCGTGTGCGGGGCGAGCGCGGGAATGGCGCGAAGCGGGCGCGAGGCGGCCGCATGACGTATGCGGGTGGACTTCAATAAATGCAATATGAGATCTATTGATGTGTCATAAGACTTAAAATACATACAATGAATTTCAAAGCGGGTTAGACGCGGGTGCTGACGCGCGTGGCTTTCTCTTAGCGGGCGCGTGTCGTCTGAACGCGGCCTAATCTCGCATATGCCTTACGCACTACCTATTTTTCCTTACAAAGGTTTGCGTTTGATTTCATTTCACCCGTTTCCTCTTAGAGATAATTCCCTGAATTCAAAAGATTAAAAGGTTTTTTTGGTGAGATCTTGAATGGTGATAATGGCTTTGTGGTTTTGTTTTCAACAAAATATACTCTGAGCTCGTTAATATTGAATTTTTGGTTAAAATTACGAATACTTGAAACATATTCATTATTTGACGTGTAAATAGTGCTTGAGGAAATTTTCAATTATTTCTATATTGAAATTTTCTATATTTTGCCTGATTACCATTATGTTCAAACGATTATAAGGACTTGACAGTTTCGCAGCTCAACTAATGCAAATGTAAACCAGGCCTTATACCAATGTTACCATCAACAACTCAAGCTGAATTTAACAACTACAGTGTAAACTCTATATAACGACACTGAACGGACGGTGCATCTTATGGCGTTATAAAGAGGTGTCGTTAACTGGAGAGTAGTCTGTTATTTTTGTCTGACGTCTTTTGCTGCACCAGTAATTTTATTGTATTATTTTACTTATTTTATTAATATCTTACAATATTGAGGCATCTTGGTGATAAAGGAAGTACTTAGAAACTTCGGTATTCATGATGCCGACAGTCGAGTTTGTTACGAGCTAGGATAATAAAGCGATAAAAGAACATACACAGCTGCACAGTTTTTATTAATTTCAGCAACTTAAAAGGTACTTTATATTACTTAATTGTTGTCGTTATAGAGAGTGGGATAATTCTAGAGTGTATTATCGTACGGAAGACGAGCTTTTTTATCCGTATCTAGTGACTTTTACGGAAAACGAGCTTTTTTTTTTTTGAGGCGAGGGAAAATGACTAACCGATTTACGCACTCTCTGGGCCGTCACTAGGAAACGGCACGAATCCACGGGGGGCGGTAACGCTAGCAATTGTATGCTTTATTTTGCGTTCCGTCCGCTATGGACTGCACAGAGGAGTGTGGAGACTCTGAGTGATGCCGCACGGGCGAGTAACCTCAATACCCACTAAAAACCCCCTCCTCCCTGACGACCCTGCGCTTTTGTGTGTTGGAAAGACTGAGATATAGAACATAGTTACGCAACAGTCGATCCAGCGCAATAAAGTGCTTGAAGTGTGCCCGGGGAGAACACACTCCACTTCGAGACGGGGGTAGTTGTTAAATCCCTTGCTTTACCTAGTAGCTAAGGGCCCCCTCGTTCCGGAACCTAACTCAGGGAGGGAGTAATGCGCGTACCTGCCTCTCCGGGTGCCGGCTGAAGGCCGGCGACCTCGAGAAGAGACCGTAGTACGCGCCGAAGGACTTCGCTCCCTATCCCTTTCTGCGGCCTCTTTGAGAGACATTACTGCCTCACAAAAAGTAACCGCAGCATCCCAGCGGTCGTCGCCCTGCAACATGGCCGTTACCAAGTCGCCGAGCGATCTGACGGCTCCTACGTGTGTCTCGAGTTCGAACCGCTGCGGCGCCCAGGCAGTGCACTCGACAAGCGTATGAAACGCCGTATCGGGCGCGCCACACTGTCGGCAATCCGGAGAAGGCAAGCAGCCCACAATGCGAAACAGATACTGATCGAAACAACCGTGTCCGGTCAGTATCTGTGTCGTCCTGAAAGTCAGGGTTCCGCTAGTGCGGTTGACCCATTCCTCCAGCTGAACATGATGGCCTCCGGCCCGAGGACCGACCCCTGTGGAACGCCGCACGCGACACGTCGCCGACCTAACTCGTGATTGACAGACTCACCGCCCTCCCAAAGGATGTGTCGATCTCGCAGGTACTCGCCCAACAGCCTCGTGAGGTACGGGGGGACTCCGTGTGCACGGAGCCCCTCCCTGATCGTCTCATGAGGGAGGCTGTTAAAGGCGTTCGCTATGTCTAGCGACACCGCAAGAACGACGTCCTTCGCTTGGACGGCTTCGTCCGTCACCGTTCGCAGCGTCTCGAAGGCGTCCATCGTGGAGCGCCTCCGCCGAAACCCGAACTGCGTATCTGATAGCCCCGGCTCCACAGTGTCTAGATGATTCACGAGCCGCTCCGCCAAGATCTTCTCGAAGACCTTGGCGACCTCGTTCAGCAGCACTATGGGCCTGTAGGCGGACGGATCGTCGGGAGGCCGACCTCCCTTGGGAAGAAGGCACAAACGCCTCTCTTTCCATTGCGACGGGAACCTACCTGCGCGAATACAGGCTTCGAAGAGGTCCCGCAGCTGGCTGCGTAGATGTTTTGCAGCCAAGAAGAGGAGTCGACCTGGGACCCCGTCGGGTCCCGGAGCCGTCTTCCTGCCCCGGAGCCGGTCCAGGGCAACGTCAAGTTCCCCCTCGGAGATGGAGTGAGGCTCCTCATCCGTGGGGGTGTCGGGAATGGGTGGACCCATACTGGGGGAGTGAAGTTCCCCGGATCCGGGAAGAGCCCATCGATTACCGAACGGAGCACCTCGGGTTCGAGCGTTTCCGTGACCGTGGATGTGCAAGGCCGCAACTTGTTGCGGGCCCCACGGTACGGACGCCCCCAAGGGTCCCGAAAATCAACCAAAGCCAAGTGATTAGAACGCTTAAGGAAGTTTGTCGTTAAGTAGAGTGACGTTACATGGAGTTCACACTGTGTAAAGTAAAAAGCCCCACATACTAACCCTACCGACGAATGAAAATGTGGCATAACCACAACATATTGATATAAATGGTTCTTACTTTCCTCTAATTTATTAATTGGGTCGGTTAACGAATGAATTTATATTCCGTGCCAAGGCCCCTTTGTTAGTCTATAATTAATAAGTAATATACATATGAACAAAACGCTTTGTAATCCTTATATATAATGTAATAATAATTCCTCTCGCAAAAAAAATATGGATATCCCTTAATCTCTCACGGGCTGAACTGATTTAAAGTACGTTGTCATAAAGCTACGGTTCATTTGATAGCGATTAGCGAGTTTTCAACATCAATATTTGTTAATTACTTATTTTATTTATTTGAGTATTTTTCGAATAAAACATTGACAATACTCATTGACGCTTAACATCTTCGTCTTCCGTAATCACGGCTACTGAGAAGTGTCCAAAACGTCGTAATAATAACAATCAAATAAATTACCACGCTTAAAATCGTTAGAACGTAGTTTTATTGTGTACTAGCTGTGCCCGCCACTTCGTCCGCGTGGAATTTGATTTCAAAACCACCGATTTTGAAATATTTTTCATTGATACTCCGCTCCTATTGGTCTTAGCGTGATGATATATGATAGCCTCGATAAATATACTATCCAACACTGAAATATTTTTTCAAATCGGACCAGCGGTTCCTGAGATTAGCGCTTTCAAACAAACAAACTCTTCAGCTTTATAATATTAGTATAGATATAACTAGTTGCGAAAATTTAAGAATATATTTTAAAGATGTGTATATAGGAAATAAGCGTTTAAATATTCTTGTACAACCCGCAAGAGTTAACTTGAGACTTGTGATACTGACTCGATCGTACGCGTCGATGGTGAGAGCGGTAAGAAGGCGGGGGTCGGGAGGGGAGTGCGCATTCCGCTCAGGTCTCAAGTTAACTCTTGCGGATAATAAGTATTAATCGCTATCAAAGCGACCACAGCTTTACCTAGCAAACGTTAAGGTCAGGTCAGACATAAATAGCAATTTTGTATACGCACGTTATTATTCTACTATTCAAATGAGTTTAATCATTAGCGAGTCGCTTTGCTTATACTGCTGCAAATTAACAGAGAGATTAGAGTGGTGTTCGCTGTTTTATTATAACTTACTGGATTAATATGTTGTTAGATCCAAAATGCCGCACTCAGAGTTGTTAAGTGACGGTAACCTTAATTACAATTTAAAATATCGTGCTTACTTTTACTGATTCTAAGGCAAATAAAGGCGAAGGCAGGCAGACTGGCGCCGTAACGCGTTACGTAACGAAGCGATTTACCCTCCTATAAGAAGTTCTCATTTCAAAACAGACATAACGAACAATAAATTGTTTATATTCAATTAATAATTGAAGACGTGAGTGGATGAAGGTGATATGTCGCATATTTGGTTTTTGCTTTTTTTGCGTAGATGAAGGTTATAAGTCGATACCAAATGACTACAGACCCTAGACCATAGATATAAGGCATATTTAAAAAATTAAAAGCTGAAAAAGGTGTTAAGTTCAGTTCAGTTTAAAACAAAAGTAAAACTTTTATCTCGATTTACTCAGAATTGAAATTATGCGACTTATCACCTTCATCCACTCATGTCTTCAATTATCTCAATTAAAGTAAAGAGAATTTAAAACTAAGTAATACTTTCAATGGAACATCATCAACATACATACCAGTATAATATGATATGCAGTTCTCGTGAATTCAGAAACACTGTACAGTTTGTAAAGTTAGATCAATTATTGGTGTTAATTTTCATGCTGGCTAGTTGCTGGAGTGCTGATGCCTACTTGTAGTAGTGCAAACAAATACTAGGTCATAACGTCATCAAAGTGCTTTACGTTACCACACATACATAGAAACTAAAACCAAAATAGAAAACGAAATAAATCTGTCCATAACAAAATTAGTTCCAATCAAATAGAAAAGATAAACCATACAACTAAAACAAATAACAAAGCCGCGAATGGATTTCAAAACATTTGAAAATTTAAAAAAAGAATTCCAACTATAGAAACAAACATGGCCGAATGACGAATGGGGTGTAACAAAGCGGACAGCCACATGTTTAGCTCACGATAAACAGATCATTGTCCCTCGCTGCGCTGCGCCGGCGCATCTGACCGACGACGCACTGGCAAGCAAAAACTCACAGGGTTTTGGGTTCCGTATTGTACAATTGGAATGATATTGCTCACCAAATCAAACAATTACTAAACATCTTATACTTGTCGGCGAACCATCGCCAAGGATAATATATTGACAATGACACTTTAGCGGAGTGTTGCATATCTATGGTTGCAGGCGGCCACCCTAATGACAGAGGGACGTGTCGAGACATGTTATCGAGCGTTGTTGATGAAAATAGTACATTTTATATTGGATACGAGGTGGTGTGGTCGCAAGGGCATCGAGTGTGCAACAAATCGCTATTATCAAAGTGCATTGTGATTTAGAAAAGATGATTGTTATTTAAACAATAGAAACACTATATTGGCAAAGATCACGAAAGATGTCAATTCCATGAATATACCCATATACATTATGCCATGCCATGATAACTTCTGATGAATAGGCTCGTCATAAGCTTATACGGCTCTGACGAGCTTACATACTAATATAAAGCTGAAGAGTTTGTTTGTTTGTTTGCTTGAACGCGCTAATCCCAGAACTACTGGTCTGATTTGGAAATTTTCTTTCAGTGTTGGATAGCCCTTATCGAAGAAGGCTATAGGCTATATATATCATCACGCTAAGACCAATAGGAGCGGAGCAGCAATGAAAACGTTTCAAAATCTGGGGGCTTTCGAGTTGAAAACAAATTCCACGCGGACGGCGTCGCGGGTACTGTACTCTTTGTAAAAAAATCGTTTTAAAATAAATACATAACCACATAAATCCTTAAATCGGTACATCCTTGTGTGTATATACATGTAAAAACTTGTATTGAATCATCTATTCGAATACAATGACAAGAAATACTAAAAAATCATATTGTGACATATCTCCATAGACAAATATAAACTAAATAATAAACTTACCAATAATAAACAAACTAATCATAACTAATGAACAAACTAATAATAACTAATAAACTAACTAAGCCCCTTTAAATCGAACTTCTTAAAACAGTTCGCTATTTAAAAAGCAGCCCATAACTTTTAAACATCCGGAACCTTAACTCAATCATTTAATTTTGTTTCACATTATTTTTTTAAGACTGACTTAAACATCCGGTATTATTTTAACAGATACATCGTTTAGGGTTGTAACAGTGGTGTAATTGTTTTCTTAATTGGTTCGGAGGGTCTTTTTTATAAAGGAGGGTAGAACTCGTTAAAAGGTGTCGAACTAAAGTAGCTCTTGAGCACGCTGTTTATTTTATGAGTCGAAGTTTGAGGTGCGTTTTATGACTGTTTTTGAAGGTAATTTTACATTTTTCAAGACTATATAATATGCTGAATGCAAACCTTGTTTGCTGAAAACGGTGTACAAATGTCAAAATGTGCTCTGTTTATAATAATGCTAGCTTCTGCCCGCGACTTCGTCCGCGTGTTTTTTTTTCGTAAAAAGTATCCTATGTTACTTCTAATACCTCCAAGAATATATGTACTAAGTTTAATGATGATCGGTTCAGTAGTTTTCGCGTGAAAGCATAACAAACAAACTTAATTATAATATTATTGTATATACAACGTGTTTCATTTCAAATGACAATAAATCATAATTTTAACAATCTTACTCCATACAAAGTTTTTGGTACTATTAAATCAACCGTAATGTCAAAATTTAAAAAAAGCAATTTCCGAACAAATTAATTACGATAAAAAGACAATAAAAACAGAACATCTTGTAAATTTTGGTTAAATGACCTTGGTAAGAATGAACATCTTCCGCGTTTAATGATGAAGAGACGAGCTGGCAACATGATACATTTGGTCACTAACCTACCGATTTAGTCACAATAACAGATACATGTTGTTGTAAAATTCTGAAATGAAAAATGCGGTCCTGTGGCTAAACCAAAGAAGCTATCTTGATTCGTTTTTGTATTTGGGTAGAGTACGTCATGACGAAAACGTGGTCCGATTTATTGTCGTAAGGTCTGAAACACGCTGTATAGTAGGGATAGTATAATAGTCATGGTAGCGTAATGGCTAGCGCATGCGTATCAAATTTAAGTGGCGAGGGTTCGATCCTAACCGGAACGCATGCACCACTTTGGCGGCTTTCTGATCTAATGTGCATGTTGTTAATATTACCTCGTGTCAATAACGGTGAAGGAAAACATCGTGATGCAAGCTGCACATCGATATAGCCCATGTGTCAAACCTGCCTTGGACAAGCGTGGCGGGTATACTGCCCGTTCCCCCTATAACGGGACGCACGAGGCCAGCAGTGGGACAGTTATGGGCTGATATTATTTATTCTTTTCTATTCATGTGATAGAAACGTGGTAGGGCGATGTTGTATTATAAAGAAAGTCGCCAGACTAACACAGATATTTTATACCCCCAAATTAAGCATGTTAACGCAAGCCCAAGTGCGGCCGCATATGGAGTACTGCTCACACTTGTGGGCCGCTTACCAGCTAAATCCCCTGGACAGTATCCAACGTCGAGCCGTTCGCATTGTCGACGATCCCATACTCACAGACGGCTTAGATACGCTTGGCCTTCGGAGAGACTACCGACTATATAACGGAGAGTGTTCCGAGGAACTGTTTAGAATGGTGCCTTCGTCTTCTTTTTACCACCGCACCGCACGCCATCGGCTGGGCGTTCATCCCCACTTCCTTGAGACGCTTCGCTCTTGTACGCAACGATTCTCTAGAACGTTCCTCTTGCGCACCGTGGGGATTTGGAATGAGCTCCCAGCCGTGGTTTTCCCACAGCGCTTCGACATGGGGTTTTTTAAAAAGGGTGTCATAAGATTTCTTCGAGGCCGGCAGCGCGTTGGTGACACCTCTGGTGTTGCAAACGTCCAAAGGCGACGGTAACCGCTTTCCATCAGGTGGGCCGTCTGCCTGTCTGCTGTACTCTAGCGATAAAAAAAAATGTTACGCTTGTATTATATATATATTTTCATTATCTAATTTATTAAGGGGCTTTTAGTGATGATGTCATCATGTCAGCCCCATCTCACCCTAATCATACAAATATACAAAATTGTAAATAAAAGTCTTCACTATTTTATATATTCACAGAGCCACAAACACCCACGTCCATCAAATTATTTCCCAGTGTATCCACCAGCCTTTTCCTACCGTCTCTGGTCCGAACACATTCCACTTGAAAATGCTCTTTGAATTAAATGTTGAATTGAAAAATTACTTGCTTAGAAAATGATTCTACTGAAGAATATTTAAATGATAAACTGCATTCACATAACTGTTCGTTCCATATATTATATTTTGCATAACACGTAATGAATCGATGGAGATTTGTCGCAGTATGAATTGTTAATGATGATGATGATGATGATGATGATGATGATGATGATGATATATAATTATTGTGACGGTGACAATTTATTTTGTTTGTTTGTTACAACTCCATTCACTCTTTTAAAAGTAATTGCAATACAACTTCTATATGTGTTAAAAACAGTGCCTGAGCTATATTATATAGCTAAATAATTATAATGAAAAATCTTTTTGATATGAAAATTCTTTATTTGCACTTTTCTTTGCAACGGGTTGTTGATAGATGTGTTGTGAGACGAGCATTGTAATTAGGGTTGCCAGACGTCCCGTATTTCCCGGGACGTCCCGTATTTTAGGCTTAGTTTAAAATGTCCCGGCGGGACTGACTCTGTCCCGTATTCGAACCGTGCTTCGTTTTCTATTATTAAATCGATCGATGTACGCGAGACAAAAATACTCACGCACGCAACGTTCGCAACTTTGCATACACATCAACTCTGATTAAGAAAGTTCGAGAGAATTTATGGTTTAATTATACACTTTAATTGTTAATAATTTAAAAAAATTATCGATAACATATTTTCAAAATGTCCACACTACTTTCAATTGTAGCAATGAACATTTTATCAAAAAAAAAAAAAAATAAAGAATGTCGCTATATAAATTTGTTTTTTTATTTTGTCCCTGTTAAAACACTAAATTCCCGTATTTTTTTGCCTGTTTAAGCATTTGCCCCTTATAATCTGAAAACAAATCTGGCAATCCTAATTGTAATATTTCTTTACTTTATTGTGTTTTAATTAATATACGAGTTTGATGATTTATAAATCATTTATTTAGTGTCTTACATGTTAAAGTGATCAGAAAAATCATAATTTAACTTAATTTAACTAATTTCTGTAAAGTGGCATATATGTAGTAGATCAATTTTCGAAAAATAAGGTCATAAAGAAGTTTCACTTTTTACGTGAGCACACGTTTTTTTAGCTAGACGTATTGCTGGAGAAATTCTTGCCGCTTCTTCTCCTTTGAACAGCGATAACACGTTTCGAAGCGATGTACACAGGATAGGAAGCAGATTAAAATTTTGCTTTACATGTATGACCTTCAAAAAGTATTCTCCAGTGATAATTATTTTGAATAAAACTGTTTAAATTTAATGCCGGAACACACCTCAACTTTGCTACGGTGACTTAACCTAGGCCAGGGGTGGTAGCCATTCAGACGGGTAAATACCCGTTTAAAAGTTTAACCCTTGTCAGTGAAGCTTCCTTCAATCCTCTCTATTCTCGGCCAGCTGTTTCACTTCTTTATTCGACACGACAGCTTTCCGTTTCTTAAAGTGATCGATGAAAGCCCTCCTAGGTCTTCCTTCCTTCTTCTACCTTCCACTTTTAACTGCCAACTAGTAATAATTATTACTGTCTCAAATGTCCAATTTTAAGATTCAAGTTCAACCAATTAAGCGTACACTTTAATCGAGGGTCAGTTGACCTTTTGGATTGTCATGCCTAAAATAGGTTCTATTTAAGGCTTGATCTGAGATCAATGACGTTTTAGTATCTTTTGTTTTTGACCTTTTAGTTATATTTACCTATTTATGGGAGGTATTGTTAAAACAAGCAAAGAGCCTGTGCTTGATCAGAAAGCTTATTTAAAGATAAAGAGAAAGAATACAATTTCCTGCGGCCGGGCGGCCTGTCGTAAGAGGCGACAAAACAACCCACAACCAGGTGGTAGGGTATTTGCCCGACTGGTTGGCTACCACCCCTGGTCAAATGTATGTCGCCATAACAACCTTTAGTTGTGTTTCGGCATTAGTGACCAGGTTCCAGTCTCCCTTTAGAGAGCAGCAGTGCATTTGTAACATTTTGGTGTTGCAAATGTCCATAGGCGATGGTAACCGCTTTCCATCAAGTGCAATAAAAAAAAAATAGTGTATGAAATACTCTTAAACCGCAAGGTTCTCTGATTAAGAGTATTATGTCCAGTTGCGTTTCTTTTATTACCATAAACCCTTCTGAGCTGTTACTAGTATGTATTACAATATTAATACATACTAATTTTTTTAGACAGAAATAGACGGCGGCGTCTCAGACAACGCCAATCACGAGCTCTCCACGTCCTCGAGAGGGACGCCAGGAGACATAGCTCCCCCACAGGATAGACTAGGCGTGTTGCTGGGAAGTTTCTTTCGCCGTTTCTTCTCTCCCAGCCATAACACGTTGCGAAACGGCAGTAAGATAGCGTAGGCCGCCGCGAACCGCCGATCCCGGTCCGCCGGGATCCTTCTTCTCGGGCTTGATATTACCCGTCGCCCGTTCTCAATTAGTTCATTGTGTCGCCCAATGGCGGACATCATCAGATTCATCCCCCTCTCATGGCAACAGTCCAGCCGAGGTAAAACTCCCTAGGGAGCTCCCTCGAGTAAGTTGTCCCCGGGCTCAAGCGCCTTCGCCTTGCGACGGCGCTCGCCCCATAAACCCCCGGTAAAGTTGTGAGGTCTTCGGACCAACAACATAAAGTCAAGTCAAATAAAAAAAAAACTAATTTTTGTACAAAAAGAAAATTATAGAGTTGTCAATGGACGTATCTGTTACTTTACCCATCACTAACAGATAGATATCAGTTAAGTATTGTAGTGAATTTTACATCTATTGAGAACTATATATCAAATCAAATCAAATCTTTCAAACAATTCGTAATTCTCTGGGTAGTAACTGACAGACAGAAAGGCGGATTTATTTCTTATTTTTTTTATTATAATTGTGGCCAGCATCGCTGGTTGCGCCACGAGTAATATTTACCTATAGTTTGTGTTTTATTTAATTTTCTTAGTGGTGTAATTATTGTTCGTTGCCCTAAATAAAAAAAAATAATACAGTAGCATCGAGAACCTCCCCCTATTTGAAATCAGTTCAAACAATATAAATAATACATTCCTTTACACATAAACGCGTTTGATAAATGAAATAATAATGCACACAACAGAACTCAGCAGGAGCGTAACGATAAATAAACATTAATAAAATATCTCTGCGAAACGGAACGGGGTGTGTTAATAAGTTATTTATACAGGATGGGTTCAATATTCGTTCCCAGGGCGTATTCACACGTCACTCTCATACGTCAATCGTGTCTATTTACGACGATCTCATGCTCATTGTATAAACATTTAGCAATTATCTTTTTATGGTTCATATAAAGGCAACTACGCAATGTCTATAAGGTTAGACGTGTTGCTGGGTTTCTTGCCGCTTCATCTGCTTTACAGCAATAACACGTTGCGGAGTGGTTTACATAGAATAGGAATGAAAATTATATTTTGATTTATATGTATGATGTTCAAAGTGTTATCCAGTGGAAGTTATTTTGAATTTGAATTTCAACGTCTATTTCGCATATAACTTAGTTCTAAGTCTGCCGATGTGTCTGAATGGTAAATTAATAGTGTCATAGTGATGGGAAAATATACAATCGACTAGAATATACTTTAATGTACAACATTAAGATACAGTTCAAGAAACATAAGTACAAAAAACAATAGCAGTGTTATCACTAAAATCAACTTCTTACAGAAAACCTTAGGAAATAATATTTAGACTCGATGTAGCGGTGCTGATTATTTTACTTGCTACAATTCATATGAAGGACTTAGTTACATAGAAAATCTTTCAAACAAACATAACAACAAATAATAAAAACTTCAACGGACAAGTGGAAAAACGAATCACAACGGACAAGTGGAAAAACTTCAACTGACAAGTGACAAAATGAATCGCAACAAAATTTTAACTTCAAGTTTTACGGAACGATTGTTAATGTACTTGTCCAATTTGGAAACCTGCCCGTAAAACTTGAAGTTAAAATTTTGTTGAGTTGAGTTGCTTTGTGGCGAAGCTTTTGGTAAGTAGCGACAGCTCGGACCTACCTCCGGGGGCCAAGGCAAGGCCCCTGCCTCCGTCTTCCTCCTCCACGCAAGCCTTCCAAAAGTCCAGGCCATTTTTGTGGCCCTTAGCCTTTAAAGACATATAAATAAATATTTAAAAACGATGCTGTCGAAATTTCTGAAAAATCACTCAACTTATTCGAAAAATAAAATTTTTGGAAAATATACAGGGGGGTATTTCGGGTACCTTTTCATATAAATTGGATTTTCCTTTTGAACGTCACTGTTCGGGCCAACCTGTATAATTCACATTTGTACCAATTTTCTTTATGTTTGCTTATAGACAAACTGGCAGACAGGTCCACTTGATGGCAAGTGGCTACTGTTGCCCGTGGACTTCTACAATACTAAGGGAGCCGATTTTCCTTTTCATTTTTCCTCTTACCAAATATTTTATAAAATCTCGTACAATCCCTATATTTGCGGCTGAATCAAAAAGGTCGACCTCACACTGGCCTTTAACAAAAACACCGCGGATTTGGTCAAGCCGTTTACACAAACAACGGTTGCATAAAAAAATAAAAATCATTTGAACATAGAACGTTGCTGGCTGGTGTACTCATTAGACGACACACTTTTTGTACGAAAACGTTGATCACCCGTACATTTTTATTGCGCATTTCGAAATTTAATATTTTAGATCGCTTTTGAATTTGTCTATGGAGCAGCGGTGCGAAACCGGTATGCTCGGTATTCGAAGCCCGAAATTGTCCGTTGTTTATTAATAAACGTGACTAGCTTAGTTTATTTGAAATAAAACCGCTTTAGAGTCGTTGTGATTTAAAACTCGAAGAAACGAAAAAGCGACACTAAAAAGAGATACATGCATAAATCTATAGGACTAAGCTTAGGAGAGAATGAGATGGAATACATTATATTTAATAATTTAAACATTTTGCTCATACAAATAGAGTTGGAAATGTTTTTAAGTTTTTCGTTAATACTCCAAATTTTGTGTTTTGAAGCATAAATATATTATATAATAATCAAATGTGACGTCTAGAAATTTAGAACAAAGTTTGACTAGGGGTGGGAACCCCTAGTCAAACTTTGTTTCACTTCTACCACGTGTGAACTCCATACACACACACTTTTTATTTTATTGCGTAGCTGGCAAAAGCACAGACAGCTCAGCTCGTGGAAAGTGGTTACCTGCGCTCATTGACGTTTGCAGCAGCTATGGCAAAGCCAACACGTTGCCAGCCTTTAGGATAGGTTAAAGAAGAGAGATAGGGAGGTAAGATAGGGAATCAGAGAAGCGACATCGAATAGTGTGATATAGGATTGGAATAGAATGTGATATAGGATTAGAATAGGGGGATGTAATATCCCTGTTTGAATAGATCGGATATGGAGAAAAGGAAAGTGGACCATCAGAACTCACTCGCACTAAACACGATTACGATTACTCATATAATGAGAGCGTGATATCACCCTGATTGAGGCGGCAAGAGCTATATTCAATATAAAAAAGAAAAAAAGAAAATATTCAATTCTAAAAATACGACACTTAACAATAATTAATAATAATAATAATAACAATATCGTACTGATAGTCGTGTCTGTTAACGGTCTAATAGCGAAGAGCCTCGACCGACACCTAGAGAATTTCTCGGCAAATGTGTGAAGGGCCAGATACAGAAGACGGTTCTCCTGAGTACGGCACATATTGTGAGGAAGGTCCTGTCTCTGGAGCCCTAACCACCGGTACCTTAGACCGACGCCATTTTTTATATTTTGTAATATGGGTAGCTATTTTACATATATAAATAAATATATATGTGTCATCAATCATAATGAAAATATGTGAAAGGTCAGATTCCTGCATGACTTAACCATGTCCAAAATGCTTCGTCATCCAAGTAGCTTGAGTAGTTACGATGTGTGTGTTTGTCCGCCAATTTAAAAATAACAACTAACATATTATAAGTAACTATAACTAATGGTCCTTACAACGTAATAAATCCATAAATACCTTTTTGACCCTCATTCACTCTGACGGGCTATTTTGTTTGACGTTTAAACGACCTACAAAACATTCGAAATTCGAAACTATTCTTTTTTCTTTTAAAAAAATTCGGTGACATGTCAGTTTTTGACATCGTTGTATTTTATCTGTGTTAGATAAATCTCTTTGACGTGTTTTTAGGGTAGCTTTTTTATAAGCTCTAAGCGTCGCAACAACAGCCTAATGCCGCAGTATATCTAGCTAATTGTGAAAATAGTAAATAATAAAATTTATGTGACAGATGAATATTTTTGTTTGTTTCTTTTTGTTCGTTGTTTTAAAATATAATGAAGAATAGAATATATTATTCTTATCCTGTGTACGTAAGATGGTATAAATAAATGATAAAACAATAATATCTGTGGGAAAAACAAGCACGTATAAGTTAAGACTACCTGCACTATAAATAAATGTTATTAAGCATTAAAAAATTATATAAAATAAGTACATAAACATTATCATTTAGAGTTAACTTGAAGTTTAGAATTACAGGGTGGTGGAAATCTCGTGGTAAGATATCGTAGAGCGGGGTTTTAATTTTATTGCTGGTTACGCGAATTGGTAATTGTTACCTATATTCATTTCATTTCGATGTAAAACCACAATGATGGAATATAGCTGCACAGAACACGGGGAAATATAGGCAGTTATATAAAGGAAGGATGGCACAGTACCTTTGCGTAGTGAAGCGATGGTTTCTCCGTGATTCTTGAAGTTAGCACGACGAGCACAATTTCACGAAAACTAGTAAAGTCTATGTATATAAAGTATATGGACGAAAATAGTTTATAATGTTCAAAAGCGATGCGTATGCGTTGCAGTTCGTAAGCGAGAAGAACAATTCTATACGATGACCACTATAGCGATGCAGTTGAAGTCTCATGCTGTCTCCTTTCTTCTGCTTGCTAGGGTATGTACCGGAGAGGAAAAAAAGATAGGATGTGGTTTTACATGATTTGAAGTATTACGATTCGTTCCATTACTTTAAGAATTTTCAATATAAATATTAAATGAAATACGCGCGACCATCCGCCCCGGCTTGAAGGTACGGCTTCAACAAAATTGCATTGCAATCTAAATGATATACAACTAATACGACATGATACAAATTTTCTAATCTATTAACTAATCTGTATATATAATTATATAAAGGGAACTCTATAAATTATTGGTTGGGTATAGGGCAAAGACGTATAACTGGACGCAAATAAGATCCAGTCACAGTTTTGATGCGCACTGTACGAGTCACACCATCAGAACCCGGAAAGACTTCCTCAACAATGCCCAGGGGCCAGTGGAGAGGTGGACAATTATCTGTTATAAGAATCACCACAGTGCCAATCGTAATCGGGTTCACAGGTGTGTTCCACTTATAACGTGATTGCAATGTGTGCAGGTAGTCCATTCTCCAACGCTTCCAAAAAGATTGAACAAGTTTGTCTAAAAGCTCGTAACGCATCAGAGTTCGAATGCCTTCATTAATAGTGCTAGCAGGTAAATATTTTAAAGGGGTCAGATTAAAAAAATGGGCGGGAGTTAACGCAAGAGATTCTGAAGGGTCACTCGAGAGTGTTCTACACAAAGGTCGAGTATTCATAACTGCTTCTACCTGGGTGAGTACAGTACTCATTTCCTCAAAACTTAAAATTTGTTCTCCAATTACCCGGAGCAAATGTACCTTTAAACTCTTTATGTTTGCCTCCCAATTTCCACCAAAATGACTAGCAGCAGGAGCATTTAGTGTCCAATTTATACGATTTTCCGCTAGAATTTTACCAAACTCTGTATTGTGATTATTTGAACACAGTAAGTCATGTAATTCTGATAGTTTCCTTTTAGCGCCTATAAAATTAGTTCCGTTATCGGAATAGATTCTACTTACGGGCCCACGACGTGAAATAAATCGTTTGAAAGCTCCCATGAAACTTGCAGTGCTTAAATCACCAGCCAATTCAATGTGCACCGCACGGGTTGTGAGACAGACGAATAAGCAAATGTATGCCTTAGTTGCACGAATACCACGCCCACGTGTCAACGATACCCTAAATGGGCCGGCATAGTCTGTTCCAGTGTGAATAAAGGGTTTCACACATTGTATTACACGGCATGCTCGATGATCTGCCATTTCGGGAAGGGATGGTTTAGGTCTGAGCCGAAAACAAGGAAAACATCTATGTAATCTACTCCGAATCACTTGACGAGCCGATATAATCCAATATCTATGTCTTAAAAGTGACATTAAAAGATCGGGACCTGCGTGGCAATTGATTTTGTGGTGATAATCTATAAGTAAATTTATCATGTGACCTTTTCGCGGTAACATGATTGGATGTTTATGAGCATAGGATAGATCTGAATTAGATAAGCGTCCTCCTACTCGTATAAGACCATTATCTAGGAATGGCTTTAGATGTTGTATTGAACGATCACAAAATTTCCCGGCATGTAGTCTGGAAATTACATCTCCAAAATGAAATTTTTGGAGTTCACGAAAGGCTAATAATTCAACAAATTCTAAATCAGACGAGCATATTTGATTACGACGAGGTAGTAATTTTGCGAATCTACAAATATATACCAAACAATTTAAAAACTTAGTCCAAGACGAGAAACGGTCAGCTAACGAAATGATTAAAGATTCTTCTGCAGATGGTGCAGTAACTAACGAATGCCTTTTTTCTTCAGGTACCTCCGAAACTGTTGAAGGGTTAAAAGGTTCAATTGGCCACAGTGTTGAATCTAAATTAGCCCATGATGGCCCCGTAAACCAAAGAGAATGTTTTATAATTTGAGCAGGTGTTAGACCACGAGATAAACAATCCGCCGGGTTATCTTTTCCATCTATGTGATGCAAATTTCCTGGTGGTAAGTAGCTCTGTATTTTTGTAACCCTATTCGCAACAAATGTGTACCATCTATGTGGGGAAGAATGGGCCCAGCAAAGAGCAACCTTTGAATCCGAGAATGCAAAAATATTACGAATATTAATGCGGTTTTCACATCCACTAACTATACACGAAATCAACTTAACCAGAAGTAATATAGCACAAAGTTCTAATCTAGCAAGAGAAATAACCTTACGAGGAGCTACTTTAGATTTGGCACTAATGAGATACAAACCGATACCATCATTATTTTTGACGTGGAAATAAACTACTCCTCCGTAAGCCCTTTCACTAGCGTCCGCAAAAGCCAAAACATTAATAACGCTATCTTGATTAATTCCCACATACCTCGGAATCTGTAAATTGGTGAGTAAGGGTAATTCTTTTCTATATCGAGACCATAATTTCACAATATTTTCAGGCGGAGTGTCATCCCAATCACATCCACACAACCAAAGTTCTTTGATAAGTAATTTAGCATACAGGACAACGGGTGCCACAAAACCCATTACGTCCCATAACCTTGCGACACAAGATAAAATGCTGCGCTTAGTACAAGAAGACGCAGGATCATTAATTTTAAGACTGAATTTATCTGTAAGAGGTGACCAACATAAACCAAGTATTTTATGACAATCAGGGTCGATGAATTCTTTTAGTGCAGTGAGGCGATGCGATTCCGGAATAGAATTCAGAACCACTTGGGAGTTGCTCGTCCATTTAACGAGATCAAATTTTCCAGCCTTCATCAGTCCTATCATCTCCGACGCTGAAGATATAGCCGTGGATTCGTCAGGGACGCTATAGACAAAATCGTCCATATACAAGCCTGAGTCAATTACTGCCTTAGCAATAGGATATCGATCACCTACGTCAGATGCAAGCTGTTTAATAGTTCGCAGCGCGATATAAGGGCTTGATTTAATGCCAAAGCAGACACGTTTAAATTCGTATACTTGAAGGGCTTCATTGGGAAAGAATCGATATAATATACGTTGAAATTTATGATCATGTTGGTTAACACCAATACTGAGAAACATTTGGCGAATATCTGCAGAAAGAGCTACTGCGAATAAACGGAAGTTTATAATTATATTGAATAAATTCCCTTGCAGATTAGGTCCACTGTACAAAATATCATTAAGCGATACATGAGAACTGGTCTTGCAGCTGGCATCCAAAACAACGCGTAATTTTGATGTAATTTTATCTTCTCGAAGAACCCCATGATGTGGAATAATATATGAAGGGTCTTTCTCGTTATCTTCTAACTCTGTGGTTGCTAGCGCGATATACTCCTTTTCTAAATATTCCCTTATAACATCATCGTAGGCAGTTTTTAATGATGGGGACGCGAGCATTTTCTTCTCTAAACACAGAAATCTACGTTTGCACACCTCCTTGGAATCACCAAGAGTGTTAATGTCACCTTTGAATGGAAGAGATACAACGTAACGACCATCCTCGTTACGTGTAGTTGTACGAGTATAAATTTGTTCGCAGAGCATATCATCAGTGCTAGGTAAAGGCGGTACATTAACTTCCTCAAGTTCCCAGAACTTACGAAGAGTGGAATCGAGAGAATCGGCAGTAGAACAACATGTTACAGATATCTTACTATGAACATTAGCAACAGCTTCTCCAACTATAACATAACCTAGAACTGTTTCTAACGCAATAGGGGACAGTTGCGAAGACGAACCTTGAACCCTTTTAGACAAAAGAAGATGAGGGAAAATTCCTGCACCGATCAAGATGTCTATTCCACTACTAATTGAATAGGTGTCATCAGCTAAAGGCAAAGTAGAAAATGACGATAGCGAAGAAACATTTACAGAAATAGTTGGTAAATGTTCGGTTATTTTATCAACCACTAATGACTTCATATTATAGTTAACGTTACGATTAAAACGTGAAGAAAAGGTAATGTTCACGGAACCCTCTACAGGTTTCGTTGAACCCCCAATTCCCTTTACTGTTGAACAAAGACTTGTGTTTAAATTCAAACCTAGGCGCCGGCAACAATCTTGGGTAATAAAATTGCTTTGCGAGGCGCTGTCTAATAAAGCACGAACATTATGTTCCCTACCATGCGAATCGATAACAATGACACGAGCGGTAGCGAGTAGTACAGTAGTAGGTTCATATGTTACTTTTTTGGTTGCTGCCTTTGGTGAGAGCGAACAAAGAGCGACGTCATCACTACGGATGCAGCGTGCGGTGCAAGCGCACGCGCCGTCCTTTTCAGTAACAGATGCAGCGGGTGCGTGAGCCCGCAGCGGTGTAGAGTGCGCAACTATTGAGCTATTGACAACTGGGGAATAATTATCACGCTTGCTATCGTTGTTCTCTGTGAAATGAATCAACGTGTGATGTTTTCTATTACATTTTCGGCAAAGTGACTTGGAATTACACGTTGAGACATGATGGCCTCTACTTAAACAATTGATACACAAGTCATTAGATTTAACAAACTTAAATCGCTCATTGGGATTATAGCTATGGAATACCGAACAATTATATATATGTTCGTGAGCTGAATCGCACAAGGAACAGGAACTAAATTGAGTGTCGGAGTCAGCGTTAACATAAGCATACGTATGTGGTCTATATGACGCATCTGGTCGACGGTCTGTATTTTTCTTTGAAGCCTCTTGTTTAACCGATGTAGTACGTTGTAATATTTTTATATGATTGCGCACGAAGAGCACCAAATCCCCAAACGCAGGCATTTCACAACCACGGCTATCTAACTCGAAAGATCGCGCAGTATCTGAATCTAACCTTTTAAGTGCGATATGTAAGAATATGAAATCCGACAAGTCATCCAACTTAAAGTTTTTTAAGGCTGCCACGGAGGTCGCAAATTTATCCAAAAACAACTCTAAATTATTAATTGTTGCGGTAGACATGCTTTTAAATTCAAATATTTGGTCTAGGTATGAAGAAGCCGCCGATCGCTTATCTTCATATTTATTCTTTAACAAGTCGAAAATTAACGAATAATTTTGTGCAGAGGGCGTTATACCAGCGCAGATGGAACGAGCCTTTCCCGTAAGCTTGCCAATAAGGTAGTATAACTTTTCCGACTCTGAAAGGGATGGATTGTTATGCACTGAATTTTCGAAACTGGCAAGGAATAACGGCCAGTGCTTGATGTCTCCGTCGAATTCGGGAATCTCTATAGGAGGTAGTTTAGGCGACTTATGTTGAACAATAGGTTGTATACTGAGTGCAGACTGTTGTAACGTTCTACCGGCGCGCTTTACACTGCTAAACAAGTCATCAAACGACGAGAGCGGTTGATAATCTAGTACATATTTAGGATTCGAAAATAGCTGTAACTCGTTAATTTTGTCTAGCACAATTTCAAAGTCTGAGCGCAATAAGTCTACAGTTTCTAGCTCGCACAGAAACCTTTCGCGATGACATTCCTCATGAAGATCGTTCACGCGATTACAAATGCTCTGCATACGACTAAACATTCGATCTCTTTTAGCATATAAGATCTTTAACTTTGAATCAACTGCCAAAGTGCCTTTATCTGAACCTGTAGCCATTTTTAAATATTCAAGATTCAATTAATTACAGATTTATTACCAAATAACAAGTACAGTGATAACGTAAAGCTTTGGAGAATGGATTTATAGAAAATTAACAATTTATAGAAAAAATGTATTATAAGCGTCACAATTACTAACAAAATATAGATACCTATTCCTAATATTGCCCACTGCTAATATACAACGTACGTGTAAATTAAGTTACTGTATAATGTGTGATATATAAATAATATAATATTGTGAATATATATATTATATATTTTAATTATAAAACAAATACTGAAAATATATTTTGCACTTCTATCTTCAGACGGCTGATGGCCGCCTGGCCGGTACTTGTGCTGAATTTTAATACGTAACTCAAAACAAGTTGTTTTCGAACAATTATCAATAAATATTTATATAATTGATTTTAATTAGCAACCTAACAGCCTATTAATTAAAACAGATTAACTAAATAAGCCTTTAGTACGCAAATACTATATTAAATAAGAAAAATATACGACAGATTGTAGGTACTTTCGCAAAACACGGGAATCAATGCAATACAACTGTGTTGAAGAAATTACTAATTATTATATTTAGATCCGGCTCGTATGGTACCATTAATGGTTACGCGAATTGGTAATTGTTACCTATATTCATTTCATTTCGATGTAAAACCACAATGATGGAATATAGCTGCACAGAACACGGGGAAATATAGGCAGTTATATAAAGGAAGGATGGCACAGTACCTTTGCGTAGTGAAGCGATGGTTTCTCCGTGATTCTTGAAGTTAGCACGACGAGCACAATTTCACGAAAACTAGTAAAGTCTATGTATATAAAGTATATGGACGAAAATAGTTTATAATGTTCAAAAGCGATGCGTATGCGTTGCAGTTCGTAAGCGAGAAGAACAATTCTATACGATGACCACTATAGCGATGCAGTTGAAGTCTCATGCTGTCTCCTTTCTTCTGCTTGCTAGGGTATGTACCGGAGAGGAAAAAAAGATAGGATGTGGTTTTACATGATTTGAAGTATTACGATTCGTTCCATTACTTTAAGAATTTTCAATATAAATATTAAATGAAATACGCGCGACCAATTGCAATGGAAGAAAACATGCTCCGAAGTCCCTTCAGCTAATTCACATTCACAAAGACCACTCCAGTCACGAACTCTGATCTTGGTTATGAAAACTGGAGATCAACGAAGTAGAGTGTTAGCAGTACTGTTTTCACAATATTGTTACTAGTTTAGCGGGACTCGAATTAAAATGCCGTCAGAATTATTATAGACATTATTAGAACTATACAAACACGTATAACACAGGTATAAATATGACCGAACACAACAAATCCGAACGTAATGCAGAATGTCGTAATTCAATAAAAAGAGCAAAGTCTGTCACTATTCGATTTCAGAATGTACACACGTCACGCCCTGATCGTGGTTCTGGATCAACTGCTCTCCTCTCTCTATCGTGCCGTCGTTTTATACCTCACAAATACAAATGAGCTCGTATCCTAGTCGACGTAATCCGGAACACCTGGCTTATGATTCAGCTGCAATCCGTAAACGAGTACAATAGAACAATAGGCTGTCCTCTAGAAACGTATGCCAATAAATAAGTAAACAAAAGAAGACGATCATAAAATAATTACAATTAGTTTAAATGCCGACAGGTAATAAAATGTGTTTTCACAGATTAGGAGTGGAATTTATTTTTGTCGGTACCTAAGTTGTAACAATATCACCAGAGAGTCATATAAAAGACATTTAAAAATACCCGCAACTTTTGTTCTTTTACTTCAAAGTCAATAAGGAAATGAGTTAGAAGCGCCAAAGTTTTATCATGGAAAAATCGTAATTTTTCCCCAACAAAAAGTAATTCGTAAGTCAACTTTGAAAACATTTTTCCCATTTCCCCTTAACCCTGTACAAGATGAAACTGCTTAAAATGTATAGAAATATTAATAAAAAAAAGTTTTGTATTTTTTCTTAAGAGGGTGCGTGCCAAAATTTGTAAAAATTACTTCTGTGCAATCATTTACAAACATCCTGGGTAGAACATTTTCTGCAGCTTTTCGTTTTAAAGTGAACCTACTTTATCGGCGTTGGAAAAAAAATTACCGTCACATTTTTCGGTTACGCGTCACGTCACATTTCTCCACAATCCATCTATTGCTATTGTTACGCAACGAGTTGTTGATACATGAATTGTGAGACGAGCATTGTATATTTCATTACTATATTGTGTATTAATTAATATACGAGTTCATAAACAAAAATGAAATTTGTCTTAAAATAATCAAAATTAAATCCTTAATATCTTTCAAATGGTGAGGTTTACGGAAAAAATATAAGACACCTTTTTTGTAGAGCATTAAATTTCCTAAAAAATTCTCTCGGAAATTTTTTCTGTGCAATCGATAAATGATGAGGTATGATTTTTTTTCTATTGGACTGCAAAATAAAACAAAACTATGATGCGGAGGATCTTCCTATCAAAATTAAGAGCTCATGCTTGGTGAGAATTTTCTTAAGGTGTCTAGCAACCCATTTTTCCCTGTCACTTGTAAAAAAAAACGGTTTTTTTGACCCACCCTTATATATATCTAATATATAAAATTCTCGTGTCACAGTTTTCGTTGCCATACTCCTCCGAAACGGCTTGACCGATTTTGATGAAATTTGTGCTTATCCGGTATCTATGAGAATCGGCCAACATCTATTTTTCATCCCCCTAAATGTTAGGGGTAGTCCACCCCTAATTTTTTTTATTTATTTTTTAGACAAAATTTTTAATTTCTATTTTTTTATGATACAGCATTAAAAGATACATACAACCCTAAATTTTCAACCCTCTACGATCAACCCCTATTTTTTACCGGGCAGGACGACGTCTGCCGGGACAGCTAGTATATTATATAAAAGTGATCAGCAAAATCATAATTTAACCAATTTCTGTAAAGTTGCATATAGTAGAACATTTTTCGAAAAATAAGTTCATAAAGAAGTTTCACTTCTTACGTGTGTACACTAGTACACGCACACATAATTTTTTAAAATTAACTGGTCTGATTTGAAAAATTATTTCAGTGTTAGATAGCCCATTTATTAAGGAAGGCAATATAGGCTATATTTCATCACGCCTTGGCCCCCCGGAGTCAGGTATGTGGTGTAGCTACTCACCTAAGGCTTCGCCGCAAAGCCCCCCTGCGAAGAAGACTAAGTTGGTATGGGCATATAATGAGGAGGTATGAAAGTCACGTGACAAAAATAATGTTAAACTACAAGATGGATGGATACAAATGTAAAAGTAGACCAAAAAAAAAGATGGATGCACTGCATGAAAGATGATATGATGATTTGTGGTGTGGGCAGAAGATGTATGTCAGAATAGAAGAGTGTGGAAGGAATTGGGATATGGTGAAAGAAAAGAGAAGAGAGAGATAGTTATATTTTGGTAGCATCGCCTTAAGAAAAAACACTTTCGAAATCCCCAAAAATTCTCAAAACTTTGCGACTTCGAGGACACCTGTCCGACATTACTCTAAACTTTTGAACGAAAACCCCCTCTTTTTAGTACCACTTCAAACGTTTTATCTCGCCGACATTTGGAAGCGAGTGTATCTGAAACTTTCTGATTGGCTATTATGCTGTTTTGAGCCACCGTCAATTTAGTAGGGTTGTCTAACTTGTCATAAGTATCCTCTGGGCGTTAATTTTTTGATAAGGTGAGGTAACTCTTTATTGTACACGTAATATTGGTGGCAGTTGCTTCTTTTTTGAAAATGAAATTAGATATAAATTGGACTATATGATTATTATTAAACTATTTATATAACTTAGAATAAACTTAAAGAAGTACGTATAGAAAATGACAGAAGTCGTCAATGAGAATTATATTTTTTTTTCCACCAAGGCCGCTCCTATATCCCGCGCGCGTACCGTCTGACGCCTAGCTGCTAATTGTGCGAGCTATGGGCGTCGGCGGTATGCGGGGCGCGGAGAGTAGGTGTGCTCCGGTGGGCGGGTTAGGGGGGTACCATGTGTCCGCAAGAAATAATATCAAATAAATTGAAACCGATATTAAAATAAAACAAAATAAATAACCTGCTCTGCACCGCAATTATAAAATTGTGGTCCTGTCCACAGATTTCACAGAGTTAATCCCAGGTTATTTAACTTAATGCTTCTGTTCTTTTTCATTGTCTAGTCTACTTATTTTAAGATTTATTATCAATTATTTTTACATTTAAATACATGGATCTATTGTAAGATACTTTTTATAATAAAATGTAGTAGCTGGCAACCCTGCTGCAAAGTATTGATTGTTTTTGAAGACAATAACACACAAGCGCTTGATTTTAGCTCTCTTTTGGGAATGGTTGATAGAAATCGTGGTAATCAAATTCAAATGGTGTTTCGCGTTGTTTTATTTGAAAACTTTGCTTTAGAATTAATGAAGCTTTATTTTTAGAGATACAGGTGGCAAGTTTTTGATATTTTAGGTGGTAAAATTTGTGATTAGCGTTACACCATGTCCACCACAATAGTCATAAGAACCATCGGGTATATTAATATCGCATAGACAATCATCATAGATAATAATATTTTTAGTCGATTATCAATTCGATTTATAATGAAGTTACTATTTCTACAGGATAAATAATTTTATAAGCCCACTAAATTATCGTGTAGATAATTTAGTGCATCGGTAACTAATTATTATAATTGCTTTTATGATCCTAGCAACATTATGATGTAATTGCTATTTTTAGTAATGATGCAATGTTATTGTTTTGTAGGGTAGCATTTTCGTATAAAAGGCGGAGTGGCGTGTAGACGGTGTTCATCCCAAAGTCCGGTGTCGCTGAAACAGCCATCTGCGGCTATTCAGCTAAGTCAGCCCCAAAAAAAAAGACGGTGTTCATTGCTTACTGTGTAGACATATCAGAGGCTGAACAATAAAGGGGAAACCCTGCCCAAATAGTTAATATTTAGTATATTTGGTACTTTCTTATCCAAATTTCTGCAAGGCTACATTACTACTACTACATTAGTTTTAATTTATCTGATCTGTGGATGTGTGAATTTCGATTGCAATCAGAAAGTCCGTTACGGAGTTTGATGTACACTTTCCATGTTTTTCTTCTCGTCTGGGCTTCGGCTTTACTTATTGTGAAACTATTGGCACGCATGTCCTACACAAAACAAATCAAATCATTAATATGCCTAAAATTTGTTTTGAAAGATTATGAGCGACCTTTTAAAATTCAAATTTTGAACTGAAACTTTCAGAAACGTATTATACCGGCTCTAGCCACAATTCGCGTTACCTCGTTTAATTATCTATAATTTATTTTATTTATTTCATCTACTGATGTAATTTATAAATCCAATTAATACGAAAATTTTAAATATATTTTATCAAGGCGACTACCGAATAGCTGCCTGTGACTATAATGACTATTTATTACGTAAAATTTATTAAGATATAATAAATAATGATATTTATAAATATTGATATTCGTGCTAAATAAGTGCGCGTGTATGGTGGTCATAAATTCTTCTTTCAATATTTCTGTCAAAGCTTATTATAATGGAAATAGATAAAAATTTGACAAATAATCCTCGTTAAATTTACAAAGAAATATGAATCATTGTATTGTTGGATTGAATCGGATTATGATTTTTTTCTGAGCCTATTATAACCCACGCGGAAAGAGGCGTTGAGTTGCGCAAGCGCCGGTAGGTGTTACACTTATCAGCGCTTATATGTTACAGTTCCATACATATACCAGTATATTTCTAAATATAATATATACATAGCATACAACGTTCATGTACCCAAGATCTTATGCATTTTGATTCCTTTTATTAATTAATTTTCTTCAATATACTACATATTATAAAATAATATAATACTATATTATATAATACTACTATTAATTAGTATATTTGTATACTATTAGAAAATGTTTGTAACTATCATTACCAAACTGATGAATTTATGGTAATGAATTTAATTAAATATTTAACACCATGTTTCTATACATCTTTACTTTTAAATAACTTATAGATCTATGTTTTTTGTCTGAAATTTCATCAAGATTTTATTCTTTAATTTAAAAAATACATTACAATTTTGTATGGCTGATTGAAACTTGAATATTATATGTTTTATTCATATTGTTACATTACTACGTAGCTTTTAGTACAAATTGGCAATGCAAATTAAAAGTTACTTTATTACTAATTTTTATCACTAAAAACCCGTCACCCGTCAGACTGGTAGCCTGCTCGCTTGATGGATAGCGGTTACTATTGATTGCCTATGGAAATTTAATTTTGTAACATCTAGCCTATTGGAACGCAATGTATATTTCTCATTAAATCAAGACTTTACTGCCTATTTTATTGTAAGCGTCGTTTGCACCAAAGTACATGTTTTGTTGCAAAAGGTATTTTAAAATATTACTTTCTTCTAAAACTGACAGTTTTTGATTCAATAGGGTCTAATGCTCCTAAACCTGAAAGTGTTAAAACTTAATAAGTGTTTTAAATACCTTTCACAACAAAAAATATAATTAGGTCCCAATGTCACATTACATTTATACATTAAATGCAACAGTAAGAGCCACAACAGCACGTACCTGCTTTCACTTCCTTCGAAAACCACTTTATTTCAAAACAGTCTATTCTGTATGGAGACTAAAATTTACATTAAACTACCACTAAAAATTAAGGAACTCAACATCAAAGTCAAAATCAAAGTTTATTTATTTCTTAAATATGAGTATTTACATATTAAAGTATGCATGATGGTAAAAAATAAATGTACGTCACGTTTGGCCAGTTAGGCATAGAAAAATTAAAATAATAAATAAAATCAAATGTCATTATAAAAACTAAATAAATATCAAAAGCTTTAAAATTAAATTACGGTACAGTTATCAATAAATAAAGCATATTACGCAATCAATACATGAGTATCTTTCTTATCCAAATACTGATACTAGAGTCTGATTTTGTGACATGAGAAATCCCAATTATCGTTAATCATTATTATTATTATAAATTGCACATTAATTTGTATCTAGATATTAGTAGTTTTAAATTCAATTATTTTATAAGCTACATATGTGGGAGGATAAAGTGATACCGAAATTATTATAATTATGCACATCATATTCAAACCCGTATACATAAATAAATTACTTTGACTTTGTGGCTTACGATAAAAAGGCGGTAAAGGCTCGAAACAATGTTTCCATTAAACAACTCAAAGCAATCAGTAAACAAATATTGTTTTGACGTTCCCCAGACTTGCGAAACGAAGCGTACAAATATGCACAGACTTTAATATGCTGGCCGTTGCGACGGGTGACCGGTGATCGGGTCGATCGTTAATACCTGCCCGTCGGGGTCATTTGTCATCCTCACGCCTCCGGTCTACGGTGCAACGGTTTATTGGTATGTGGAACGTGAATTCCTGTTCCGGTTATTTTAATGGGTTCACGGTTAGGGGATCGTGCCCTTTTGTGCCCTGATAGAGAACCACTGGTCTTCATTAATCTTTTTACTACAATTTCTTTGCGGTGTATTTGTTGTGAGCTTTAAGTCTTTAATTTTCTTTGGTCTATATTCATCCGGCCTGTTGTAAAACTGACAAAACAATCAACAGCCAGGTGGTAGGGTATTTATTTAGCCGTCTGAAGAGCTACCACCACTGGTTTAGAGTATGCTGTAATAACAACCTTGTGTTCCAGTCTCCCTTAAAAAAGCAGCGGTGCATTTGTATCACCTTTGTTGTTGCAAATGTTCGTAGGCGATGGTAACCGCTTTCCATCAGGTGGACCGCTGCCTGTCTACTGAAGTCTTGTAATAAAAAAAATGACCAACCCTTAAAATATGTTTTGATGTATCGATATATGTATAAGTAAGGATTTGAAGAAAGAATAAGTATATAAGTAAGAAGACATATAGGCAGAAATCATTGTTATATTAGAATCATATTCAGCTAATAAGTTTAATATCTTATCTCTGCACTGGGGTTTTTCCATATCATCCAATAGAACTGAGACAAATACATGAACGAGGTCATTCCTTTAACTTAATATCCATTATCATAGAATAGAAAACACTTTATTGTTCACCGAATAAACAATTAGAAAATGAATAATTACAATAATTTAACGGAAAAACAAAAGGCGGTCTTATCGCTTAAAGCGATCTCTTCCAGGCAACCTGACTGAGAGGATACTTTTAACAACTTATGTCTAGGTGTAATTAAATTAAAAAATATTAAATTAAAAAAGTAAGAACAATGTGGACATTAAACAGCTAAGTTAAGAAGATAGAAATATATATATATTTAATTATAAACTAAGGAGGAGGAGGTTTTTGACAGATTTTTTAAATATGGCAAGTGATTTAGCTTTTCTGACATCTCCCGTAGATAAGAAAAGAAAAATAGACTATAAAGAGTAAAATAAACAAAGAGTTTCAAAGGCAGACAGCCTGCACAGCGAAGGAGTGCAGGTGCCTTTAACAGGAGGTTACTAGAGGAGTGCACATCGAAGGCAATTGAACAAGACCTATATAAACTATATTCTTGCAAATAAAGATATTGATTGATTGAAGGTGTGTAAATCATAATGCGCATTATGAATTTAACGAATGAGTTTTCTTAGCAGTGAAAGTGCTGCTAGAGTAAATAATGTTTTAATTTTAACAGGTGCAACGAATCCGGTAATCTTTAATTACTTTAACACACTAACACAGATACTTCGTGGGAAATTATTTTTCTCCGCCTTTAACTCGAAAAATGCTTCCTTAATATTGATTAATGGGTGTACGACGACTGATAAAAGGGCTAGTAAACGATCAATCTTGGTAATTTGGTTAGCCGCGGTGGAGTCGAGTAGCATCATTCATTTATTTAAGCACAAAAAACATTACTGTGATAAATAATTCAGCATTTATTTGATTTGTTTTGTGGTGAAACAGAGGAAGTATACCAAAGAAATGGGTAAGGAAGAAAAAGATATGTAGTGCAGGCTCTAATTGATTGGGAGAAGGCAAAAGAATAGAGACATGATAACGAAATTGTCACTTTTAATATTAATTAATTTAAAATTAATATATATAATGCTTAATTGTAGTGAAATTTCAACTACCCACATATGTAATATAACACATAATGCTGTTATTAGAATAGGTGTTTACGGTTCTAATACATATAGCTATTTATAAAGAAAAAACAAATAAAGTCAGTATTGAGTTAAATTTTAGAAAAGTTACCACGACTAATTATTAGTT
The DNA here is from genome assembly GCA_012273795.1 of Dendrolimus punctatus. Lineage (NCBI taxonomy): Eukaryota > Metazoa > Arthropoda > Insecta > Lepidoptera > Lasiocampidae > Dendrolimus > Dendrolimus punctatus. Next base: position 1,053,884 of record CM022545.1, read on the forward strand.
TGACATTTCTACTGTTGAAGTTTTCTGTATCAGCATTTATTATAGTAGCTTCATTATAGTGATGATACATTTTGATCATTAGATTCTTTTTAAAATTTATTTTTCCTTTTGGTGTATTGTCATCGTGATTGAACAAGCATGCAATATTGGAAAATCGAAGTCTAAGGTAGTATGAATCTGGAAATGTTACCAGCATTTTGGTTCAGCTCGTCTAGATTATTCATATACTGAAATAGTACCTTAGCTTAACAAAGAAGACTGAATAATAGTATTGAAAAACTCCACTGACCACTTTTCATCTTATGTAATTGATCATGATGACGGCATTAACGACGTCTGTAATGAAAACATTATCCATTGAATAGTTTTTGAGATATCACGTGATTTAGATTAAGTGTTTTTTACCGTTGTCTATCCAAATGAAAAATATAGTGGTCCTTGATCATGTGAGTGAAATGATACTAACTTGACCGAGCGTAAGATCACACGAATGATGATTGACGTTGGTTTGATCGTTTTAAGATGCCTATAATTAACATAATAACATATTGGGTTATCTTATGAGTTAATCGTGTCGCTGTAGTGTAAATTAATATAGTAATTTCTTTATAAGTTAGAGATTAGTTTTGTGAGTAATGCTTCGTCGAGATTATGCTTGCGTCTTCGGCAGGATAGTGGCGAGAGAAATGGGCACCGCGAGTATGTAAACACAATTGTTCAGTTGAAATCGTACTGTTTATATTGTTACGGCCTGAGCGCCGACAAAAGACAAATTCACACCTGTATACCTGTAGACGTTTTATTACTTTTGCGGCATTTGGACTTCTTTTGTTCACTTTGTGTTTAAATTTTGTGTTTAGAAAAACAGCCCATTGTGTATTGTAATCTTTTGTGGTAGTCAGCCCTGTGTGGTTCTAGGAAATTCAGTCCACGCAGTCGAGCAGATATATTGCACTTGTACAGTATAAAGCAACACCCTAATAGAGGGATGAGGCAGTGTATCAATAGCCCGAAGCGTACCTGTGTTGTACGCGTTTGTATAGTTCTAATAAATTCTATAATCATTCTAATGGCATTTTAATTGGAGACCTGCAACTCGTAACAATATTGTAAGAGGTTTATATAGAACGTAAGTTAGTTGATCTATAAATATTGAGGAATACACACGTCGCCGTTTTCTTTAAGTCTACACCAATATTACAGTCCACAACAAATTTTACCAGATGGTAGGGTATTTGCTAACCTGGATGGCTACCCCTGGTCTAGAGTATGTCGCCATGACAACTTTGAGTTGTGTTCCGGCATTAGAAGTCAGATCCAGACTGTCATAAGAGAGCAGCAGTGTATTTATAGCACCATTAATGTTGCAAATTTCTATAGGCGATAACAATCGCTTTCCATCAGGTGGATCGTTTACCTGTTTGTGCTGTTCGTTAGTCTGACTAAAACCAAAAACGGCTTAATCAATTTTGATGAAATTTTGTGTGTGAGTTTGTGTGGATCCCTGGATGGTTTAGATTCACAAGTGGACCCGGTAGGTGACGCTGCAATCGAGTGTAGTTTTTTTCAGAACATGACAACCCCTGACGGCCGACCCATTAGTATACTCACTGTTTTATTTAATAAATCTTAAGAAATCGTTTGGTTTAGCTTACTGTGCTCTAATACTGTGTAAATAATCGCAAATAAGCAGCTTTAGACGTACTTATAGCTTAACTACTAGCTGGTTAGTATAATAGCCGTCCTATAGAAGCCATTAGTTAGCCCTAAACCGACTTATATTACGCAAATTGCAGCCGCTGAGCGTACAAAATCGGGTTAGTTCCACCCCGCGGCGCCGCTCACTTTGTAACGAGTTTCAAGTCCTTGTGAACTCTGATTGCTATAGCGACTGAGTCGTAAGCAAATCGAGTAAAATCATAGTATTTTATAAAGCGTTTATTAAGGAAGTAAGTTATTCAAATGTTTCTATTCGTAGGTTAAGTTTAAGAAAATTATTTAAAATTAGTGGGCCCTTATGTGGCTGGCCGGACCAAATTTTATTTGAACTCGCGATTTCATAATTATTGCATAATATAACGGGCTAGCGGCTTTAGGAGGCTATAGGAGGGTTTGGATATCTCTTTTCGAATTTGGCGCCTTACATCGAAATCTTCCAAGCGTTTATATTTGAAAGGCTTCACGTTTTTAAAGATTATGGATCGCCAAGACCTTTGCATAGCAAGATCCTCCCATTTGTCAGTTTGATATCGCATTCTGACATACGGTTTCTGTCACACCACAAATCATGATGTCATCCTTATAATCCATTCCTACCTTTACATATCCTATCTTCCCTATACCATCTCCTTATTCCAATTCCATATCCTATTCCTCTATTCCATTCCTCTAGTCTGATCTCATCACTCTATCCCTTCCTCTTTATTCTATCCTAAGGCTACCTGTACACGAAGAAAAGCCGCTGGGTCTAAGCAAGAATTCGTATCGTTTCTACATGAACTGTATAAATTGCTTCAGCGCTGGAAAAATCTTGCCTGCACTAGACATGAAGCGCTCTTTATTGTTGGTGTGAAGAGAGAGGAAAAGGTGAGAAATGAAAAGGTGATTCTTGATTAGTGCACCCACCATACATACCCTACGCACGACTGTCCGAAAACAATCTCATCATTTACGTGCTCTCATTTATTTTGTCTGGAGCAGGCATGACCAATTTTCTTGGGTAAACCCCTGATGTTGGGTGTTGCAATTGTTTATAGGCAACAGTAGCCACTTTCCATCTGGGCGGTATGTCTGTTTACCAGCTTCGAAATTAAAGACTTCGGTTAATATATTCAAATCGAAATATAGTCTAATACAAATGACATGAACTTAAGTTATAAATTCCTTCATGCACTTTCCTCATAAGTCCCATGCATAGCAGAAATTCGATGTTGGTTCATCAACCAAGAGCTCAAAAGAGGAAATTTAAGAGTAAAACCTCTTAAATTTCCCCCTTTGAGCTTTTGGTTTAAAGATCTCATCTCGAACCGGCTAAGATCCTTTGTGCGATCCCCGGATGCTTGCGACGTGAAAGGATTTTTTGAAGACCGCTTAAAATGGTTCCGTTTTAATTTGGCTTCGCAAATAGCAGAAAAATGTCGTATATTTTTGAGCCTTAATGGATAGTTTTTAAGAGATTCTTCAGTGTTTTTAGCTAGAACTTGTAGGGTTACATTTTGCTGTGAAGTTTTGTAATAAAACTACGTTACGTTAAAATTTTGGCCACTTTTAAATGGCCGTCACGGAAGATAAAGATGTCAAGTATCTACAAGTATTGTTAGTTTTATTTAGCCAACCGCCAACTTGTTCATTTTAATTATTTAGTTTTGTTTATTATTTACTCTATGGGAGCCTAATCTAATGTACCACTACTTCGCAACATGTTATGGCTTGAAGAGAAGAAACGGCGCAAGAAACTCTTCAGCAAACATGCCTACTGAAAATGATGAATGATGCCTAATGAAAATAGTAGTTTTATTATGTATATGAAGTTTTATTCCATATAACAGTATCAACGATACTTTTCCGTGTCACAGAGATGGATGTGTGGAGCCACCTGGAAAGAGAGTGAGGAACTGCGACAATCTTCAAATCTGCCAGGCAAACTTCAAGAGAGTTGCTTACGCTGGTACGGCTACGTTTTACAAAGACCAGCATATAATTTCAGGTAGTAGGGTATTTGCCCATCTGGATATGCCCACTCCTGGTCTAGAATATTCCGCCGTAACAACCTTGTATTAGACCGGCATTAGTGGCCAATTTCCAGTCTCCGTTTAGAGAGCGGTATAGCATTGGCAGCACCTTTGGTGTTACAAATGTCCATAGGCGAGAGTAACCGCTTTCCATCAGATGTGCCGTCTGCCACTCTGCTGAACTCAAAACTTAAAATAATCCATCTAGTGCTGTTATTTAGTAATACCACAATATATATTTGTATTTAGTTTGAAAAATAGAACAGCAATTTTGTATCGTCAAGCTGAAGACGGTACGAAAGGTTAATGAATCCGCCTCGATGGCCCTCGACTGATATAACATAAATTAATTGCACCCCAGTAATTTATATAAAGCGATTCTTCTTGCCGAGTGACGGGGCTTAAGCTTAGGGTATGGTCCAAGTATGTTCAAGCGAGCGACCTGAAATATCATAATAACATTATTAGATATTAAGAATCCATTAAATTCTAATTTATTTAAGAGCTGGTGAGAACCTAAAGTGGTCTGCTATGAAAAATCGTCTAGTGAAATTGGCACGTATACTGGTCGTTGTAAGATTAAGCATAAAGTTCCACTTTATGTTGATACTTGTCATGTTCATCATAATATGAATCTGAATTACGCCCTACGAGCTCTTGTCGGTGCAATACATCAGTCTTCTCCATTATGAGCTAGCTGTTTCACTTTTTTGTACGATACGACACCAAGGCATGGTTCTGAGTTATGCTCGCCTTGGCCTTCTCTTTTTTCAACCGTCATAATAAACTTTATTGATAAAATTTTGTATGTAATACTTCACTAGACACTTCGGGTAGATAAGCAAATATTTAGGTCTAATCTCAGACTAAATAAAACTAAATATAAACGGAGTCTACGTGAAGAAACGTCAAATGAAGTGAACCCTTTTTTCAAACTTGTGTGTGTAAACCTATGTAATATACACGTGGTTTGCGTATGTGTGGTTAATAGTAATGTGTATACTGGAAACCATTCACATTTGTTTGTATTGATTCGATTTATTACTGAGTTTTCGTGATCAGCATCCTTAGACAAGGATCGGCATCTTCAGCTGGCTTAAATTTGGGAGTTCGAAACTCCATTTTTCCATTAATTGTATAAAGGTTCTAATAAATGCAGTAATCATTTATCATTATCTCAAAAAGTATGTTTAAGGAAACCTGGTAAGGTTAAATATTTAGCGGTATCCAATGACCACCTTTGATTTATGTAGTGAATATTTAATGATTTAATTTTAAACATGGTATTTTAGTCAATTTAATTAGTTTGTTTGATCCAAAATACCAGAAAAATTAATACAATGTAAAATGCAGACTACGCCGTTACATTCAATCGTTGAACTAAGCTTGATGTTGGATAAAGAAATATTACAAGTTGTTCGACATCACAATTACTACGATTGAAGTGGATACAAGATATTTTTCAAAACTTTGTCGGAATAAGCTATTTTTATGCACCCAAACAATTACAAACCACTCCCGGGAAAATTCTCACAGGAATCCCGAGATAGAAGAAATTACTAATTTTATTTCATAAATTAATAATTTGCTATCGATCAGTGAATCACATTGAGATTCGATTTTTATATCTGGCTATTTCAAATAATTCCTAGAGAAATTACCGCGGGATTCCCAGGATGAAAACTAGGGCTCATTTTTAGTCTTGGAATTTGCTGCTGATCAGCGATTTGCCTGGTAGATTTTACGTGAATCCTAAACAATCAGACAAGAAATTTAAAAATTTGCTACGTTTTCTCCTGCGTTTATATAGTGTATTCCAGTTGTTTAGTTTTTCTATATCGCTTCATTGTATATTCAAAAACATATATTACGTTAGCTTTGTAAGACAGCTCAAATATTCTCCGCTTCCGCCCTTGATCTAGTCCACAATCAAAGATATTGGGATGCCAAAACCTTCTGTCAGCGTGTACCGATAAAGAGCCAAGAATAATAGCTTTGATGGACGAGAGGGCGGAAGGAGATCACCTAATGACGTAAGAGCTTATACGCCTAACCAAAAAGGGCACTTACAATATTCATGGTGTCAACAGGATTAGGAGAATTGATCGTTGACAACGAGTTATGGTGTCAGGTGTTTTTAATATTTGGATAAGGTGTCTTGTCTTGATTGTAATTTCTTAATCAATTGGAAGCTCGAAGTCAAAGAAGAAACTGCTAAGAACGGCATCAAAGGAAATAGTCAAGAAATAACGAATAAGTATATACTCATGCTAGTAATGTTAATTGCCGTAAGAGACAAACCAATTTATCAGAATAGCATATATGTAAAGATACGACTGTATTCGTTGAATGATTCAAATTAGGTTTAACTGGATTACTTTTTATTGCTTCATCCAGATTGAAGGACAGAAATGAATATACAACTGAACTAAAAATAGACAGTTTGTCACTTTCGCCTTGTAATCAATAATCTCTATTGTAACCTGTCACTTATATAGCTATCACCCCTGGTCTAAAGTATGTCCCTATATTGACCTGATATTATATTCCGGTATCAGTGGCCAGATTCCTGTCCTTTCTTCGAGGCCGGCAGCACATTTGTAGCACCTTTGGTGTTGCACTTGTCTTACTTTCTATCAGGTGAGTCTCACGTACTCCAGAAATAAAACAACTTGATGTTGCAATTGCTAGAAACAACAGAAGAACTGGTACAGTAAAACCTCTGTTAGTCGAATTAGAAGGGAGACGCGAAAAAATCGAGTTATAGAGTTTTCAACTTAAGCGAATACTGCGAGGAAACATTCCACTTGTAAAGGTTAAGATTTATATTATATGTATATCTTAGAGAGGGTGTATAATTAAAAAAATTAAAGGTGATGCTGTGCAGTGCAGTTATATTTTCTGAAAATGTGTAAAATTACTCTAAAATGAACAATAGTTGTAGGATATTGATAGTTTTTGAGTAGTAATTGTGTTTTGTGAGAAATGTCAACTGTATAGTCAAATGTGACCTTTTGAGTTGCCACAAGAACTCAGTTGACTGGCACTAGCTGATTACCTACAGTTCAGCTGTGCTACACATAGGCTTAAGAAAATGAATAAACTATATTGTAAACTAAGATCTGGCTTAAAGGCCTAGCTGCCTAGCAAAAGTACTCTGTGCTGTCCAATTACTTTTTTTCGATTTATCGAGGAAAAATAAGTACTGAATTTTCTTATAGGGACTCACTAAATATTTCGACTTATAGAGGGATCAGATTTCGAGGAACAGAGGTTTTGCTGGTTGAAGGAAAGGTTGAACACAATTTATTTCCGAGTAGTAGGGAGGTTTTCGACTTATCGAGGTTCGACTAAAAAGGTTCTACTGTATTATCATTGTAAGCCTAAACAGCTACTCTGTGTTCGGGTGTGAAGAAGTCAATTGAAATCAATTTCATTCAATTTAAACACTTAAACGTATCGCTATAATCAAAATGCAGTTCACACTCAGCAGCGAGGCTACCGAGCACAATAATATATCATCAACAAATCGTAACTTCTCATTGTACTGCGGGTGGTCCTATTACACTTTAGATGGTTGGGCTCTCTACAAAAATGGATTGGCCTTTTAAAGTAATTCAATTCACTTGTTAGGAGGTCTGATTTCGTGGTTTGATAAATTGAATTGTAGAACACGAATTGTTATTTTATTGTGTAAACGGTGAACTTTTGTTAATTACACTCTAGGAATAACAATTTAATTTTGTTACAGCATACCCACATTCAACTGCTTTAAAAAAAAACGAAAATTATGATCTAGGCTAGGCTATGATATATATGATGACTGTATTTTGGGCGGTAGTCTTTTTCTGTACTCAAATTCAAAAGCTCAAATTCAATTCAATTCAAAATACTACTGAAAAACACTGTTTGAAGGTCAGAAGTATAAGTTAAAGTTTAAATTTTCTTCCTAGTCTACGTACACCGCTTCGCAAACATGTTATCGCTATTTAAAGGAGTAAAAGTGACAAGAAACTCCCCAACAACACGTCCAGCTAAAAAATATTTTATGATAATTATCTATATATATGAAGCTCTTTTTAAAAGCTTTCATTTAACTTTCAATGTATGTATGTAAGTTCAGTTGGAATCTTGCAAGGTAAATTTGACCAACTTCCCGGTTTCTTATTGGGCTGAAATTTTGAAAATATAAATTTTGAAATAATGATTTTAATGAATTTACATATAATACACTAGCAATAGTTTTAAAAAAAGTAAGTTAAAAAACCCTCCGATTTTGAAACATTTTTCATTGGTGCACTACACCTATCCTTCCTCGATAAATGGGCTATTTAACACTGAAAAATGTTTTCAAATCAGACCAGTAGTTCCTGAGCTTAGCGCGTTGAAGCAAACAAACAAACAGAAAACGCTTCAGCTTTGTATATTAATAGTATATAAGATAATAAACTCCACATATTCTAAGTTTTCAAATGAAGTAGTGTGTGTGTTTTTTTATATACCCTACCACCAGGCTGTTTTGTCGCCTCTTACGACAGGCCGCCATAGGAAATTTTATTTTTTCTCTGTTCCTGCACGGATAGAGATGGACACAAAGTCTTATTTACAAAAGGCAACCAAAACAACAGACATGAAAAGGCTTTGTATATAAACAAGTCACAATCGCGCAGTACATTACGCCGCATCCGGCGGATGCGGCGTAATGTACTAATAATATTAATCATACCGGAAGGGCGTCATTATAATTGCTCGCTCCTCCATCCTATCGAGTCCGGCGATCCATTACACGCTCGTTAGACATTTGAATGGCTAAGATATTATATATGATAGAGATGAGACACAGAGAATATTTTATCGTGCAATTGAGTAGTGAACAGCAAAAGATATTTATTTTTGTATGCTTGTCACATTGCCGCTCAAATTTCCCAATTGAATTTTAAAACAGTTATCCTAAACCAATTTGCATACTCATTTAGTTTAGATGACAAATGTTGAGCTAAGTGACGTGAACCTCACCGTAAGCGGGCGGCGTGGGTGGGGCCTCTAGGGGTATAGAGGTTCTCACTCACCCGCACATGCCGTCGAGATGAGAGCGCGAGTGTTCCGCGCGCGCTCATCTCTCTTCCCGTGGGGCGCGTTACAGACCGCCCCACGCCCGGAAAAGACCAAGACGTCGCCGGGGGAGTAGCTCCCCCGGCATTGGAAGAGGTCCAGTGAGCGGGGCCCACGCCTGCCAGGGCAGCGGAGTTGGGAAAACCGCATACACGTAGCCCTGGCAAAAGGCGCAGGACGGAACACCCAGGGGTTTTAGTGGGTATCCCTAACTGGGGAGTGGCAATAGCGTGGCTCCGGTTCTGACCGGGCACGCTAGTGCCACCCCCGATCTGGCGAATCCCACACTGTCTCACCAAGGTCGCGAGCATCCTTCTGCACCTGTCGCGGTCCTAGTCCTCAAACGGATTTCCCCTGGCCAAAAAAAAAAAAAGTGACGTGAACCTAAATCCAATTATGCGGACGACCCAAGATGGCTGACTATAGTAGAATTATTTTGTCCATGCAGTTTGGGTCATAAATCAAACTCGGCCTCAGCCCAGCTAGGGCGGTGAGCATGTTGCGCGAGCGCAACGCCATTATCGATATAAACTCATACTTATCAAAGAAAGATTATCATTCTTATATAAATCATTATTATCTTTTTTGCTGTTAATTTGAAACTTAGATATAAGTATTTATATTTATTGGTAATATAACTTGTTACATTCTAAACTTTTGTACTTATGGTTTTTTAATACATAGATACCAAATTGATAATTCATTTTCAATCATTATTAATCTTACTTTAATAAATACGTTGTCTTATCTATTTTTTTCTTTCATGTATATCACTAACCCACAAAATGACCAAACTAAATACACTATCAATAACGCTTATCGACAACAATAATGCGTATCACTATGCCTGCTCATAAGGCCCGTAAGTGGAAGAGAGAGCGAAATACTCGCTTCACCGCTTCGATTATTTATGACCGAAACGGCACGGAGAAAATAATTCTACTATAGTTATTTTTTGTGCACTCCGATATCATGGGAGTCGGGGAGTTCGGAAGACAAATTCCACGCGGACGACGTCACGGGCACAGCTAGTACTAATGTATAAAGCTGAAGAGTTTGTTTGTTTGCTTGAACGCGCTAATCTCAGGAACTACCGGTTAGATTTGAAATAATCTTTCAGTGTTAGACAGCCCATTTATTGAGGAAGGCTATAGGCTATATATCATCACGCTAAGACCAATAAGAGCGGAGTATCAATGAAAAATGTTTCAAAATCGGGGGATTTTTTCCTTTTTTTTACCTATCCCACGTGGTTGGAGTCGAGGGCAGAAGCTAGTATGTAATAAATTGATGGGTTTGATTGTAAAAATGTCGCCTCTATTATTTCCTATTCTATCTGACTTTAGAACGGACTCACAATGAAATATTTCGTCTTTTAAATTAAACATCAAATTCCTATTCAAAAGCGTTAGAAGCAAATTAACTTTTTAATCAAGAAAAAATAAATCACTTATTCATAAGCTGGGAAGTTGGCTCGAATAGATTCACAATGGCGTTATGGTAGTAAATTAAAAAACATTCATTACTTTGCCGAGAACTTAATTTTCATTTCCCGCCTCGTGCTGAAAGTGAAAATATGCAAATTATATTATAAAGAACTGAATTTGTATTATTTTGGGGGAAAGGCCCTTTGTGAGTTTGCGGCTGAGATGTTTACGGTTTGACACTTGTACATTTTAATTCTGAAATACAGACATATTTACATACATACATACATAACTTCACGCCAGGTCCCTTGCGGGGTAGGCACGAACAACAGAGCGCCACACAGGCCCATTCTTACACACCTCACTTGCTTCTTTGACATTCATAGCTCTTGTCATGCACGCTCGTCTGTTCTTAAGGCTCCTAACATCACCTTCTGCTAATACATGATCAATTTGATCATGGAAGGTGTGTCGTGGCCTTCCGCGACTTCTGCATCCATCCACTTTTGCATTGTATATCTGCTTAGTCATTCTTTCATCATACATTCTTTCCACATGCCCGAACCACCGGAGCATTCCTTTCCTTACCTTCACCCCGACACTCTCTTTCAGACCAACTCTCTTTCTTACTTCGATATTACGAACGCGATCCGCGAGCGTCACTCCGCAGATTTTGCGCAGTGCTCGCATCTCGACCGCGTTTACTCTACTTTCATGCTCTCTATTCCATACCCAACTCTCGCTTCCATACGTGAGCGTAGGTACAGACATATTTACATAGCTTAATATATTCTGCTGAAAATATCTTCAAATTTTGCTTATTGAAGTTCTGTCATAGTTCATTAAATAACACTTCTTTGTGAAATCAAATCTAAATCAAGTCTTGATCCTTTCATATGTAACCTATTTCAATTCAAAACCCAAATTAAAAAAAAATGTTGTAATTTAGAATGATCCAATGATTTCAATTTTTAGAATAATGAAAAAAACATTTTTACCTTATTAAATTAAATAGACATTTTATGTAATTTTCGTATATTTCATTGTATTTCTTTTTTTTGTAATTAACTGTTTGAGCCAATTTTTATTTTATAAATTGTTTTATAGTGGAAACTTGATTGATATATGTATTCATTTTGTGTTTTATATTTAAGAATATTAATTATTGTATGTTTCCCAAATTAAATAAAAAAATAAATTAATTTATTGTCCAAAAATTATACAGAAACAATGCTAACATAGGTTCTGCACTAGGACTAGCCTGTATCGCAGGACACCAAGTACGTGTGTGACTGACTTAAAAATATTTATCTCTAAAATTAAATTATTTTTAAAAATAGATGTTAACTTGTTTGCGTGTGTGCATATGATGGATAACAATATTCTGATATACAGCGTGTTTCAGACTTTACGACAATAAATCAGACCACGTTTTCGTCATGACGTACTCTACCCAAATACAAAAACGAATCAAGGTAGCTTCTTTGGTTTAGCCACAGGACCTAATTTTGCATTTCAGAATTTTACAACAACATTTATCTGTTATTGTGACTAAATCGGTAGGTTAGTGACCAAATGTATCATGTTGCCAGCTCGTTTCTTCATCATTAAGCGCCGAAGATGTTCATTCTTACCAAGGTCAGTGAACCAATATTTACAAGATGTTCTGTTTTTATTGTCTTTTTATCGTAATTAATTTAGAAACGTCGGATAAACCTAAATAAAATAAATTACCGCGCTTAAAACCGTTAAAACGTAGTTTTATTATGTGTACAAGTCGCGAAAACTTAAGAAAATATTACGTAATTAATTTGTTCGGAAATTGCTTTTTTGAAATTTTGACATTACGGTTGATTTAATAGTACCAAAAACTTTGTATGGAGTAAGACTGCTAAAATTATGATTTATTGTCATTTAAAATGTAACACGTTGTATATTGTAGGAATCATATTTGTTATTATAAAGTAACCATATGACAGAAGTAGTCAAATGTAGTAATCGTAAGTCGTATAACCGGATGTCAACGTAGAAGCATTTATTATCAAGCTACCGGATATCGGAAATGGAGTAACCGGAAGTTGGAAATTATACGGATGGCGGAAGCTGGTTATATGAAGGAAGTGAAACTAAAGCGGCGCCACAGCATTACCGGATATTGTCACTGCAGCGCTCTACGAGGACCTTATAAATACTGGCGGTTCGGGCAGAGGGGGCAGTCAATAATCAGCAGTCAATTTTTTTTTTGAGGCGAGGGAAAATGCCTAACCGATTTACGCACTCTCTGGGCCGTCACTAGGAAACGGCACGCATCCACAGGGGGCGATAACGCTAGCAATAGTATGCTTTATTTGCGCTCCGTCCGCGATGGATGACACAGAGGAGTGTGGAGACTCCGAGTGATGCCGCACGGGCGAGCAACTTCAATACCCACTAAAAACCCCCTCCTCCCTGTCGACCCTGCGCTTTGGTTTGTGATGGAAAGACTGAGATATAGAACATAGTTACGCAACAGTCGATCCAGCGCAATAAAGTGCCTGAAGTGTGCCCTGGGAGTCACACCCCACTTCGAGACGGGGGTAGTTGTGAAGTCCCTTGCTTTACCTAGTAGGTAAGGGTAAAGTAGTATGTCTTTCAAGACCACGGGCCATAAAAATGGCCCGGACTTTTGGAGGGCTTGCGTGGGGCCATGGGGAGGCCAACACGTAGAGGCCCCTTGACAAATTTAATGTAAATATCCACATATTTACATTAACTGACCGGCGATTATCCCTGTCTACACCATATAATAATGCACCCAAGGACAAGCCCCGGCCAGTGTAAGACTATTGTGGGAAATGAGGACAAAAAGTACCGGGCTATTGGGGTGAACTGTTAGTGGTACTAGCGGTCTGGGAATATGGGGACTATGGCGTCTGCCCGTCGCAATGTTCAGGGAACATGGAAAAATAGGCAGACGGTGACTCGCCACTCCCTGCATGAGCCCCTAAAAATGCCGTAAAAGGCAGGGGCAACGTGAGTGTGAGTGGCTAAGGGGTGTAGAGAGGTGGGCTGCAGGTTCACCGAAGCTACTTCCGACGTTAGGCCATTTATCACTTCCACCCCTGGAGCTTGAGTCTTAGCTCTAGCGATCTCCACTCCGTGCCGGCTGGTTAAGGCAAGCACGGAGGCGGGGGCCTTGTCTTGGCTCCCGGAGTCAGGTACGAGGTGTCGCTACTCACCTAAAGCTTCGCCACAAAGCCCCCCTGCGGGAACATTTCAGATTATTATTATAATTATTATACTCCGAGTGGCATCCGCTCCCGGCGTGAGTGAGCCGACATTTATAATAAGGTTAATTTATATGATATTGTTACGACCTAGATGCCGACAAAAACAAATTCACACCTGCATACCTGTAAAAAAAAAAAACACATTTTATTACCTTTCAGTATTTGGACTTCTTTGGTTTACTTTGTGCTTAAAATTTGATTAGAAGACAGCCCATTGTGTATTGTATATCTTCGATGAAGTAGGCTCAGTGTTCTACTTATAGTCTTAAGACATTATAGTAAGAATACAAGTTACCTTATACACTAGTTTCTGTTGTGTTTAAATATTTGGGCTAAACACCGATACGAACACCTGAGAGGATGAAATACACGTACGTATTCAAAACGCCCTGAGGTGCTGCGCAGCCTTACATGAGGTATTGGTGTCCCGGCTTCTAATCAGGAAAACCAAAATCAGGATTTTCGAAACCGAAGAGAACCAACTGTTAGTGGCTGAATGAAAGGTTTTCCATAAGATTTTGGGTCCAACGAGAGATCATGGCAGCTGCAGGCTCCAAATCTCGTGGCTGAGCGTAAAATAATAGAAGAGATAAACTCTCACCGCCTCCGTTGGCTCGGTCACGTGGAACGGATGGGAGAGGCTCGAAGCGTAAAGAAGGCCCTGGGCGACGTCCAGTCGGTCGTCCCAAGTACCGGTGGAGGGACAGAGTGGAGGCTGACCTGTATGAGCTTCAAACCCTTAATTGGCAAGAAATGGCACAGGCCAATGGCCACCAGAAGCCACAGATGGCCACCTAAAGCCCAAGATGGCCACCGAACCCCAATGAATGGCCAACTAAGCCGCGGAAGTAGCCAGCGGAAAGCCCGTAAAGGCCACTGAACGCCGCAGATTGGCCAACGAGAGCTGCTGAGAAGCGATCACCATGCGAAGAAGACTCCAGCAGCTCCGAACCCAATTACCTGTGGGTATTTGCCCACTGAGTTACAGCCAGGGTAAAGAGGTATATATACCTCGAAGCCTCAACTTCCTCATTATAAACCGAGGAAGAAGACCCTGGATGAGAATAGAAACAGGAGTCGTGTTCTCTTTTCGGAGGCAAAAACGCATTTTGAGTCAGTGAACCAACGCAGTTAACGCTGAGTTAGTTGTATTGTTTGTGAATAGTGTGAAATAATTCATGTAAGTAAAACCATAACGATGTTCTATGGAAATTTTTTATCGATATGATTACAGCACTACATTATATGTAACATAGGCACGTATGTGAAATTTAATAAGATTACAGAGTATTTAGCAAGGGGTTACGGAAAATACGATGTAATACGTAATAAGCGAAATAGCGAGCATTTTCGGTGTTTTAGGGTAAAATCCTGATTAGAATATATAACAACACCAGAGTTCATGTCAAAACCTTTACTATTATGCGAATACTAACGAAGACTGGCGGTTTCAGAAATTTATCGGCATAAAAATATCCTAAGCGTAAACCACGGATTTAAGCTACCTCTGAGTTTCATTTAAATCAATTCAATAGTTTTCACGTGATGCTCTAATGCAAAAAATCTAAATTTTCATTTTTTATCATGTCCCCGAACGCTTAGAAGATCTCTCACGCGACCAAAAGGCTAGCGTCTATTTTTCTCAGAGTGTAAGCATTGCTAATCAGCGTGGTAAAGCCGGCAGCTTTTTGGGAACGTTCCCGGTAAGTGACAGCGGTTTGGGGCCAATACTTTATCTATAATTATGTCCTCTTTTTTATTTCATTTTAGTATTAAACTTTAGGTTTCTTTTTTATATTTTAGTTTAATTTTTAAAATAATTTTAGTTATATTTTATCGTTTATAAAATAATTTAAGTAGTCGAAGTGGCGGGTCACAACCAGTGTGAAATAATTAAGACGTAGAATTCAAATAATTAATTAACTAGAAAGATAATTGTTCATAATCCCAGCCCGCTATTGGACAGCGGAATCAATCATACGCCTACTCGACCAAGCACTTCGCTGTCAATTTATTGTTAGCTAGCTGCGCTCCGCGGTCTCTCCCGCGTGGTGATTGAATTCGTCATATTTCCAAAATAAAAGATTTTTTCTACCCAAAGTTACTCATTATTATATCAGCTACCTGCCAATAAAAGTACCGTCAAATACAGACAAAAATTGTAAAAAATGTTATTTTGGTGTATGTATATATATTCATATGCAATATAGTAAAAAGTGGTTATTTCAATATTACAAACAGACACTCCAATTTTAATTTATATGTATAGACTAACTGTGCACTCATTCCTCCCACGTACTTTTCGCACTATACCACTGCCTGTTAATAAATAAGAAATATTTGGTTAGGATGGATGGCTTTCACACAAAAACTGTTAAACGGATTTTGATGAAACTGTATAGATATAGCTTTTACATCTTAATAATAAGTTATCTTCAATTTGTGTATATCACCGAAAATCTCCTTAACAGTTTAGCCGATTAAAAAAAGATTCCCTAATATTTTGTTAAGTTTCCGCGACATAATAAAACGTTATAACGGTTTTAAGCGCGGTAGTTTTTAGGTTTTATTTGATTTTTATTATTCCGACGTTTCGATCACTTTTCAATAGCTGTGATCACGGAAGACAAACATGTCATTTATTGAACCTACCGCCAAGTTGTTCATTTTAATTATTGTTTATGATTACTATTTACTCTATGGGAGCCTTATCTAAATTACCACCGTTTTGCAATATGTTGTGGCTTGAAGAGAAGAAGCGGCGCAAGACACTCTTGAGCAAACATGCCTAGCTCCAACAATCTAATATATAAAATTCTCGTGTCACAGTTTTCGTTGCCATACTCCTCCGAAACGGCTTGGCCGATTTTGATGACATTTTTTGTGCTTATCCGGTATCTATGAGAATCGGCCAACATCTATTTTTCATCCCCCTAAATGTTAGGGGTAGTCCACCTCTAAGTTTTTTTTTATATTTTTTAGACAAAATTTTTAATTTCTATTTTTTTATGATACAACATACAAAAATACATACAACCCTAGATTTTCAACCCTCTACGATCAACCCCTATTTTTTACCGGGCAGGACGACGTCTGCCGGGACAGCTAGTTTTATATAATATCAAAATGGGGGTTGGAAAAAATAAAAAAAATAATTTACCTGACTGTGGGCTGTTCGCCACTTCCAAAGGGCCGCCCGGCAGTTTTATTCTAGTCCTAGCTTTCGCCCGCGACTTCGTCCGCGTGGAATAGTAAAGAAAAAGTAAGTTAAAAACAACCCCCGATTTTGAAACATTCTTCATTGTTGCTCCGCTCCTATTGGCCGTAGCGTGATCATATATAGCCTCTAGCCTTCCTCGATAAATGGGCTATCTAACACTGAAAGAATTTTTCAAATCAGACCAGTAGTTCCTGAAATTCGCGTTTGTTAGGTTAATCTAATGTTTTGTACATTATATTGTTTATAACCTTCTTTAAATTTTATTGCCTTACTTATAATCGTTTGTTAAATTTTAAGAAACTGCTCAGCATTTGATTTACAAAAATCTTACCCATAAACTCCTCTTAAGGATAAGAGGTGTTGGTAAAGTAACTCATAAATAACCAACATAGAGAGATAGTTTAAGTGACTGCTAAGAGGCAAGATAGCAAGTTTTATTTGAAATAGCCATTGATTAGGGGCGTAAAAGTCTCTTATTTAAGAGATTGCTAATCCTTTCTTAACGAGATTATTATAAGTAAGGCCCTTAATGTATTGTATAAAAAACATGGAACAATAACAAAGTAAGTGTTTATACAAACATGTGATGACTCAAGCTTAATTATATTATTTTCACCTTTGTTATTAATTCAAAAGTCTGAATCTATAACCACTAAAACTTAAAAATTAAAAAAATTGTATTTTGCTATTAGGGTTATAAACAATATAATGTACAAAACATTAGATTAACCTAACACGTTCAAGCAAACAAACAAACTTTTCAGCTTTATACAGCGTGTTTCATTTCAAATGACAATAAATCATAACTTTAACGGTTGTAGTCAATAAAAAATTTTTGGAACTATTAAATCAACCGTAATGTCAAAATTAAAATATTAAAATTTCCGAACAAATTAATTACGATAAAATCGAAATAAAAAACAGAACATCTTGCAAATATTGGTTCGCGAGCGAGAGCGTAAGAATGAACAACTTCCGCGTTTAATGATGAAGAGACGAGCTGAAAACATGATACATTGGTCACTAACCTACCGATTTAGTCACAATAACTGATACATGTTGTTGTAATATTCTGAAATGAAAAATGAGGTTGGCTAAACCAAAGAAGTTACCTTGATTTATTTTTGTATTTGGGCAGAGTACGTCATGAAGATAACGTGGTCTGATTTATTGTCGTAAGGTCTGAAACACGCTGTATATCAGTATAAGATAAATATTAGCTATTTATATTAGGTTTATTGAATTGTTAAAAAGTAAAGAAAAACTGTGTATATTTAATATCCGGAGATATAATGAAATTTAACGAAACATTACGTGAAACTAGCCAGACAACTAGTACACCTGCTTTAAAACGTTTCGCAGCTATAAAACGAATGCAAAGTAATAACATTTCTCGGAAAGAGGGCATTTCTACAGCTGTTTTGGAACAGGTGTCCGGAATAGATTCGAATAGCGCCTGAAACTTGTGTTAGGAGTTTTAAAATGCAGAACTGAATTGTTTATTCAAAAGATTTTTGTTTGACTTAAATTTTATTCAAATTTACCGTAGTACTAGTAGCATCCACTCCTATCCACAGTACAGCGGATACTACGAGATGGGAAGACAACATGAGGGAGACAGTACAAGAGATGGGATTAAGCTACGAGGGAGTTGAAGAAAAACAAGGGATGTGGATACGTGGAGAGAGCTAGAAGATGCCTGTGTATCAAAAAACTGCGTTGATCTTGAAGAAGCAATACAAAACCTATTTAAAATAAAATATTATTAGCAATAAAGGCTATTTGAATTTTGATGTTCAAATTCAAATTCGAAACTTTTTCCTTAAAAATTAAAATCTAGGACTCGATTCTAGTGCCTCCTACCGGTGCCAATTATGAAACTAAACCAACCGGACCTGAAACAGACACGAAAAATGTAATCGAAATCAGTAAAGTCGATCTCAAGTTATGGGCGTATATATATTTCTACGATACAATTTTTATTTATATAGAAGGTAACTTCTATTGAAGAACACTTTTTTGAAGGTAAGGAAAGAAATGCTCCGGTGGTTCGGGCATGTGGAAAGAATGTATGATGAAAGAATGACTAAAAAGATATACAATGCAAAAGTGGATGGATGCAGAAGTCGCGGAAGGCCACGACACACCTTCCATGATCAAATTGATAATGTATTATCAAAAGGCGATGTCAGGATCCTTAAGAACAGGCGAGCGTGCATGACAAGAACTATGAATGTCAAAGAAGCAAGTGAGGTGTGTAAGAATAAGCCTAAATGGCGCTCTGTTATTCGTGCCTACCCCGCAAGGGACCTGGCGTGAAGTTATGTATGTATGTATGTAACACTTTTTTAGGGTTATACATATACGTCAAAATTTTAATGTACTTCCTATTCTATTAATCGTGTTCTGGTTATTCAATGATAAAGTGGAAGAACCATCTCGTTCAATTCTAAGGAATACTCTCAGAGATGTATCCGATAGAAGACAGTAATCCCCGCGACCTTTCGTCTATGCTCTAGTAGATTGAAGTTGAACATAAAAAGACGGTAACTATTGTCGACTAGCTTTCTAGCTCTCCTCAATTGATTGCAACTGGTATCTATTTCGTATCCAATGAGCCATAACGCTGGAGATGTAGTGGGTGTTTCCAACTCCTTCTACTATCCGCAACTTGTGTGTAGCGTCGGCCATCGGAAGTCCTACATACCATGCGATGACCTCCCTGGGGGCTGAGAAGATGCGCAAAAGAATACCCCAGAGTTAACAAAAGAAAATGTCACGACCTAGAACAGGTGTTAGGTTGCTCCATCTCTTCTCTTCTTATTTTATTCTTGCAGGTACGGAGAAAGAATACTATTTCCAGCGGCTGGGCGGCATGTCGTAAGAGCCGACAAAACAACCCACAGCCAGGTGGTAGGGCATTTGTCTACCTGGATGGCTACCATCCCTGGTCTTCAGTATGCCGCCATAACAACCTTGATTTGTGTTCCGGCATTAGTGACCAGGTTCAGGTCTCCCTTAAGAGAGCAGCAGCGCATTTGTAGCACCTTTGGTGTTGCAAATGTCCATAGGCGATGGTAACCGCATTCCATCAAGTGGTCCGTCTGCCTGTCTACTGATCGCATGATATTAATTCATCTTAAATAAGTCCTGAGTAGGACATGTACGGGATAAAGTTAACATAGTATAAAGTGAAAATGATACTTTGTCGTTTATTGGAGTCAGGGGCAGGTGTGCGTAACGGCCCGACGCTCAGCCCCGCACGACACCGTGAAATGCACCTCATTTATATTTATACGAACAACTTGACTACGTGGAGATAGGGCATATAGTAATAATGTAGGTAGTTATTTTAGTTTGTTATTTGGGGACCGTGGAGGCCTGGAGCTCATCACCTCTATCGAGACCCCTCAGCGCGTCTAATTGAGGTCTTACGTGACCAAAAGCCTGGCTTGCACCTAGGGCAACGAATCGTCATCCAACGCGGAAATGCGGCCAGCATTTTGGGCACACTCCCCGCCGACAGCGATTTGGAGTCAATTTTTATTTACGAGCGGTTTCGGTAAACGCTGTCCTGCCCTAAAAAAATAAAAATCTAAAACCTGATTTTAGCGCCACCTATCGGGTCTAATGGTGAATCTAAACCATCATGAGCGCCACTCAAATACATAAAATTTAATCAAAATCTTAGAACTATATTCAAAATCAAAAGTTTTCATTAAAAATAAGTTTCTCTGGAGATCACTTTTTGAAGGTCATACATATAGGTTAAAATTTAATTTTGCTTCCTAGTCTATGTACACCGCTTCGCAACGTGTTATTGCTCTTAAGGAGAAGAAGCAGCAAGAAACTGCCCAGCAACACGTCTAGCTAAAAATCAATTTTCTTTATATTTCTTATTTTATTTATATTTCTTTTTTTATAAGTTTTATACCGAAGTATGTTACAGAATTACTTTTAAAGAATTATTGGAGTTGTATCAAACCGTGCATATTCAATGAGACAAAAACAGAATGAAAGGAAAGAAAAATATTGTTGTAGTTACAACAATGACATGACGTACTAAAATTTTATGCTGCAACATTTCTCCATAAATTCCTTACAAGCTTGGCAAGATAAAAAACGTTGTACAAAATATAGTCTAAGGGCGCGTTCCCACTTTGTCGTGCCGACAGATAATCGTGTTGTTTTAAGTGTCGTGGCTTATATATTTAAATGGAGGTGTTCATATATAGATCGACACGATTTACTGTCGTCTACGACATTTTTTGCAGTGACGATAGATTGTCATGACAGTGAAAGTCGTAAAACAATAAAAAATCGATACGACTAAAGCCACGATAAAAATATCATCTCGTCGTTTACACATGTTTACACCCCCTCGCTAATGATGTGTAAGCGACAAAGCGACTACCGTGAAACGATAAAATGACGTCGCGATCCAATGGGAACAGCTAGGTAGATAGTCGTTAAACGATAAAAAAATTTGAAAACAAACAATCGTTATAATGGGAACAGCTAGAGACAAAGGCCGTCCAACGATAAATTAATCGTTACGACATAGTGGGAATGCGCCCTAAGAGATTGGAGCGAGCTGCTATGTAAACGAAATTTTGTCATTTAAGTATTCTTCAATAGTGTAGTGACTAACCCTTTTTAGCAAGATACTTTTTAATTCATATTCCAGTGCCAAGTGTATTGTTTAGATTGCTGAATTTCATTATCGAAGTTCTAGTAGAGATCCCTATTTTTATATACCTAGCCTCATCCTAGCCTATATTAATCAGGTAGCATTCTAATGGTGAAAGAATTTTTGGAATCTATAAGTGGAGACGCAATCAGGCAATCTCTGCGGGTGAGGTTATGTGCTCAATGTATGGCCACCCCTTATTCCCCAATCAAGTACAGGTGCCCGGAGAATATAGAACCTTGCACTTACCTCGCAGTCAGCCACCAGCCCACGACAGCGCTGGTTCAGGGTTCTGCCGCTGCTTGTCAGGTGGCGATAAAGGTGACAAAGTTCTTCTACACAAGCCCCGGGGCGCAAGGGACGCAGATACACTGATCACTAAGTATTGAATGATTCAGGCGAATGTCCTAGTATATGACTGGACGCGGAAATCTTCGATAGCGAATCGACTGTATTTATATATAAAGGCGGGTGCGATATTATGTGCGTGCGTCGCGTTGGCGTAGCGTTTGCGAACGTACTGAACTCACGCGCCGAGCGAGCGGTGACAACATACGGGGGTTGCAAGGCGCTATAAACCCAAGGCACAATTATAAATTGGGAAATAAATGGCGCCAACAGTAAGAAAGAAAAACATTTATCGATTTAAAAAGATTTATCGATTTCAGTAGTTCTTGCGATTATACATATTCATACTAGTCCCAATTGTAGTAACAACATAAACAAATAAACCCAAATACACTCATATACACGCTATACTCACCTCACAATGCTGACACCCAGATACAACATGGCTCTTAAACAAGAAAGTAAAATATTCATTGCCGTAAAATAATGCACAAGAAAACACTAAATACACTTGTTTGTTACGTATAAACAATACCCTATCCTACTAATATCACAAACGAGAAATTTTTTAACAATATATGGGTGTATGTTTGTTACTCTTTCACTCAAAAACTACTGAATGGATTTTGACGAAACTGTACGATAATAAAGCTTACACGTCAGAATAACATATAAACTATAATTTATAATGATACAGTGTGAATTATCCAAAATGCTACAAATATTGTAAACGCGAAGGTTTATGTAGGATCCATGTATGATTGTTACTCTTTCACGCAAAAACTACTGAATGGATTTTGATGACACTTTACAATAATGCAGCTTACACATCAGAATAACACAAAGGCTATAATAAATAAAGATATAGTGTGTATTATCCAAAATAACGAGCAACGATTGATTGCGTCATCACGACGCAGGTAGTGACCATATAATAAATGAATGATGTACGAAAAAAAATAAACACTAGAAAAATGTACTTTAAATACACGACAATAAGGCTGGTAATTCAGCGTTATGCTGTGGCTGACACATTGCAATTTTCTTTTTTTAAGTTTCTATATTTTATAAACATCTATTAAAATGTTAGTATTGTTTCTTGTACTCGTGCAAGCAAAAGTCGTCTTTAAGGTGACGAACGTTTTTATTCCGCCACTGTACAAAAGTTATGAGAACGTTATTGTAATTTTATGTTTGTTCGTCACAATTTAAATACGAATCTAATTCACTACTAATAGCAAGTGTGTGTTAACACTGAATATTTATTTAAATTATGCTGTCATTTGAGACATTATGGAAATTATTATCACTAATAAAACTGGTAATAACAATAACTTTTGTCGTAATAATGGATAATAAATGATCAACAATATATTACTTGTTTATAATAATAATAATAATAATAGTACCGATAGTTGTGTCAGTGAATGGATTAATAGCGAAGAGCCTTGACCGACATCTTGAAAGGCTCTCGCTTGGTACCTGGGTGAAGGGTCGGATGCAGAAGGCAGCCCTGCTGGACACGACCCGTATCGTGAGGAGGTTCCTATCTCTGGAACCTTAACCACCGGTAGCTTGGACCCTAGGCCCTGCTGCCGGCGGACATCGGTTTTTTTAAATTTTTTTTAAATATATGTTTTTTTATGTATGTATAAAGAAAAATGTAAATAATTTGAAAATAAATAAATATGTGATAATAATAATAATTTTATTTGTCAGACTTGCGTCCAAAATTTCTGTTAGTTACACAAGAGACTTAAAAACTAATTGTTAGTAAAATAAAAAACAAGTAAAAAGTAACAAACACACTTATTTGGCGGCTCGGTTTGACGGCAGCACATGCAATTTAACTCTGTGTTTTTTTTTTTTTTTTTTGAGGCGGGGAAAAATGACTAACCGATTTACGCACTCTCTGGGCCGTCACTAGGAAACGGCACGAATCCACGGGGGGCGATAACGCTAGCAATTGTATGCTCTACTTGCGCTTCGTCCGCTATGGATTACACAGAGGAGTGTGGAGACTCCGAGCGATGCCGCACGGGCGAGCAACCTCAATACCCACTAAAAAACCCCTCCTCCCTTCGCGGCCCTGCGCTTTGATGTGAAGGAAAGACTGAGATGTAGAACATAGTTACTCAGCAGTCGATCCAGCGCATAAAGTGCTGAAGTGTGCCCCGGGAGAACACACTCCACTACGGAACGGGGGTAGTTGTAAAATCCCTTGCTGACCTAGTAGCTAAGGGCCCCCATCGTTCCGGATCCTAACTCAGGGAGGGAAGTAATGCGCGTACCTGCCTCTCCGGGTGCCGGCTGAAGGCCGGCGACCTCGAGAAGAGACCGTAGCACGCGCCCTAGGACTTCGCTCCCTATCCCTCTCTGCGGCCTCTTTCAGAGACATAACTGCCTCACAAAAAGAAACCGCAGTATCCCAGCGGTCGTCGCTCTGCAACATGGCCGTTACCAAATCGCCGAGCGATGCGACGGCTCCTAACTTTGTCTCGAGCTCGAAACGCTGCGGCGCCCAGGCAGCGCACTCGACAAGCGTATGAAACGCCGTATCGGGCGCGCCACACTGTCGGCAATCCGGAGAAGGCAAGCAGCCCACAATGCGAAACAGATACTGGTCGAAGCAACCGTGTCCGGTCAGTATCTGCGTCGTCCTGAAGGTGAGGGTGCCGCTAGTGCGGTTAACCCATTCCTCCAGTTGTGGCCTGATTGCGTCCACCGTAAAGCCGCCGGCCGCAGGGTGTTCGAGGTCACGAGACCAGTCGACGAGGCAGGAAGCGGTTTCCCGCTTCCTGACCGTCTCTATCTCGACTTGACAGAAGGTCAGTCCTCTAGCTAGGGCATCCTGCTGGGTACGACGAACCCTGGACAGGACGTCTGCCTGGAGAGGCCAGGGCAGCTCGCCTGCCAAGAGTGTCGCCGCCGTCCAAGACACTGTACGATACCCACGTATGGTTCTCACGGCCAGAACCCGCTGCGCCCGGTGCAGCAGGGTTCGATTGTGGCGGTGAAGCGACTCGAACCAGACGGGGGCACCGTAAAGGGCCATACTCCTCAGGATGCCAGAATATAGTTTCCGCGTCGCACCCCCCGGCCCCCCCACGTTGGGAAGAAGCCTTGAGAGTGCGCCCGCGGAACTCACGAGTTTGGGAACTAACTGCTCAAAATGCGCTTTGAACAGCCATTTCCCGTCTAAGACTAGCCCAAGATATTTCATCGTGGGCCCTACTCTGATCGCCACCCCCTGGACTGTAACGGACAGATCCGGGGGTGGATTGCGAAACTTCCTATGGAACATGATGGCCTCCGTTTTCGCGGGGGAGACCCTCAAGCCCAGCCTAGCTATTCTGTCTACGACTATCGCCAACCCGTCGTTGGCGACGTCCACGGACTCCGCGAATGACGCGGCGCGTGCCGTGAGTAGGGTGTCGTCCGCAAAGCAGATCAGCCCTACCCCGGGCCTGACCGTCACCCGAAGGATCCAGTCATAGCCTACGTTCCAAAGGATCGGCCCGAGGACCGACCCCTGTGGAACGCCGCACGCGACACGTCGCCGACCTAACTCGTGATTGACGGACGCACCGCCCTCCCAAAGGATGTGTCGATCCCGCAGGTACTCGCCTAACAGCCTCGTGAGGTACGGGGGGACTCCGTGTGCACGGAGCCCCTCCCTGATCGTCTCATGAGGGAGGCTGTTAAAGGCGTTCGCTATGTCTAGCGACACCGCAAGAACGACGTCCTTCGCCCGGACGGCTTCGTCCGTCACCGTTCGCAGCGTCTCGAAGGCGTCCATCGTGGACCGCCTCCTCCGAAACCCGAACTGCGTATCTGATAGCCCCGGCTCCACGGTGTCTAGATGCTTCACGAGCCGCTCCGCCAAGATCTTCTCGAAGACCTTGGCGACCTCGTTCAGAAGCACTATGGGCCTGTAGGCGGACGGATCGTCGGGAGGCTTACGACCTCCCTTGGGAAGAAGGCACAGACGCCCCTCCTTCCATTGCGACGGGAACCTACCTGCGCGAATACAGGCTTCGAAGAGGTCCCGCAGCTGGCTGCGTAGATGTTTTGCAGCCAGGAAGAGGAGGCGACCGGGGACCCCGTCGGGTCCCGGAGCCGTCTTCCTGCCCCGGAGCCGGTCCAGGGCAACGTCGAGTTCCCCCTCGGAGATGGAGTGAGGCTCCTCGTCCGTGGGGGTGTCGGGAATGGGTGGACCCATACTGGGGGGAGTGAAGTTCCCCGGATCCGGGAAGAGCTCATCGATCACCGAACGGAGCACCTCGGGTTCGAGCGTTTCCGTAGCCGTGGAAGTGCAAGGCCGCAACTTGTTGCGGGCCCCACGGTACGGACGCCCCCAAGGGTCCCGATCGAGCGTCTCGAGGAGCTCGGCCCGAGCTCGGGCTTTCGACCGCAATATCGCAATCGAAAGGGCCTTTCTGGCCTCCCTAAACTCTCCCACGAGTCCATTTTCCGCGACATAGTCCGGAGGACGGCGTGCCCTGCAGCGTTTGAGCCTGCGGCTGATGATGCGAACTGCCTTTCGCATCTCGCCGAGCTCCTCGGTCCATCAGTGGACCGCCTGCCTGCACGAAGGCTGTCGTTTGGAGACGCGTGGCATCGCAGCGTCGCAAACCCTCGTCAGGGTCTTGCGCATGTGCTCTGCCTGCGTGTCCAAATTCGCGAAATCGGCTGGGTAGGCCCAGCTTTCCGTACATGCCCACTCCTCGGCCTGCTCCGGATCGAGCTTGGTAAGGGCCCAACGCGGGAGGAGAGGGGGGCGACGTTGAACAGGGCTCGGACCGGAGGAGGGGGTCGTTAGCTCAAATCTGATATACCGATGATCAGAGAGCGACTCCACCTCCTCCAGCACCCTCCATCCGGTCACTCTGCGGGCGGCCGCATGAGTGGCGAATGACAGGTCGATGATCGATCCACCCCGTGCGCGTACGCAGGTCTGGACCGACCCCTGGTTCAATATTGTGAGGCCGGCTTGAAGAGCCCAATCCTCAACTGCCCGACCCCTAGGGTCCGTGATGACGTTTCCCCAGGATTGGTGCTTCGCATTAAAGTCGCCCATCACGAAAGTCGCTTTGGGTGACAATCTGCGAACGGCAGCCCCGACGGCGTCCAAGCGAAGCTCGAACTCCGCCAGAGGGCGGTTTCGCGAGAAGTAAACGCCGATGACGACGATACTCCCGCTTTCCGCCACCGCATAGCCCTTTCCTCTTTCGAGACACGTAAGCGGTGTACCAGATCCGGCCCTGGCCACCACCGCTACCGTGTCGTCGAGATCGCCAACCCAGTTGCCGGCGGGGGGAACGTAATACGGCTCGCTGATAACGGCCAAGTTCGCTCGCCACTCCGCCATCGCCTGCAGGCACAAGTCCTGGGTGGTGGGGGAGTGGTTTACGTTGGCCTGAAAAAACGCTGTAGCGGGTGTACTAGGCATTGGAGGTGTCCATTGCCTGCACAGCCGTCGCCGCAGTTGCAGCCGCACCTCGTCTCGTCCGCGGGTGGACGAATTTGCCCTTTACGAAGGGAGGTAGGCAGAACCTCGCCAACGTAGGATGGGCAGCGTTAAGGCCCCCCGCCGCGCACGCCACGCAGTGGGGTTTTCGTGCCTTACAGTCCGGAATCCTGTGTCCGCTTTTACCGCAGCGGAGGCACAGTTTGGACCGGTCCGGGCACGTATCCGGGCACTGTTGGGCGCTATGACCGACGTTGAAACAGCGGTAACAACGTATCGGTCTAGCCTCCATTGCCTCGACCCTCGCCGAAGTGAAGCCCACCACGAGGTAGCCCAGTTCGGCGATGGTCTTGGCGGCAGCGACCGGGCACAACACGTATGTTGCGCCCAGGCCGCCCGGTCCGGCACCGATGTGCTTCGCGAGCACGTCGTCGCGCCTGCATCCGCTGGCGCACACGACCGCGTCGCGCAACCCATCGATGGTGACCGAGTCATCCAGCCCAGATATGTAAAGCTCCCCACGCTTTACTGGGCGGATGACCTCGGCCAACCCTGCAAGGGCCCCGCGAAGGGCCTCGGCGACGCGATCCGCCTTGGCGGCGCCCTCCGGCCCCGGTTGGAACTGGAGGAGGCGCCCATCCTTGGCGGTCCGCACCACCTTCAGCCCCTCGCGGAGGCCCATGGCGGTGATGTCGACCACCCCCGAGGCCTTCGCCTTAGCGAAGACGTCGCGGTAGCCGACACCTTTCGCGACCGCGTCCGGCAGCAGTTTGATAACAACTGCCGCCGTACTCGGCTCGCGGTAGACGGCGGCAGGCTTCGGAGCCTGCCTACGCGGTTGCTGCCTCCTTCCCGTCGAAGGGGCAGCAGCTTGTGCCTGGGGGGGGGAGGGGGCCCGTTGGCCCTCGCCCCCTTACCCCTTTTCCGCCCGACGACCGTGGTCCACGCCCCCCCCTCGGGAGCGGGGGTGGGGGCGGGGGCCACGGGCGCCGGCGGCGGCGCGACGGTGACGGCGACTCGAGGGCGGGGGGCGGGGGCCGCGACAACCGGTGTCGCGGCCGCGGTCGTCGCCCGACGCCTGGGAGCCGGTGTCACAGGGGTGGGGGCCGAGACGGAGGCCACAGGGGCGGCAGCGGCGGCGGCGCGTTCCGCCCTCCGCTTCCTCCTGAGCGTCCGTCTCACACCTCCCCTGTGCTTCTTTTTTGGTTGTTTTGGGGGCGGCGGCTGTGGGGAGCCCGCCACCCCTGCGGCCGGGGCCGCCACCACCACTTCCATCGGGGCCGGGGTACTCGCTTCCCCCATACCTCGACGGACGGCGGCGGCAGCCGTGGCCGGTCTTGGCCGTCCGGTGGCCACCGCGGTGGCCGCGAGCGCGACGGCCGCGCGAGGAGCCGGTCTGGGCGCCGGCGCCTTACCTCGGTCCGCCGCAAGCGGCGGGCGGAGGGTCGGCGCGGGGTTCAGCCGGTCCTCTATGGCGGCCAATCTGGCGTCGATTAAGGGCGCAACAGCGTCGAGCACGACGCGCAAGAGCGCATCGTATGCGTCGCCGCTGAGCCCGAGAGGAGGGGTGGAGGAGGAGGAGGAGGAGGAGGAGGAGAGGGGGGAGGAGGAGGAGGAGGAGGGGGAGGTGGAGGAGGAGGAGGAGGAGGGGGGAGGAGGAGGAGTGGGAGGAGGAGGGGGAGGAGGAGGAGGAGGAGGAGGAGGAGGAGGAGGAGGAGGGGGAGGAGGAGGAGAATTTAACTCTGTGTTTGCAGTAAGGGCCGTCAACCCGCTCCGCCACAGTCCGGAGTATGCTGTTGGAGCTGACGCGCACCCGGCGCCACATCTATGCGTTCTTCCGCAAACATCCCTGAGGCACTACAGTAGCGCGGCAGCCCCATCAACATCCTAAACGCGTTATTATATTGGACGCGCAGAACGCTGTATGCCCTCTGAGTACAGCTATTCACGTGTTTTGGTGAATGTGTTAAAACCTGAATAAAATAAATAAATCAGTAAAATTACGTTTTAACGGTTTCCATTAATTCATTATTGTAAGGTTTTGTAATAAGCCAATTAAGCTAAGCAAGTTACGCTTTACTATAGGTATATACAACGAACAACTCAGGGTCCGATCCCAAACACCTAAACCCTAGTTAATAACAACTTATTTTAGAATAGAATAGAATATAATATATATATATATATATATATATATATATATATATATATATATATATATATATATATATTATTGCATAACATCAAGATACAATTCAAGAAGTTTAAGTACAGAAGACAATAGACGGTCTTATCTTGCAATATAAACAGAATAAAAATGTGTATATATGTCTAATATATAAAATTCTCGTGTCACAGTTTTCGTTGCCATACTCCTCCGAAATGGCTCGACCGATTTTGATGAAATTTTTTGTGCTTATCCGGTATCTATGAGAATCGGCCAACATCTATTTTTCATCCCCCTAAATGTCAGGGGTAGTCCATCCCTAAATTTTTTATTTTATTTTTTAGACAAAATTTTTAATTTCTTTTTTTTTATGATACAACATACAAAAATACATACAACCCTAGATTTTCAACCCTCTACGATCAACCCCTATTTTTTACCGGGCAGGACGACGTCTGCCGGGACAGCTAGTATATATATATATTTAAGATTTTGAAATGGCAAGTATATATATAGTATTTTATCCGTGCAGGAACGGAGAAAGAATACAATTTCCTGCGGCCGGGCGGCCTGTCGTAAGAGGCGACAAAACAACCCACAGCCAGGTAGTAGGGCATTTGCCCGACTGGATGGCTACCATCCCTGGTCTTAAGTATGTCGTCAAAACAACCTTGAGTTGTGTTCCGGCATTAGTGACCAGGTTCCAGTCTCCCTTAAGAGAGCAACAGCGCATTTGTAACACCTTAGTGTTGTAAATGTCTATAGGCGATGGTAACCGCTTCCCATCAAGTGGGCGGTCTGCCTGTCTGCTGAACTACTGCAATAAAAAAAAGTATAAATAAATAAGGAAATAAAAATATATATATATGTTGACATATATAAATAAACTAGCTGTCCCGGCAGACGTCGTCCTGCCCGGTAAAAATAAAAAATAAAAATTTAGGGGTGGACTACCCCTAACATTTAGGGGGATGAAAAATAGATGTTGGCCGATTCTCATGGATACCGGATAAGCACAAAAAATTTCATCAAAATCGGTCAAGCCGTTTCGGAGGAGTATGGCAACGAAAACTGTGACACGAGAATTTTATATATTAGATAATAATCATAGAAATAATGTACGTAGTTACGTAAATATAGGAGAGATGAAGATGTTGTGATCGACTCTAGAGCTGGAGGTAATAATCGTTCACGAGTCCGTTGAACGCCTGGAGAGACTGGGCACGCCTGATTTTCACATTATTTTAATCTGTAATTACTTCCCTAATAATGTCCATAAATGTTTAATATCTTCTGTATTAAAAGGCTTGAAAGCAAGTAAAATTTCTAGTGATAAAACAGATTATAAACGATAACGGTTAAATTCCAAGAAGTTTTGAAGGTTTTGGGCTAAATACTCCGGCACAACAATATGCTGAGTGCAAACCTTGTTTGCTGAAAATGCGGCGTACAAATTCTCAAATAATGTTTTGTGTGTAATAATGTGTAAAGAATGTAACTACGTCGCTATTTTTCTCAAATAAAGTTCTTTCTTTCTTTCTTTTCTTTCTTTCTTTCTTCTAAATGGCGCGTGAAATCCTTTGGTAATTTTAGTAGATTATTTGAGTATATAAATTCTTTTAATATTCCACTTTTGGTTTCAATATGCAGGACTCGAATTAAAATGCCGTTGGAATTACTATAGAATTTATTATAACTATACAAACACGTATAACACAGGTACATTTTTTTTATACAGGGGAAATCCGTTTGAGGACCATAGGCCGCGCGAGGGGGAAAGGTCGCGGCCCGTGTGTGGGATTCGTCAGGTCGGGGTGGCACTAGCGCCCCACGATGGGATGTGGAGAGCTATTGCTATACCACGGTTAGGGATACCCACTAAAACCCCTGTCCGATCTCGAGCGTCCTTTGTCCGGAATGTGGGCTTGCTCCCGCATTCACCATCAGCCCGGACCGACAGCGGCCGGCCCTTTTGCGGGCTGGCCTCACCATTTTGTGGCCGGAGATCTGGTTCTCTCCAACTCCTCTTCCTCACCGAGATGAGGTGAGAGGGGGCGTGCGGATCGGCGCACGTCCCTCCTCTCCGGCCTTAATGTGCGGGGATCCGGTTTCCCCGCCGGTCGCCCGCACGGCCGCAGCCTACGGCGGCTGGAGGCCGTCCTGAACGACCCCCCGACGCCGCTGCCGGCTCTGGCGAGAGGGAAGCGGTGGTTTGCTCCCTCTCCCACTCCGCCGCCTCCTTCGCCGACATGACGGTCTCCAAGAAGGAGGCGGCTGCATCCCACGCGTCGGCGCTCCCGACCATGGCCCTCACCACGACCGGGAGGGACAAATCCGCCCCGATGAGATCTCGGCGCTGCTCGTCCCAGGCTGGACACACCTGGAGGGTGTGCAGCGCAATGTCTTCGTCGCCGCCGACGCAGTGGTGGCACCCTGACGACTGTTCGCGCCTTATTTGACACAGGTACCTCCCGAAGCATCTGTGCCCCGAGAGGACCTGCGTCAGGCGGAACGTTAGAGTGCCGTGACGCCTCTGCAGCCATTCTAACCGCTTGGATGACGGCGAGGCCGGGGCTGAGGTTTTGTAGGCGGTCCGCCCACTCTGCCACCTGGACCTGGCGCAACTCATCCCTGCGCCCCTCGATCTCACGGGGCGCAGGTCGGCCCATACTGGCCTCCTTCTCCTTACGCCACACGTACAAGGAGGCCAGTGTTCTGGCCTCCAGGTCCCACGGCAGAGTGCCGGCTAGTAGGGAGGCCGCTTCGAAGGAAATAACAGGTAACAGTAACAGGTACAAATATAACTGTACACAACCAGTCCAAACGTAATGCACGTATCACTCACACGCGCAAAGTCCGCCACTAACGTATTGCTTCGCTTGTGGCTATCGCTAGTCTGCCTCCACCCTCTATCATGTCGTTGTTTTATATTTCACAAATGCAATATGTTTGCCGTATCTAAGTCGGCTTAATTCGCCACACCTGGCTAATGACGCGGCCGCAAACTGCCATAAAAGAGTACAATAACAATGGGCTTACTTGCTTATCCCCAATTTTAAACACAAAGTAAACCAAAGAAGACGGTTATAAAAGAGTTTCATTGTTATTAGATCAAACGCCGACGGGTAATAAATGTGCTCTGTTTACAGATATGCAGGTGGCCCAAATTGTGACAATATTTAAGTTTTCATTTCTAGGGTTTCTTAACCATTTTGGTAGAAACGGAATCCTTATGAAATAGTTATGTCCGTTCGTCTATCCGTCTATCTTGGTATGTATTTGTATTTTTGTTTGGAAACTGCTGGGTGTGGATGAAAAGTGGTTAGAATGTCTAATCTAAGAAATTGCACATAAACAGTTATAAAGTCACATATTAAACCTTTCACAATAACGTTTGTATATTTTTTAAATTCAAATTTAAATTTATTTATTTGCTTAAAGCATGGTACATAAATTTGAAGTGACATTGGAGTACTAGGTTCACATGTTTTGCCTATAAGGCGTGCAAATTTTCTTTAAGATTACCACAAACACATTATCACAATCTTAATATATATAAATCTCCTGTCACGATGTTTGTCCGCGATGGACTCCTAAACTACTCAACCGATTTTAATCAAATTTGCACACCGTGTGCAGTTTGATCCAACTTGAAAGATAGAATAGTTTTTATACCGTTGGAACCGGTAGGTGGCGCTGAGATCGGGTTCTAGAATCCTCTTAACAACGGGGAGCGATTTTGTTTTTGTGTGTTTGAGTGGGTCCCCGGATGGTTTAAATCCACAATTGGAACCGGTAGGTGGCGCTGGGATCGGGTCATATTTTTTCAGAGCAGGACAACGTCTGCCGCGGCCGCTAGTTATTATTATAAAATTAACAAGAACCAAATGTATATATATATTAATGTCAATCATATGTAATTGTCAAAAAAATATTTAGATGTCTAGGAACAATTCGGAATTTCTTTTACGAATATTGCAACTTGTTTAATATGCATACAAGGCACAGTTAACAGCTGGAGCCTTTTAAAAAGTGGCCTGCATGGTTCTAGATAGTGTGCGCTACTAAGCGCTTGTATACTTCTTTTAACATCTAAATATTTTGCCTACGTCAGTTTCAAAGTTGATAAAGCCACATGTCTATCAAAGTTTAAAGACAGAAATGGGTCGTCTATTTTCGGCATTAGACATGAGTAAATCTATCCATTGCAGATCGATGTCAAACATTATATAAACACTATCTATGGATGTCGACATCCAAGCAAAGCGTCCCGCATGTATTCATCGTATCAGAGCAACAATACAGATACTATCACCAACGGCCTGGATATTGCCATGGCAACCATTGAGATGGCAGGACACCTGTCTGTCGCTCCCTTTGACCGTATCTAGACCCATTATGCATGGCTAGACTTCTCTGAGTGACAAGAACTAACGTTGAATACAATACTCAGGTCGATATTACGGAAATTGAAATAATATTTTTGTAGTGAAACTTCTTTAGTCGTTGTGATTTGACACTCGTTGAAACGTAAAAGCGACACTAAAAAGAGATAAACACGTAATTCTATAGGACTAAGCCTGCGAGAGTGTGAGACAGAATACATTATATTTAATCACTAACTTTAAAAAGTAAGTAAAAAATCCCGATTTTGAAACATTCTTCATTAGTGCTCTGCTCCTTTTGGTCTTAGCGTGATGATATATAGACTTACTCGATATATGGACTATCTAACATTGGAAGACTATTATACTATATATTTTTCAAATCAGACTAGTAATTCCCGAGATTAGCGCGTGCAAGCAAACAAACGTTAATACTTCAAATTTCGTATTATAAAGCTCAAATATATTTTATAATGATTTAATATATGAAATATGACGTCACTAAATTTGGAATCCCCCCCACCCCTTGTCACACTGTCACACTTCTGCTCCGTGTGAACTGCCCACACACACATTTTTGAAGTGATAATTTCAAGATGTAAACCGCTTCGTTACGTAACGCGTTACAGCACCAGTCTGTCTGGCTTCCCTTTCTCTCACGTTACGTCACTTCTGTAGGTGGTCCCGTGACGTCTTTTTTTTATTAGTTGATTCAAATACTCTTTTCCTTCGTCTTTACTTCTTAAGTGCTATTTAGCTGCGATTTTCTCGATTCTCTAAATAAATGTTATGTCATAGGCGGGGGGGCATAAATTACTTCACACCTTAGGGGGGGGGGGGGTATTAATACTCTAAGATAGGGTTGGCAATTTTTTTTTATATATTATTACTGTTGTAGAGTTGTAGGGTTTGCTATGAAAGCCTTATATTTAAATTCCCGCGAGTCGAAAATACTCGTCTTAAGTGTCAAATCATCAAATCGATATTTCAACGTCTACGAGTGGCGCCACCGTCCATACAATACAGCTTTACGACCTAGACGCCGACAGAAACAAATTTACACCTGCATACCTGTAGAAACACATTTTATTACCTTTCGGCATTTGGACTTCTTTTTTATTTTGTGTTTAAATTTTATGATTAAAAAAGCCCATTGTGTATTTTAATCTGTTATGGCACTCATTAGCTAGGTGTGTCGGATTTAAAGTACAAACTGATTCTAGCAAATTCGATCCACGCGGCCGGGCAGACATATTGCATCTGTGCAGTATAAAGCAATGTCTCCATTAAGGAACGAGGCAGTCGAGCAATAACCACGAGCGAAACAAGACGTGTGTACTGCAATCGGGAATCTTTTAGTGCCAGACGTTGCGCGTTTATGGATTTAAGAATTACTGCATTACGTTTGTACTTGTTGTGTTCGGTTATATTTGTACTTGTGTTATACGTATTTGTATAGTTCTAATAAACTCTATAATCATTCTAGCGGCATTTTAATTTGAGTCCTGCAACTCGTAACAATAGCCATAGATAAAATTGTTATTGCCATTAGCAGTTAATGGCGGTAGAGAAAATGAATGATGTACCACCTACCATCAACATTTTAAACATTTGTTCCGCGAGATTTCGTTTATTAATATACTAACTGCGCCCGCGAAAACCGTTACATTTTGTATAATTTACACTATATTTTTATAAATAATAGCCTACGCGCTATTCTGATGTGTAAGCTATATTACTGTAAAGTTGCATCAAAATCCATTCAGTAGTTTTTGCGTGAAAGAGTAACTAACATACATCTATACATCCATATATCCATTCTTACAAACTTTCACGTTTATAATATTTATAGCGATAAAAACATAGATAAGCAATTTTATATCAGCGTTAAAAGAAAGTTCTGAAACTAATTTTATTAAAACTCACATTTTCAAATAGGTCGCAACTTCGTTACAACTTGGATGTATCTATCCA
This sequence comes from Dendrolimus punctatus, assembly GCA_012273795.1. Lineage (NCBI taxonomy): Eukaryota > Metazoa > Arthropoda > Insecta > Lepidoptera > Lasiocampidae > Dendrolimus > Dendrolimus punctatus. The sequence continues at coordinate 1,089,677 of CM022545.1, forward strand.
ATCTTCAAGTTAGAGCTTACTTTCGAAGTAAGTCTGAAATTGGAGCGGTGCGGCTATGAAAGCCGTGTTTTTGACATTGTAAATTAGTTGCTTCTACAGCTTTGCTGGCGTAATTATCAAGACTTTGAAAATTTGTTGTCACATAAATAATATTTTTTTAACTGATAACTTCTTATGGTAAGGTAAATCACTTCGAGGTAACGCGTTACGGCGCCAGTCTGTCTGGCTTCCCTTTCTCTAACGCATAGCGCAGCAAGCTCCTCCTCTCTCACTCTAACCCACGCGCTGTATACATATAATTTAAGTAATAACCTAAGCTTTTTCAAGTTAAACAATTTATATATTAAATAGTTCAACTTGGATTGGGTTATCTCTTCTGTCGGGTGTCCCGAGATGCACCCTTTTTTTACTTTCTTTAACTATAAACATAGCAGTGTGTGTGTGTCATATACATGGTAGTGTGTGTGATGATTGATTTAATGTAATTTTTATGCATTAAAAAAATATTAGCATTTTGCACTCCTTCTCTAATATAAACTATAAAAATGCTAAATTTCACACTCCTCTGTTGGCACAATTTTCATAAAAAGAGGTACAAAGTTTTGCTTCACGTATTATTATTTAGCTGTCCCGGCAGACGTCGTCCTGCCCGGAAAAGCTTCAATCGATATGCCGACAGCATTAAAGTTTATAATTAACAAATAGAAATAGGGGTTGATCGCAGAGGGTTGTATGTATTTTAATGCTGTATCATAAAAAAATTAAAATAGATTTTTTTTTAATTAGGCGTGGACTATCCTTAACATTTAGGGGGATGAAAAATAGATCTTGTCCGATTGTCAGACCTACCCAATGTGCACACAAAATTTCATGAGAATCGGTCAAGCCGTTTTAGAGGAGTATGGTAACTAACATTGTGACATGAGAATTTTATATACAGCGTGTTTCAGACCTTACGACAATAAATCAGACCACGTTTTCTACCCGTACCCTACCCAAATACAAAAACGAAATCAAGGTAGCTTCTTTGGTTTAGCCACAGGACCTCATTTTTCATTTCAGAATTTTACAACAACATGTATCTGTTATTGTGACTAAATCGGTAGGTTAGTGACCAAATGTATCATGTTGCCAGCTCGTCTCTTCATCATTAATCGCGGAAGATGTTCATTCTTACCAAGGTCAGTGAACTAATATATACAAGATGTTCTGTTTTTATTGTCTTTTTATCGTAATTAATTGGTTCGGAAATTGCTTTTTTTAAATTTTGACATTACGGTTGATTTAATAGTACCAAAAACTTTGTATGGAGTAAGACTGCTAAAATTATGATTTATTGTCATTTGAAATGAAACACGTTGTATAAGATAATCATCATCACATTATATTGAAGAAATTGTAATAATATATTACTTTAAGCCGGAAACGAGGATCCGTGAGAAGACCAACATATGGTGGGATTATAATATAATGCCTCGTAGGTGTCATTATATTAGCTTGCGTACCTCCTACGTAGTGTTGCCAGAGGCAACAATTAATAGTAAACGATTGACAAACACAATGTATATTCCCAGGCTAACAAAAGTTGCGCCACTTTCAAAGTAGGTAAAATTGGGCGACCTCCATCAGGACCTGAAAGTGGGGTGTCATTAACATTATCTTTAAATCAAGACACACAAAGAGCCTAAAGATTAATAACCTAGGCACAGAAAGAAAAAACAACATACATGGCACTAGTTGAGATAATATATATAGGTATAGTCATAAGGCACACACTGCACATGCACTTTCTCCCAACACCAGCATGTAACAGATATACTCTACATTAGTATAAGTGTAGTATTAAAATTAGAAAAAATAATTATTAAGTTATTCTTAAGGTAGGTACATAACACAACATAAAAATCACAAAATTAATGTCACACATAATAACGTTACGTTATATATTGACAGATAATGTATATATATATAGTAACGTAGCTATTTTTTAACGCTTGAAATAAGATTTAATCAACTACAGTCTAAATCTTAACGTTATCGCAAATGAAGCCCCGGAATACAATAATGTAAGTGAATAATATTATTGTTTTGACGGTCTAAGCACTTTACAGTTAACGTGTATTTATTAATTATATAAATCTAAAAAACTTATAGACGTTAAAATCAAATTTATGTGTGTAATTTAAATTTTCTATAAATGTGAAGGTTTTTGAAAAGTTGCATTTAATAACAAGTTCCTAATTCTCCACTATAATTGCAGCTAATTTACAATTTCTCTGCTAACTTTATTTAGCGATAAGTAATTGTCGAATTACTTACTTATATTTTTATTGAATTGTATGTAATGAATGTATGTTTATATTTTAAAAGATAAACTGTTTTTATGTTGACATGAGAGACCAAAACAATAACTAAAGCTCAGTTATTGTTTTGGGTGTTTTACAACAAGATAAAATGTTTAACATTTAACACACAAAACTGCATAATATTATACAACTATTTTGTTAGTTAAAACTCAAGAAAGTAAATGCCTATTTTTTTTTAATAACTCATAAACAATAAGCGTGTATGAATTCAAAAAACTCTAACAATAATTAAGTTGTAAAAAGGGTACGGAACTAGAGTCCGTAGATTAGTTAATTTAAAAAAAACTATTTATTACGAGTCGCAGGGGTGTCATGGCAATCATGCCCATGGTGAGGGTCCAGTGGCACCTCACTATGATGCGGAGGGACGCTGGAGGGTTTAATGGGTAGTCTGGCGGTCGGTGCATGCACCAACAGCCGGGAGTCCTACATACCCCTTGGTGGCATCCCCCCGGGCCTGAGGATATGCGCAAATGCTTTCCCCCAGCGTTGACAAAAAAAGAGGTTACCAGTCGCGGGGCTCGAATTAAAATGCCGTTGGAATTACTATAGATTTATTAGAACTATACAAACACGTATAACACAAGTATAAATGTAACTGGACACATCCAGTAAAATCTGCACGATTCAATAACATGTCTTGCTCGTATCGTAATTTTCGCTTGACTGCCTCATCCCTCCGTTGGGGCATTGTTTTATACTACTACAATACAACAACTGGACTGCGTTTTCCAAGAAAACGTAATCTGCACACCTGCCGCCATAAACGAATACAATAATAATAGGACGTTTTTCTTAATTACAAATTGTAAACACAAAGTAAACAAAAGAAGTCCAAATGCGGGAAAGGTAATAAACGACAGGTATGCATTCACTTTGTCGGCGTGTAACATATAATTTGATAAAAAAAATGTGTGTGTGTCTCTCTCTATGAATCGTCTTGAGGCACGTGTTGTCTTGACTTGAAAAAATTATTAAAAAAATCCCAGTGATTTTTCATTAAAAGGAAGCTTTTTAGGGGGCGTCGCAAGAAATTTAATTTTTAACGACCACCCTAGTGTGTACACATGTACACGCGTTAGAAGTTTTACTTCTTTGGCGTATCAAGATAAAAATCTTTTCAAAAATTTTATCTTTTGCCTTATTCTACGTCTGTAGAAAAACGACACTAACAATAGAAAAAATAAAATGTTGACTTTAGCTAACTTCAAGGTGTCGGTTGACTATAGCTAACTTCATGGTGTAGGTTTTTCGTGTGACGGTGCGCGCGCGTTAGGGAAAAATGGTGAATTATTCTCATCATTTTTCCCTAACGCGCCTAAAGAAGTATAACTTCAATATGTCACATCCGGTTATCGGATGATGAAAGTCGATCTTCAGCGTCTCTTAAACTAAAACAGAAGTGAGAATATAATAGCAACTTCTTAAGAAGTGTTGCAGGACCGAATATCTAAAATATTAAGTAACATTCGTGCCTATAACATTATTAAGATAATAATGAAACACATATTAATAGTAAGCGTGTGTAATCGGCACACCAGTAAATCAATATCGGAACTTCTAAGACCTCTAATTACGTTAAGTCGGAAGTAATTAGGGAAATGCTCCGACGCCAGTATCAGCTTGCCCCGATTTGTTTGAATTTGCAATCAACCCTTGAAAGTCGATTGTTTGGTTTGAATATGTCTGAAGCACAAAATCTATGAATATATTCCATTGATATTGATAGTCCGTATATATTAGACTGTTACGATTCGCAAGACTCGAATTAAAATGCCGTTAGAGTTACTATAGAATTTATTGGAACAATAAAAACACGTATAACACAGGCACAAATATTTCCTAACAAAACAAGCCCAAAAGTATTGCAGAAGGTCCGTTACTTATTAGATTCCCGATTCTAGTACATATGTCTCGCTTCACTCGTGGTTCTCGCTCGACTGCCTCCCCCGCCATTATGTCGTTGTTTTATACTGCACAAATGCAATGTCCCCGTATCTAAGTCAGCTTAATCCGCCACACCTGGCTAATGAATCGGCTGCAAACTGCCATAGAAGATTACAAGATAACAGTGGGCTGTTTTCTAATCACAAATTTAAACACAGAGTAAAAAAAAGAAGACTATCATAAAAAAGATGCAATTAGTTAAATGCCGGCAGGTAATAAAATGTGTTTTGTTTCACATATGCAGGTGAATTTTGTTTTTGCTTTTTGTCCCGACCTGAGTTGTAATTAGGGTTGCCAGATTTGTGTTCAGATTATAAGGGGCAAATGCTTAAACAGGCAAAAAAATACGGGAATTTAGTGTTTTAACCGGGACAAAATAAAAAACAAATTTATATAGCGACATTCTTTATTTTTTTTTGATAACATGTTCATTGCTACTATTGAAAGTAGTGTGGACATTTTGAAAATATGTTATCGATAATTTTTTAAAATTATTAACAATTAAAGTGTATAATTAAACCATAAATTCTCTCGAACTTTCTTAATCAGAGTTGATGTGTATGCAAAGTTGCGTGCGTGAGTATTTTTGTCTCGCGTAGATCGATCGATTTAATAATAGAAAACGAAGCACGGTTCGAATACGGGACAGAGTCAGTCCCGCCGGGACATTTTAAACTAAGCCTAAAATACGGGACGTCTGGCAACCCTAGTTGTAATACAAAGAACAATAAATCAAAACTTCTTCGATATAACGCTTTAATCTTCTTTGAAACAACTTTTATAATACAGCCACACTTCTTTAAATATGAATCTCTTGTGAACTGCAATCACTAATTATTTTCTATGTTTAGTTTTAAGCTAATTATGTTTGCAATGTATTGTATCCTGTGCTATATATAACACTGTAATATACTTCATTGTCTTGTGGTGGGAGTTGTCACAGTCTGCAGTGCAGTGTGCTGTCTGCAGCACAGTTTTATACTTTTGCAGTGCCACGAACTGTTCTGTTTATTACGTAAACATGTGTTCTTTCAAAAAAATTGTGAAAGAAAATTGCACCTGCGTGAAATATGATGGTGCGCATGTGGAGGGTGTGCCTGATCTATCCCGACTGTGTTAGTCATGTCAGTGTGTGTTAAATGTTATATCATTTATTAGTCTAGTTCTTCTCTATCGCTCTATCTAATTTCACAAATAATATGTAAAACATTTAATAAAACTACGTTTTAACGGTTTTAAGCGCGGTAATTTATTTTATTTAGGTTTATCCGACGTTTCGGCCGCTTTTCAGTTGCCGTGGTCACGGAAGACAAAGATGACATTTGTCGAACGTGTATTGTCAAAGTTTTTATTCGGCCTACCGCCAACTTGTTCATTTTAATTATTTAGTTTTAATTTTGTTTATGGATATTATTTACTCTATGGGAGCCTAATCTAATTTACCACCGCTTCACAACATGTTGTGGCTTGAAGAGAAGAAGCGGCGCAAGAAACTTTTCAGCAAACATGCCTAGTTCTAAATTTTTTTATATAATATTAAAATGAGTGGAAGGAAAGGAAGGAAATTACCGCGCTTAAAACCGTTAAAACGTAGTTTTATTATGTGTACAAGTCGCGAAAACTTAAGAAAATGTTATGTAAAACATTGTCAATTTTTTATAAATAATGTGTATTTAGTCTTTTATTATTTAGTATTGTTTTTGGTTTTTTTTTCTCCGTATTTCAATGTTAATTTTTGTATATTCACTTCATACCTGTTTTTTTTTTCATTTGCCCGTGTCCGTGTATGTCACAGACGGTCCTAGCGGAAGATCAGCGCTGGTTATCTGAACCGGCAACTTTGCTGAGCTATGACCAATTTAGGACTACATTTACTTATTTGTTTTAATTTAAGTAAGTTTAAGTGGTGTTTATTGTTGTAGTTCTAAATAAATTTTCTTTCATTATCTAAATAATGACGATTGTAATACTAACAGGGGGAAAACAGATAAAAAATAAAAGAACCTTTATGTTCCAAATTAAAACCTTTAGTATGTTTCGTGACCAGTATCATCCCACACCAAATTGATAAAAACTTTTGGATGGAGATTCCAACATGAGTTTGATACTCCTTAGAATTTTAACCGTCCCCCAGTTGAAGACGAGGCTTGCTCGCAGACAGTAGTGAGCCCACATTAGCCAGGACTGCGGTGTAGGACGCAACTAGTTTCTTAAGCCCCGGCAAACGATGACGGGAGGAACAAATAATTGGATCGCAACTAACTTACTTCAATGACGTGGATACATCCTAAATAAACACCCAAGACTACTGATTGCACATGTAAAACCGTTTAGTAAGTTTTCGGCGCCAGTTACAGACCCTGCGGGTGCGATGCGATGGCCGGGAGAAGACAAAGGGACGTGGGAGAAAAAGCAAGGGAAGAGTAACTTACCTCGCTACCAATCCACCGCCAGACTGAACTCTTCCCCAGGGGAGTTCACACACTTACTAGGATAATCAAATTTCCATAAATTAAGTTACTAGGGTTTACTTCTATTTGTTTTCCAACTATAATATAAAACTGTAGCGGTGGAATTTCAAACCGAGTCGGGGGATGTAAGAAGTGAAAAAGAACTCATTTAGTTTTTTTTAAATTCAATTATTAAATAATACAAAAAATATTTTTGTTTCTCTGTTTGTCTGTCTGTTTGTACCGGCTAATCTTTGAAAAGATTGGACCGATTTTAATGAAATTTTGTACAGTGATAGCTTATATCCTTGTAAAAAATTCAATAGTTCCCGTGGGATAGTTAAAAAACTTTAATTACTTAAACAGCTTATGCATCTAATTAAGTATTTATATTGCCGGTATCATCATACCATAAAACGATTTATACATTTAAAAAAATAGACTATATTTCACCACGCTAAGACCAATAGGAGCGGAGCACCAATGAAGAAGGTTTTAAAATCGGGAAGGTTTTATTAACTTACTTTTTTTAACTATTCCACGCGGACGATGTCGCGGTCAGACACTATCTTATCTTGCGGTGACAGCACTGACTCTAAGTTAAACTGATTTTGTTTTGCGCATTCTTCATTTAAAAGTTATTTTCTTGATGGCGAGGATATGGAGGAAGATTTAATAAGGGGTTCCTCGTGGCAAACAAAACCTAATGTAAATCAGCCTTTACGTTTATTTCCAAGAATGTTAATTTACGAAGCCAGTATCCATACATCTGCAAGCAATATCATAATAATGTTACGACCTGAGCGCCGACAAAAGACAGATTCACACCTGAATACCTTTCCGGCATTTGGACTTCTTTTGTTTACTTTGTGATTAGAAAAACAGCCCATTGGGTATTGTACTCTTTTATGGTAGTCATTAGCCAGGTGTGATTCTAGGAAATTCAGTCCACGCGGCCGAGCAGATATATTGTATTTGAACAGTATAAAGCAATGCCCCAGTGGAGGAATGAGGCAGTCTAGCGATACCCACAAGCGAAGTAAGAGGTTAGTTATGGACTTTGCGCGTGTTTTTGAATCGTGTTTTACATTTGAACTGGTTTTGTTCAGTTATATTTGTACCTGTGTCATACGTGTTTGTATAGTTCTAATAAATTCTATAATAATTCCAACGGCATTCTAATTCGAGTCCTGCAACGCGTAACCATAATATTTCATCAAAATTTCCGTTGATCATCCAAGGATGTCGTTCAAAATCTATAATGGTAATATGATTGTTGGGTACAAGGCGGCTGTGACTCAACCCTCGGATAATTGAGTTACCAAAACCCCGAGGGGTGAATTTTAAAATGGTCTATGTAATTAGAGACTGGATTTCGCAGCGATTGCTTCTCGATTCGTTCCTTTAACATCCGATATGGATTGTAAAAGCGATATTTTTGATTAGGATCTTTTGAAACGACGCCGTCTGTAAATAATATTTTTGATGCAAAATTACGAGTCGAGAGACTCGAATTAAAATGCCGTTAGAGTTACTATAGAGTTCATTAGAACTATACAAAGACGTAGAATAGAATAGATTAGAATAATATTTTATTGATAGAAATGTGTGTGTACACAGATGTTTTTTTTATTTTTTTTTATTGCAGGAGGTCAGCAGACAGGCAGACAGCCCACTTGATGGAGAGCGGTTACCATCGCCTATGGACATTTGCAACACCAAAGATGCTACAAATGCGCCGCTGCCCTCTTAAAGGAGACTGGAACCTGGTCCACTAATGTCGGAACACAACTCAAGGTTGTTATGGCGACATACTTTAGACCAGGGGTGGTAGCCATCCAGTCGGGCAAATGCCCTACCACCTGGCGAAATAGTTGTGGTAATAGTCTCAATACATTCTGCCTTATTAGGCGTGAACTTTCAGATCTTATTACTAAATCTACATTAAAACTAATATACAATAATAATCAAATAAATTAGGTAATATTAAATGTCAAGCAAAGAATTAATCAAATAAAAACACATTAATTGAATAATCATTCAAATTTATCAATTAAATAATCCTCGATTTTATAATAGCATTTCATTATTAAAAAATTCTTTAAATGTCTCTTAAATAATAATACGGATTTTTGTCTGTTCATACTGTCAGGTCATTTATTGTATATTTCTGGTGCCATACATAATACAATTATAACATAAGTACAAATATAACCGAACACAACAAGTCCAAACGTAATGCTTGTGGAAGGTTGTAAAGTCCGTCACTATCAGATTCTCGATTGTAGTACACACATTTCTCTTTGATCGTGGTTCTCGCTCGACTGCCCCTTTTTTTTTTTTTTTTTTTTGGCCAGGGGAAATCCGATTGAGGACTAAGCCGCGACAGGCACAGAAGCCTGGGGGATGCTCGCGACCCGGTGAGACAGTGTGGGATTCGCCAGATCGGGGGTGGCACTAGCGTGCCCGGTCAGAACCGGTGCCACGCTATTGCCACTCCCCACTTAGGGATACCCACTAAAACCCCTGGGTGTTCCGTCCTGCGCCTTATGCCAGGGCTACGTGTATGCGGTTTTCCCAACTCCGCTGCCCTGACAGGCGTGGGCCCCGCTCACTGGGCCTCTTCCAATGCCGGGGGAGCTACTCCCCCGGCGACGACTGGGTCTTTTCGGCGTGGGGCGGTTTGTAACGCGCCCCACGGGAAGAGAGATGAGCGCGCGCGGAACACTCGCGCTCTCATCTCGACGGCATGTGCGGGTGAGTGAGAACCTCTATACCCCTAGAGGCCCCACCCGCGCCGCCCGCTTACGGTGGCCGAAGGTCTAAATCAGACCTCCGGCGCCGACGCGTCCTCCTTTGTCGGGAGCGGAGCAGGGAATTACGCTCACGCTCCCGTTCCGCCTCCTCCTTCGCAAACATGACTTGCTCGCAGAAGGAGGAGACGTCGTCCCATCCGGTGGAGCTCCCGACCATGGTACGTACCACGGCCGGGAGCGAGGTGTCAAATCCGGTATGGGCGACGAGTTCTCGGCGCTGCTCTGTCCACGCTGGACACTCCTGGAGTGTGTGCAGCGCCGTGTCCTCGTCGCCCGTGTCACAGTGATGGCACCCTGACGTTGCCTCGCGGCCGATGCGACACAGGTACCTTCCGAAGCAACCATGCCCCGTCAGGACCTGTGTCAGCCTGAAGGTCAGGGTGCCGTGACTTCGTTCAAGCCAATCTTGCAGGACGGGCCGCACCGCCTCAATGGTGGCGGGGCCCGCGCTGGGGCGTCGTAGGCGATCTTCCCAGACCCCCACGGCTACCTGGCGGAGCTCCGACTTGCACGCCTCGATCTCGCGAGGCGCGGGTCTGGTGCCCCTGGCCAGGGCATCTTTGCGCCACACGTACAGTGACGCCAGGACCCTGGCTTCCAGGTCCCATGGGGGGGATCCGGCGAGTAGCGAGGCCACTTCGAAGGACACCGTTCGGTATCCTCTTATTGCTCTGACGGCCAATATGCGTTGCGCTTGACGCAACAGCGCCGCTTTTTTGGCCGTCAGGCGGTCCGACCAAATCGGGGCCCCATACAGGGCCATCGAACGTACGATGCCTTCGAAGAGTTTTCGGCACGTGGCGTTAGGCCCCCCGACATTTGGGAGCAAGCGCGACAGCGCACCGGCTGCCCCCTTGAGTCTGGGGAGCAGCTGCCGAAAGTGTGCCGAAAAATCCCATCGGCCATCGAGGACCAATCCCAGATACTTCATGGTCTGCCCGATGCCGATGCGGATGCCTCCTACAACAATGCTACTGTCTGGAGGTGGGCGGTTACGAGGACCGTGAAACATCACGGCCTCGGTCTTCTGCAACGCCACCTCCAGACCAAGACGCCGGATCCTGCCTACTATCGTTGACACCCCAGCCGTGCCTAAAAGACACGCCTGCCTATGGGTCCTCCCGCGCGCGGCGATCAGCGTGTCGTCTGCGTAACATACGACGCTGACGCACGGGAGGACCCGACACCTCAAAGTCCAGTCGTATGCGATGTTCCACAGGAGGGGACCCAGAACCGACCCCTGTGGAACACCGCACACCATTGCTCGCCGATTCCAACCCTCGTGGACCGGGTAAGTGACGGCTCGACTATTTAAATATGCCCCGACTATTCGGCGGAGGTAGGTCGGCACCCCGAAATATCGGAGTGCCTCCATGATGCATGCCCAGGGCAAGGAATTGAACGCGTTGGCGATGTCCAAACTCACCGCCAACAAGACCTCGCCCTGGGAGACTGCGTCCTCCGCCAGGCTTCTCAAGCGCATGATCGCGTCGATCGTGGAGCGCCCCGTGCGAAAACCAAACTGGTTGTCCGCCAGATCCGGCCCCGTCGTTGTTAGGTGCTGGACGAGGCGGTGGACGATGATACGCTCAAAGAACTTTCCTACCTCGTCCAGCAGCACAATGGGCCGGTAGGCGGACGGCGAGTCCGCAGGGCGCCCCTCCTTCCGCAGCAGGACCAGCTTTCCTGTCTTCCACCGCTGTGGAAACTGGCCCTGCTCTAAGCATACGCTGAAAAGCCCCATCAGTCGGGGCTCCAGGGCGTCGTAGGACAGAACCCACGCACGCCCTGGTATGCCGTCAAGGCCAGGGGCGGCGTTCTTGGCCTTTAGCCGTAGCATAGCCACCCCCAGCTCTACCCGGTCCACAGTGGGCACAGGGTCTCTTTCCGCGCTGGGCTCCGCCTCTGGCGGTGCCATAGCAGGAGGCGTGTGCTCAGCCCGTGAAGGGAACAGAGCGCCAACAACGTCGTGAACGACGTCCCTGGGGAGAGACTCGGTGAGTGGGGGCGCCCAGGCACGGAGTTTGTTCCGTGCCATCTTGAAAGGGCGCCCCCAAGGATCCTGGTTGAGACTATCCAGGAGCTCCCCCCAGGCGACGTTCTTTGCGTTTCGGATTTCAATCCTAAGTGTTCTTCTGGCGCTTCTGTACCCCTCGTACAGCTGAGCCTCTACGGTCGCTGCGTCCGCTGCGCGACGACGCCGTCTTCTGTGGCGGGTGTACTGGCGGCGCGCGCTATTGCACGCGCGCCTTAGCCCCTCCAGTACGGGGTTCCACCAGTACACCTTCGCTCGACTGCCCCTGCCTCAACCAGCTAATCTTTTCATACTGCACAAATGTAATGTGCCCGTATGGTAGACGACATAATCCGCCACACCTGGCTAATGACTGGCCACAATAGAGTACAATAAAACAATGGGCTATTTTATAGACAGGTATGCGAATAAATAAGTAAACAAAAGAAGACGATCATAAAAGAGTTACAATAGTTTCCGTGTTATTAGTTCAAATGCCGACGGGTAATAAATGTGCTTCTACAAATCTGTACGTAGAACCTGTCTTTATCAGCGCCGAGGTTGTAACAATATTGTGTGTGCAAAAACTACTCGTTGATAAAACACGCCATCGCGAAACTCTTAATAACATTAACGAGTATTATATTAATGTGGGAGCCAAGCTTGCAGAAGATATACTAGCTAACTCAAAGGAAAATGAAATTGAACTTAGTAAAATAGCTGAGAAAAAATTTAGGGAAATAGATTCTTTCGGATTAGTAAATACAGATATTATTGAAATAATAGACACTATCAGAACACTCAAAAATAGTAGTTCTGCAGGCTGGGATGGGATCACAACAAAGGTATTAAAACTGGCAATACCGCATTGTGTACAACCTCTAACAAAAATGTGTCAAGTTAGCTTTGAGACGGGGAAGTTCCCTGATCCCTTAAAAAGAGGTATAATCTTGCCTATTTTTAAAGCAGGTGATGTTACCAATATAGCCAATTTCAGACCAATATCCCTCTTACCCGTCGTGTCAAAAGTCCTAGAAAAATTAATGAACAGTAGGCTTAAAAAATATCTAGAAACAAAAAAATTGCTTTCAAATAAACAATTTGGCTTTCGACCTTGTCGATGTACTGAAGACGCTGTATTGTCTGTAACTGAATTTATTCGTGAAAGATTGGACAATGGGCAAAAGGTATTAGGGGTTTTCTTGGATCTAGCAAAAGCTTTTGATACGGTATCCCGGCCGATTCTTCTGTCGAAACTCGAGTCATTGGGAATACGAGGTTTACCACTGTCCTGGTTTGAAAGCTACTTAACAAACAGGAAACAGATGACCAAAATAGGATCCCATATTAGTGACGACGCGTTTATTAAGTTCGGCGTTCCCCAGGGAAGTATCTTGGGTCCTACCCTTTTCCTAGCATATATCAATGATTTATGTAACATCAGTCTCACAAATGGGGAGGTCGTCAGTTACGCTGATGATACCGTATTATTATTCTACGGTACTACTTGGGAAGAAATTGAGGATACAGCTAACGCCGGATTGCATTCTGTGTCAACTTGGCTGAAACAAAATCTTCTTACCCTGAACGTAAATAAAACAAGCTATATTACCTTTACTATAAACTCAAATACTCAACCGCAACGACCGCTTCATCTTAGAATGCATAAGACTAACTGTCATCAATACACTTCCTGCACTTGTGATGAAATTTTGCCAACCGACCATACTAAATATTTAGGCATTCACTTGGATAAATACTTAACATGGACAACACATATCAAATATCTAGCGAATAGGACAAGAAAGCTAATATATGCATTCAAGCAACTACGCCACGTACTCGATCGCGATTCGCTATTAAAGGTGTATACTGCCCTAGCAGAATCAGTATTGTGTTACTGTAATACAGCTTGGGGCTCGGCAGCATCAACACATCTTATAGTACTCGAACGTGCCCAGAGGGCGTTATTAAAATGCATGTTCTTCAAGCCGAGGCTATATTCCACCGAGTCGATATACAATGAGACACGTGTCCTTAACATTCGCAAGTTATTTGTCCGTGCAGTAGTTATGAAACAGCACAATTCGGTAACAAAAGAGATCATGGAAGAACTGAAATCGAAGCGTAGACAGAATTTAGTATTCCAACAACCTAAATGTCGTACAACTTTTGGTACTAAATCTGTGAAATTTCTCGGAATAAAACTATATAATACTCTGAGTAGGAATCTAAATTTAGTATCCATGACACGCCATAATTTAAGAAAAGCTTTAAATAACTTTTTACAGCCACTTACATATGAAAACTCTGAAGAATTGTTACACACCGTTAGTTAATAATCTTTCACAAATTATCTTTCAACGTAAACAAATACTTTCACGCACGCACGCACGCACGCACGCACGCACGCACGCACGCACGCACGCACGCACGCACGCACGCACGCACGCACGCACGCACGCACGCACGCACGCACGCACACGCACACACACACACACACACACACACACACACACACACACACACACACACACACACACACACACACACACACACACACACACACACACACACCATTAATTTATACTCACTCGCCAACGTATCTAGGCACGTAGTTATGTTTTTTATATTATTTTTTTTTTTCCTTTTTTATTCTCTTTTAGTTGTAATAATACCAGGCAATAAAGGAAAAAAGAGGTTCGAAATCGAAGGGAACTCCACTGAGGCCCGCCACACAGGCTCTGTAGAGACCTAGTGCGGACACCAGAGCTAACTTTGGACGCCCGTACAGAATTGTCTTCGTATTGTCTAATTATTTTGTGTTCCATGTACTCATTATGTATGTAAATAAATTTCATTTCATTTCATTTCAATAATTGTAAGGAATATAAGATATGTAAAAAAAAAAATAGTACGTCATTTTTATAACTATAATAATATTAATATAATATTGTCTATCCTTTTATTGCGCTCTGTCTTATTGAATATGGACTGTTTGCTACAACTCCATTAATTTTTCAAAAGTCATTCTGTAACATATTTCTGTATAAAACAAAAAAAAAAACTTGAAATATAAAGAAAATCAATTTTTAGCTAGACGTGTTGCTGGGGAGTTTCTTGCCGCTTCTTCTGCTTAACAGCAATAACACGTTGCGAAGCGGTGTACATAGACTAGGAAGTAAAAAAAATTTTTACCTATATGTATGACCTTCAAAAAGTATTCTCTAGTGGAACTTATTTTGAATAAAACCTTTTGAATTTGAATATTTATTCAGAAAAGGTGTAGTGGATACACTTACCACGTTCAGTTGTAGATTTTTTCTATTCATTACCTTCATACATACATTTTTCACTCCTGTTTCCCATTGGGGTAGGCAGAGTCGTTAAATCTCCACCTGCTACGATCCTGACAAAAACACTTTTCGCTTAATTATCTTATTCATTAATCTTTTCATACATACACGCATATTTAGAGTTTTTTTTTTATCTGACCTTTTTTCAAAATATCTTCAATTTGATCATGGTGCGTCCTGGTCTATATATATTCTGCCAGTCTGAATGCAAGTGATAAGATGTATATGTCGAACTCTTTTCTAGATGTATTATGCTATGACTGCGAAAACGCCTCAGGTTACTTGAAGTACTGCGGCCATCGCCGACCAACCGTATGGTTGCTACACACACAAGGCGATTCAGTTTGCGGTCGAAATTCTAACCGCACTCTGCGGTCTACCAGGCGCGCAGGCGGCAGACCAGAGTATAACTTAATACTTAGTACCCGTGATCGCTGCTGATTTCAGACTGATCAACCATATTGAATCAATTTGGTTGAAAGGTTACAGAATTGAAAAAAAAACTTCGTTAAAAAAAACCGACTTCAAAAACGAAAAACCTAAAATGTATATAATCACTTTTTTCTAATGCTATGTCTTTCAAGACCACGGGCCATAAAAATGGCCCGGACTTTTGGAGGGCTTGCGTGGGGCCATGGGGAGGCCAACACGTAGAGGCCCCTTGACAAATTTAATGTAAATATGTGGCGTGACACTAATGCTATTATTATTAATATATATTACCTAAAACATCTTAAAGTCGGTGCTTAGTAATTTTCAAAATAAAGTAATTTTTATGTTTTACTTTGCACCGACTTCAAGATGTTTTAGATAATATATATTAATAATAATAGCTTTAGAAATAAGTTATTTTATACATTTTAGTTTTTTAGTTTTTGAAGTCGGTTTTTTTACTTGTTACTTTTTAATGTCTATCTATGTATGGGTGGACATATGAATGGTGCCGTGCTTCTTAATAAATATAGGTCCCAAGAAACGGGAACAAAAAAATGATCGTAAAATGAAAACTACAGGGCCAGACTATGTCAAATTTTTAGGGGACCACATGGCAGCTATTCCGCGTAAATCGAATCATAAATCACGGCGTAATCGGTGAACATACATAAAAAAAGATCCCGACGAATTGAGAACCTCCTCCTTTTTTCGAAATCGGTTAAAAAGAGGAAAATATGATATTGAATGAGTCGAGTTGTTGCAATTTAAATATTATAAACAAACATAAGGTACACAAGTCAACATTATAGTTATCATTTCAGTATTAAATCCAGGTAGCTGGTGAGCTTTCCTACTTGTGCGTCACCATCTCGCAAGCTCTTCGACTTCTCTTTTCTTTTCGTAAGCAGCTATCAAACAACAAACACAAAACAATATGCCTTAGTGAAGGAATATTTATTATCTTCCTAAGGTATCATTTTATTAAAGCGTAGAACATTTAATTTTCGTAATGGATAATGTAGTAATATTGTATTTACGTATGTACTTTTATATTAATTTCATTTTCCCTTGCAAGACAATAAGGAAACCTATATAACCAAAATAATATCTTATATGGGGAATCCTTTTGCAAATTAACTTTCCAAGTAGTATTGGACATTGAGCAAGTGTATAGGAGAGTTGCCGTTCATAGACTGTTTAGTCAGATAAACCATAAGTCGGAATTTATGATCACTCAAGTCACATCTGAATGTAACTTTCAAGAAATTTGTATAAAAGGAACCACCATAAATTTGTTGCTGAACTGTCACACACTGCTCATTACGAAGTCCCATAAATTTGTGGTCAAATACAGATAATTGAAATGAACGTTGAACTGATGCTTTCTCCCTCTAATTACATAGAATTTGTATTAAAATTAAAGAGACGATATGATTCTCTTGGTTTTGGCGCGGCAATTTTGATAGCAGCTGGCATCTTGTGGATTTTTTTTAAATTAAATTTGGTCCGTATAGAAGCTTAAAAATATTGTAAGGTATGAACATGTTCTGCTTCTGTTATTTGATTATGATGTGTACGTCGTGGTCTACCAGTACCAATTCTACTATTCACAATACTGTCATACACTTGTGTTGTGATCCTATTTACATCCATCCTTCCGATTGTACGTCGAGTCAAAGAGGTTGTCAGCTCGGCATTATGTTGCATTAATACTAACACATTGCTGAATTTCAGTGCTAACCTCCATAAAGTATTAGTTTTATAAATAAACTTAATAAGATAATTTATACGTGTCCTAATAATTATAAACCACTTCCGGGAAAAATCCCGAGTGATTCTCTCCATGCTGGAACGGAGAAAGAATACTAATTCCTGTAGGCGGAAAAACAACCCACAGCCAGGTGATAAGGCATTTGCCCGTCTGAATGGCTACCATCCCTGGTCTGGAGTATGCCGCCATAACAACTTTGAGTAGTGTTCCTGCCTCAGAGTCCAGGTTCCAATTTGTCCTTCAAGGCCGGCAGCACATTGCCATCACCTCTGGTATTGCTAATGTCCTTATACGATGATAACCACTTTCCATCACAGTTGGGCTGTCAGCCATTCTGGTGTGCTTCAACAATAAAAAAATTCTGGCATATAAATTATCACAGATTTTATGATAGACAATTTGCTATCGATCAGTGAAAATATGACATCTGCATCATACTTTTTTCAACCGGGCCACTTAAACTACTCCTATGAAAATTACCGAAAATTATCGGAACATAAAGGGACCGCATTTTAAGTCCGGAAATTCGCTACCGATCAGGGAAAACCGCATCGAAATCGGCCCAGTAGTTTTTACGTGAATCCCGAACAAACAAAAAATTTATAATAATTATTATAGATGTGGCCTCCCCCTTCCGTGTAAGTCCATGTTCTCCTACACATTAAAGGAACCCTGAGAGCCATACCGAAGCATGAGAATAGGCTTTTTAAAAAAAAATTACAAACGATCGAATACGGTGTACGTGACGTGGATTCTAATCCGGGATGATTGGGCTTTCATTTGTGTTGGTCGCGCCATGTTTGTCAATTTAGACCTTTTATATTGCTATTAGGTTATTATGGTGGGTTGATACCATGTTAGGTTTTGATGAGGGCATGTTTGTTTTGTTATTAAATCGACTCATGCTTATGGGTTTATGTTATTCATATAACCAGACGAGTAATGGTGGTTTTATAGCTTTGCTTGAGTAAGCTTTAGTTTCCTACTCTGATGGAAGTCTCTTTAGTGATATTATGGTAAGAAATTATTTCATAGTGATGTATGTAGTGCTGAATGTCGTATACTTCTTATTCATCATCGAACTCAAAGATATAGTCTTATATCTAAAGATATAGGTTCTGTTTCATATTGAGTCAGAGTTAGTTTGATAACATACACGTTATGGACGTCTGTCCTCCGTGATCAAACAAATTATCGCGCTTAAAACCGTTAAAACGTAGTTTTATTAGATAGCAAACATTAATGAACTTGAAACTTACCACGTTCATAGCTGTAGATGTTGTTGCAAATTTTAAACACAAAGTAAACAAAAGAAGTCCAAATGCGGGAAGGTAATAAACTGCAGGTGTGCATTGTCGGTCGTAACAATATTTTTGTATTCTTTACTGGTTTGTATCCTGGTTACCACGTGTTCGGGTTTTCAACTCAATTATTCTCTTATACATGTCTATTAGAAACTTTCGCAATTAAACTAGTAATTAATTGTAATTCTCTCATAAACAAAAGTAGATCAAGTTCAAGGTCAATATTTTGACATTTGGTTTTTGACAAGTTACCTTAAGAAAAATATAGCAACAACACCTTTTGATCTTTGCTATGTTTATTATTCATAAATAATCATAATTTCTAATCATAAAATAAATTATATATAACTATCCACTTCGAATTGACGGCCTCTGTGGTTGAGCGGACTAAGCCTTTGCCGGCCTACCTCACTGCAACGCGGAGGCTCCGGGTTCGATTCCCGGTATAATAAAATTTCGGAAACGTATTTTCTCCGTTATTTACCATGGTCTGGGTGTCTGGGATCGGCCCCAGAGTGGTCCGTTGTATATTACCCATAACACAAGCGTAACTTGCTTAATTTGGGGATATACAATGTGTGTGTGTTTGTCTGCCGATTATTATTAAAAAAAAAAAGAATTCCTTATTTATTTATTAAAATTGAATTTGTTAAATACTTAATGATCTGCTTTTGTTATTATTATTCAATGCCTATATAACTTCGTTAGCCAGGACGTAAGGATACGACTAACCATTGAGAATAATTGTGTATAGAACTCGCTCTCATTGGTGGGAATTTAAAAATGGAAAAAGGACACTGGTTTTGAATTCAGTTGCGAGAGAGACATTTTGTACTACTGAAAGATACTTACTAGAATGAAAATTTTCGACGAACTCTTCTGGTCTTTGACAGACGAAGTATTGTTGTACGTGTTCATGGTACCATATACGAACATACGGCTGAATCCAAGCTTTTGGAATATGACCGACGGCTCCATACCCAATTTGTGCAAGGCGATCACTGCAATCCTATTTTCTTTAACACCCCATCCCATATTGTAATTTGATAATGAACACGAAAAAATATGTGAAATGGCGCAAAATCGAATGAAGTTTTTAAAATAATATACTTGTTCCAATTTCAAAATAATTAAAAAGTTGAAAAAAGGAAAAGTTTTTATGCAACAGTATTTATGGCCAGATTAGCTATAAGCCAGCTTTCACATCGAATTTATATTTATTCAAGAGCCACTCTCTTCAAACTTGATAGGCATTTAAAACAAAAATGAAATCTCAAATAAAATCTTAAAACATCCAAAAGGAACTTATAGAAACGAGAAATTTACTGAGAAAAATCCACAAATTCAATGAAACGCTGATGATAAGGTTCTGAAGAGGGTCCTTTTTCAACAAAGGAGGTACGCAAGACCTTTCTAAGGTCATTATTCTTATTTCAAGTAAATAATTGTGGAACATTTATTTCGCGTCTAGCAAAATCTAGTTTTAAACGACTCGTAACTGGAGTGCTTCGTTATCCTAATATTAGCCCATTAGTGGAAAGACGGAAACTTGGACAATGAAAGTGAAGCCGACTTAAGGATGGCGATTTTGCAATAGGATGCCGATCGCATTGCAGTGCGTTGCGAATACGCAAACGGGCTACACAAGTTCAGTCACATCTAATATATAAAATTCTCGTGTCACAGTTTTCGTTGCCATACTCCTCCGAAACGGCTTGACCGATTTTGATGAAATTTTTTGTGCTTATCCGGTATCTATGAGAATCGGCCAACATCTATTTTTCATCCCCCTAAATGTTAGAGGTAGTCCACCCCTAATTTTTTTTATTTATTTTTTAGACAAAATTTTTAATTTCTATTTTTTTATGATACAACATACAAAAATACATACAACCCTAAATTATTAACCCTCTGCGACAAACCCCTATTTTTACCGGGCAGGACGACGTCTGCCGGGACAGCTAGTATCTTTGTAAAATAATAAAATTAAAAAAAAAAACACCATACTGATCGCAAACAATTTATTGGTAATGCCAAAACTGGAACCACTTATCCTCCCCAAAGCCCATAACACCGCATGATAGGGCAAGAGTTGGCATGTTAAGAACTAATGATCGCATAAAGCAAAACTTCGCCCCATAAAATCGTGACCAACTTTGTTATGGGGAAATAACTAGGATTCCATATCGTGACGGGTTGCTCCAATGGGCATGGAGCTTAGGGTCCCGTGGAATACTTGGAATTGCTCTAATTGCATTAATCTATAAATGTATCATTATATTAGTGTAAAGCAAAAACTTTTTACCCCTTTTTACGAAATTTGCGCG
The DNA here is from genome assembly GCA_012273795.1 of Dendrolimus punctatus. NCBI lineage: Eukaryota > Metazoa > Arthropoda > Insecta > Lepidoptera > Lasiocampidae > Dendrolimus > Dendrolimus punctatus. Next base: position 1,110,463 of record CM022545.1, read on the forward strand.
GACGGAGGAGTATGTAATTTCGCACACTTATATAGTTTATATCGAGGATTGCTGAATGGTTGAAAAAACTTAAAAAAAATATACATAAAAATACTTTAAATAAAAAATAACATTAAACACACTGCCATGTATTTGACATACACATGTCTCTGTGTGAATGTGGTCTTGACGAAGGTTCTCTGGAACACATATTTTTTTACTGTTCAAATTTTTGTTCACCCCTATATGATATTCTGCCCCTTGATATCCCTCCCTCGATCAATATTAATTTCCTCCTGACTTTAGTTCATAGCAAGCATATATATGATTCTATGTAAATGTGTATCACTTAACCACATATTCCTATAAAGTAGTTAGTTTAACATAACTGTTTGTGCTGTTTTGTCTTCAGGTTTCTGGATAAAGATTACCGACCACCGAAATTACTTCATTTTGACGGCTATATTAGCATTACCAGTATATATAAAGTACTCTGTGATTAGCATTTATTAACACCTACCTCTTTAACTGTGACATTAGCAAAATCAATGCCAAAGGCGTTGGAGCCAGCAACAACAAAGAAAAGATAGAAGAAGGACTTACACATGGATATATACTCTTTTGTCTATTGTTAAAGTCAAATTAACAATGCAGCCTTGGCGACATCTGTGATTATAGAAGTATAGCCTTTGACAACAGAACCTTAATAATGTTCAAACTTATAATTTAAAATAATTATTATGGTCGAATTTCGACCACGAGCAACCACTAGTTTTACTAAATTCTTCTGCTACTTGTGGCTCTAAAACCGTTCATTGTTCCTGCCCTTACTGTTTAATGTGGCTATACAGGTGAATCTTTCAAGTGGGCTTTTAGGACCAAATCCGAATCTATGTTAGAATATATATATATATATATATATATATATATATATATATATATATATATATATATATATATATATAAATATATAAATATTCAAAGGACTCTCGAGGCCGATTTTGACGGAAACTAAAATAGTATCAGAAGATTTTTGAAAAATCAATTACGCTTGTCTGCAATCGAAAACACTGTTTTTGGATAAATACACACTTTTGTATTATTATACCAAATCATAGGGTGGCTTGTAATGATCAACGTTTGTGAAGAAATATCAAACGGCAAACGCAGGGAAAGGTTTGTTTTTAACAAAATGTAAACATCAAATTCCGCCGGTCTTTCGACCGCAGCTCAATGTAACGCAATAAATGTCGTAAATATTGACTGATAATTAATGTTTAAAATTTTGTTAGCATCTCAATGTTCATTTCTGCTGATGGTAACACCAATCTTTTTCTGTCTCATCACCTTTGTTTAAAACTTATCTGTAGTAGCTTTGTCTTATCAGTATTTTTTAAATTATGATTTGAATAATTTAATCTCCAAAGTTTTCAGCTCTTTTGGTATTTTATTGTATACTAGCGGCAGACGTTGTCCTGCTCTGAAAGATAAAAATCTAGGACCCGATCTCCGCGCCATCTACCGGTTCTAATTGTGGATTTAAACTATCCAGGGACCCACTCAAACACACAAAAACAAAATCACCAAAATCGCTCCGGCTGTTTAGGAGAATTCTAGAACCCGATCTCAGCCCCAGCTGTCGGTTCTAATTTCGGATCTAAACCATCCGGAAACCGACTCAAACACACAAAAACAAAATCACCAAAATCGCTCCGGCTGTTTAGGAGAATTCTAGAACCCGATCTCAACCCGACCTACCGGTTCCAACGGGATAAAAAATATCCTATGTCAGTCCCCTGGTTCTAAGCGCCCCAGCATTTTTCAGCCAAATCGGTACAGTCGTTCTTGAGTTATAAATAGTGTAACTAACACGACTTTTGATCTGATTTTAAGGTTTTAAAGTAATTTAACACAACATTTAATGGAGCACTGTATTCGTAGGTTGAGAATTGACAGCAGAGTGACCGAACAATAGTGATGCAACTATATGACTAAAAACTAGTGCTGTGACAGTTCTTAAAAAATTAACTATTTTAACAACTTTCTTTTATATATAGATCTTTGGGGCCATGCAGTGAGCGTACATATATAAGATCATTGGGGCCATGCATACTATACTACAAAAGAGATTTTCTTTATTATGTGTATATTCCTCACTGTGACTAAAAATAATTCACAATAAAACTGCATACGTATGTGGAAACATGTATGTAACAAGAAATAAAAACAGTGTTGTACTGAACCTAATAAAAACATACCATATTACACTTAACCAGTTATTACTTTCATAGCTGTAATTTGTGTATAGTGCCCATAAGTTTATACTGGTTGAATATTTTAAAAGTGAGCAATTACTAAACCAATTCAAAACGTATCGAACATTGTTATGGTTGTGTTCTTTTAATATACCATAATGTTTAGGTTTTGCCTTGATTTATTAAGTCGCTTATATGGTTTTGTATAGGTCTCGTAGTAGGCTAGCGGATTGTCGTGCACAGAGCAGAGAAGAAGAGGGAGAAGACTAAAAAGAGCCTGAGATAATATGTAAATAATTATGATGAAAAAATGTTGTTTAGCTAGACATGTTGCTGGGGAGTTTGTTGCCGCTTCTTCTCCTTTGTGATAACGCGTTGCATTGCGAAGCGGTGTACATAGAATAGGAAGTAAATTTGAATTGTAACTTATTTATGTAAATTATTATCAACCACTTTCCATGACAATTGAACCTTCACCCTGTCTGTTGTATTCCAGTAATAAAAAAAATGAAGGAAAAAGCTTTTTAGTTAGACTTGTTGCTGGGGAGTTTGTTGCCGCTTCTTCTCCTTTGTGATAACGCGTTGCGTTGCGAAGCGGTGTACATAGAATAGGAAGTAAATTTGAATTGTAACTTATTTATGTAAATTATTATCAACCACCTTCCATGACAATTGAACCTTCACCCTGTCTGTTGTATTCCAGTAATAAAAAAATGAAGAAAAAAAGCTTTTTTAGCTAGACTTGTTGCTGGGGAGTTTGTTGCCGCTTCTCCTTTGAACAGCAATAATGGACAGCACATTGCGAAATGGTGTACATACAATAGGAATTAGATTTTAACTCATAATAATATATGTGGCCTTCAAAAAGCGTTCATCATCATCCGAGCGTTAAATCCCGGTTGCGTTCGGAGCGTTCACTCCGACGCCCAGGGTCCGCTTTCCTACTTTTTCTACTCCACTTCGCGCGGTCTTCAGCATCCATTGTTGATGTGGCGAGTTACGGTTTTAAGTGTAGCGGCTGCCGCCCGACCTACACAACCCGTGTAGGGAAACCAGGAATAGGAAGTGGTATGTGGGAAGGAGTAAAGATGAGGGATACTAGGATGAGGAGAAGGTGGGACACCACTGTCATGGAGTGGATCAAAGGGGGCAATATGACAGTGGTCGCTCGGGGCCCCGGGGACGCATCCCCTTGTACCGCTTCCTGGACGGAGACGAGTCCAGGGCGGCACCCCCTGGGGTAAAGCGTAAAGCCTTCAAAAAGCGTTCTCCAGTGGAAATTATTTGAAATAAAAACGTTTGAATTTGAAGTAATTCTGTAACATACTTCTGCATAAACTCATGAAGAAAGAGTTTGAGATATAACTAGAATAAGGAATATGAAGAAAATCATTTTTTAGCTATATGTGTTGCTGGGGAGTTTGTGGCCGCTTCTTCTCCTTTGAACAGCGATAACATGTTGCGAAGCAGTGTACGTAGAATAGCGAGTAGATCTAAATTTTGACTTATATGTATGGCCTTCAAAAAGCCTCTGTGTTTTGTTTCAAAGAATGAATGGAGTCGTAACAATAAAAAAAAATACTGTCACCTTAGCAATAATTACATACTAAGAATTCATACTGCGACAAATCGCCATAGATCTAGGACACGATCCCAGCGCCACCTGCCGGTTCTAATTGTGAATCCAAATCATCCGGGGACCTACTGAAACACAAAAAATATCAAATCCGGTATAGTCGTTCTCAAGTTATGTGCGTACATATATTTCTACGATGCATTTTTATTTATAATATTGATGTCAGTTGTTAGATTTTACAGTTGAATTGCTAATTTGTCATCTACCTAATTACTATTTGTGTTTCCTAACATAACTTGGTTATTAAATTATTATTTTCTTTGTCCTCCAGTGCCCACGTCAGACGTGCAGGGAGTGTTGGGGAAGAAGGCCTCCCTACCTTGCGATATCCAGCCCCTCCACTCGGATGACGACGTTGTCATGGTGCTGTGGTTCAAGGAGTCTGACAACGACCAGCCTTTGTATAGGTAAACAGTTCTGTCTTGATTTTATGATTTTTGTAATGGTGTATAATAAAAGTTATCTCCTAGCCTGGAGTATGCCACCATGACAACCTTGAGTTATGTTATGATTTTAGTCGGGATATGATACCCTATGATAGATACATGGGCCGATAAAAATATGTTAACTATGGATATTAAAGCTGTACATTAAAGCAATTAAAAAAATCAACTGGAATAGACAATATAAACGATGGAGAAGACGATTTTTTTTTTGAGATTTCTCGTCAGTCTGTCTATTTGTTCAGGATTCAAGTAAAAACTACTCGGTTGATTTCGATGCGGTTTTCGATCAATGACGGCTAATTCTCAAACTTAAAATCTGCGCCACTTTTTATCCTGGGAGTCCCGCAGGAATCTCAAGTCAAGTGGACCAAGTCGCGGCTTTATCTTGGTTATAATATACAATTGCTCTGAACAATATTGACATTTATATGTCATATAGAATTATATGTCATAGCATTATTGGTTATAACCACAATCAGTGGTCAGGTTCCAGTTTCCCCTTCGAGGCTGGCACGTTGACATCACCTTTAGTACTGTTAATGTCCATAGGCAACTAAAACCACTTTCCATCCCAATTTAGTCGTCAGCCTGTCTGTGGTGCTCCAGCAATAAAATATCTATCTACCTATTTTATTGCCTGAAGCAGGTAAACAGGCAGACGGCTCACCTGATGGTAAGTGATTACCGTCGCCTATGGATATTAGCAACACGAGGGGTGTCGCCAATGCATTGCCGACATTTAAGAAGCTTTATAACGCCTCAAGGAAATGCGAGTGAACATCCCGTCGCTGGCGAGTGGTGTGATTGTAAAAGTGAGGCGTTGGCACCAGATCGAACAGTTCTTTGGAACACTCCCCGTTATATGATCACCCTCTAAGGCTGGTGTGCACCGAAATTTAACCGACGGTTAACCAAAAATAATAACTGTTTTTCCATACATTTTTGGCGGTTATTTTATTTTAACCATCGGTTAAAAGTTGGTGCACACCAGCCTAAATATGTGTTCTTTAAACAGCTATGATATCCGAGGCCGGTCTATCAACCAGCCAAAGCTGTGGTCTTCGCCGTCGGTGTTCGGCAACCGAGCGTTCTTTCGAGGCAGTGCAACGCCAGCTGTCCTGATGGTGGACAACGTAATGGCAGCCGATGCAGGAGTCTACCGGTGTAGAGTAGACTTCAAGAACTCTCCAACGAGGAACTTGAAAGTTAATTTTACAGTTATAAGTGAGTATGACTTGAAATAAGTTTAATAAATATAAGCAGGGACTGTATCTTATAACATGTGTTTTAACCTTGACAGCTCGCGAGCTTATGAACAAATAGTGCAAAAACCCTAAACTAACTTAAAAATTATAAATACGAAAATAAATTAAGTAATAAATAGTAAGTCAATCCTATAAATAAACCTAACTTAAAAATAATAGTAAAAAACCTATATCGAAGCCCGTCCATCCCCACCTGACTGCTGTCGCTGGGCATTGTACCTAGAAGGCTGGCAGCATTACCTCGCTGGATACAGAGGCTAGTCCTTTGAGCGAGGTAAGATCCACCTTACCTCCTCCCTCCCTTCCTTCCTTCCTCCTCCGCCTTCCGGTCTCTCAATATAAGCTTATTATTGATTATTCATTAATATCTCACGCCGCAGGATTCACCAAGGAAGGTACACACCGGTCCTTCTTAGCATGAAACAGTACACTCGCACCGGTGTGTATATGCAATATAAAAATTTGTCTATGACAATCACTCATAGTCTACGGCCAGCCGGCAGCGTTCAAAAATAAACTACGAAACGCAAACCAATCTTTTGTACCCGCAACTAAATTTTCTTTTAAAATTATAAAATATAGTAATACACGCATTTCTCGAGCAAAAGGTGATTTATTGAAGACTTCCTATACTTCAGTATTATTTATTATAAGAGCTATACTGGAGCTCCAAAGTGGTCATCTTAATTTCGCTCGTACTGGGTCATTGGACCTGAAGAATATACAACTGAATTCTACAACGATTGTCTATACGAATAGGTATATGCATAGATTCCATCATTAGGGGCATTTTGTCAATAATGTGGGTACCTTATTATATTACTATAGATATAGGACTTTCATTCACAAATACTGCTTGACTTCAAAATTGTATAAAACAATTCATAACAATTACTATCTATCTATCTATCTATAACTTCACGCCAGATCCCTTGCGGGGTAGGCACGAACAGCAGAGCGCCATACAGGCTTATTCTTACACCCCTCACTTGCTTCTTTGACATTCATAGCTCTTGTCATACACGCTCGTCTGTTCTTAAGGCTCCTGACATCACTTTCTGCTAGTACACGATCAATTTGATCATGGAAGGTGTGTCGTGGCCTTCCGCGACTTCTGCATCCATCCACTTTTGCATTGTATATCTGTTTAGTCATTCTTTCATCACACATACTACATCATACTTTCAAAATCGATTTAAATTATGCAGTTTCTCACCTTACCTATTCAAAAACTAAAAGGAAAAGAATGTACTTACCACATGCCCGAACCACCGGAGCATTCCTTTCCTTACCTTCACCCCGACACTCTCTTGTAACATAACAATTACATAATATGTATCAATCAATTGCTGAGTGCTAGTCTCGCTAAAACTCGAGAACCGTTGGACTGATTTGGCTAATTTGATTATGAATTATGTGTGGAATTCCAGGGAAGGTTTAAAAGGTGAGTAAATATGAAAAAAATGCTTGGAATATAGTAAAAACAGCAGTCGTTTAGAAATCAATTTAATTTAAAAGTCGTTCAGTTCGTTTTTTTTTTTAATTTTCTTGGTTTTGAATGTCAAACGTTTGAGGTTCGTCCCGTCGTTCAGAAATCAACGTTTTTAACACGCTTTTATTAGCTTCACCTGTATGTATGTATGTTTGTAACCGACCCCTTTGAGCTCGATTTTGTCCTATTTTGAACTATCAGATTTAATTCAGACTTTGCACACCTGTCAAAGGTCGATGACAATGCAATAATATAGTACCATGGAGCTGATCTGATGATGGAGTCGGAAGGTGGCCATAGGAACTTCTGTACTAAACGAGATAGACCCGTCGTGTTTGGGCTCGTTTTATTTGTCCTGGTTAGCACTCTGCTGCTACATGATACGCAGGATCTCAAAAGCTTGTATTTAAAAACATTTAAAAAAATTCAACTAAAAAATGAAAAATTTCTGATGAATGGGGTCTTAAAAAAAAGCGTGGGGTGTATTCAAAGCGTTTTTCTTCTTCTTTAGCATCTTAAAAAGCGTTTTAAATACACCCCACGCTTTATTTTAAGACTCCATTCATCAGAAACCAAATTTATTAAATTTTATTTTCTATTTTTTAGTTGGATTTTTTATTAAAGCATGTTTTTTTAGTTTTTTTAAACTAATATTTATTATTTATTGATTCCGAGGCGCTACGAAGTTTGCCGGCTCAGCTAGTTATCAATAACATTATGTTCATTTACATTCAACAACATATCAATATGAAATTGTTGCTTAAAACATTTATTGGTTACTTTACTAGGTTTATCATTTATGTAGCTTGGGAATTAGCGCTACGAAGATTATGGTGATTTAACTAACAAAGTTACTTCTTATTCTATGTTCAAGAGGCGTTACTAATGTTGTAACTATATGGAAGTTGACTTCCAACGAGATTATGCATCTTTTATGACGATGCTAACCAACTTGTTCGCAACACGAGTATAAACCGTTATTTACGTGATACTTAGTTGAGCAGCCTGAATTTTCTTACATAGCACCGTCATATGATATCTTTCATGCATAGTGTATAATATTTTTTTTGTTTACTTTATCATGGTTTTAAACCTTTTTGAAGTGAAACTTATTTAGAATCGTTGTGATTTGAAACTCGATGAAACGAAAAAGCGACATTAAAAGGAGATATAATTCAACGTTATTTAATTCAAAATAAAACACATTTCTGTTTAATCGTTAGTATTAATTTTCAATGTAAATAAAACTTCGTCGTCGTCAGCCATTCACAGTCCACTGCTGGACGTAGGCCTCCCCAAGACGGCGCCACTCATACCTATCTGCTGCCTTTCTCATCCAGCGCCTACCGGCGACCTTGCGTAGGTCGTCGGTCCATCGGGCTGGAGGGCGTCCGACACTACGTTTACCGAGACGCGGTCTCCACTCCAGGACTCGTCTGCTCCAACGGCCATCGGTCCTGCGACAGACGTGACCGGCCCACTGCCACTTCAACTTGCTAATTTTGCGAGCTATGTCGGTTACCTTGGTTCTCCTACGGACATCCTCATTTCTAATTGTATCCATAAGAGAAACATCCAACATAGCTCGCTCCATAGCCCGTTGAGCGACTTGGAACTTGTGGACCAATCCTGCCGTCAGTGTCCATGTCTCGGCCCCGTAGGTCAGGACGGGGAGGACGCACTGCTCGAAGACTTTTGTCTTCAAGCATTGCGGAATGGTCTAATAAAACTTAAAGGGTTCAAATTAATTTTCGTTCTATCTGTATATACTTAAGGCAGATATTCTTTTACGCGTGAATCAAAGGTAGTTGTGCGTAACAGTGCATTGAATTTTGAACTTTATGCTGGGAATTTAGAGTGTAATTTTGATTGAATTATTACGAATAAGGATCAAAATACCTAAGAGTAAAGATGTCTATAATTGAATAAAAATGCGAAAATTCTTCCAATCAATAAGTTAGTGAGACTTGCTTGTTTTACTTCAACTGCGTGTGAACATGTGTGTACAACACATTTTTTGTTTTTAGTTCCTCCTAGTCGTCCTACGATATATGACGCGAAAAGAAGAGACAGGACGAAACTAGTTGAACCATACAACGAAGGATCTAATGTTTTACTCATATGTGAAGTTGATGGTGGTGAGTATATTTTTGAAAGAACATCTTGCTTTTTTATAGTTAATAATAAATGTGACATATGGAGATTAGTACTGTGAGACTTGTCCCACACAGAGTTGCAGTTTATTAAGCTGTAACTATTTTCGGCGAAAATAATACATTTGTTTGAGCCAGATGCAATTTTATATATATTTTATAATACAGTGACAGAAGGAATAACAATTAAGTCAAGTCAATATTTGAATACTTTTCCAAAAGTCGCCAGTGCTTTAATTAATTTAAGAAATCATAGGTTTTAACAAGTACATCAAAAATAAGTGTGTTAAAGAGGCTAAACAACTGATTCAGCCATGGCTAGGCAGTCTAATTTACGACGATACTGAAAATGTGCTAAAAATCACCGTCTGCATAGTGTGATACGTAAAATGCGTAAACACAGACACACACTGTCGCACACATACACACACACACACACACCACACGTCTGCCTGCTGTGGCTATAAACATCGGCTTTGGTCTTCAAAATACAGGCTCCGCCTAGTTTGGGATCAGTAGGTGATATAAATAATGTAAACATGACTTTCTGACAATAAAGATTGTTATTATTATTATACTTACTTGATCACTTACTCCGTTGGCTCAGTGACCCAAAGTGAGTCTTGGCCTCCGAAACGAGAGCATGCCACTTTTCTCGGTCCTGGACGGCTTCTTGCCAATTACTGGCTCCTAGCTCCGATAGGTCAGTCTCTACTCTGTCCTTCCAGCGATATTTAGGACGGCCGACTGGATGCCGACCTGCCGGCCGTCCCAAATATGCTCTCCTCACCTGCGATCCTTTCCCATTCGTTCTACGTGACCGAGCCAGCGGCGGTGAGCTTTTATTTCTCCTATTATGTTAGGCTCAGCCACGAGATTCTCAATTTCGAGGTTCCTTCGGATCCTCCAGCTACCATCCTCTCTTTTTGTTGGACCCAGAATCTTACGGAGATCCTTCCTTTCCGCTACTAAAAGCTGGTTCTGGCCCCTTGAGGGTAAGCGTCCAAGCTTCACGCCTAAACATATATATTATTATACTAAAAATCGTTAATATAACGTAACTCTATGCAGGCTTTAAGTCAACAAATGCTGTTAATGACATCCAATGCTGGTCTGCTGTTAATGTCTAGCAGCAACATCACTTTCACAGAAAAACTAGGAAATATTTGTACCTCAAAAAATATCAGAAATTAATGTCTATATATATAAAACAAATTCGTGTTAGTTACAACATTAATGACTCAAGAATTTTGTGTTTTGGAATTGTCTTCGTCCGGACTAGGATAACAAGTATTATAATATGATATTCATCAATAAAAAAAACGTCAGTCTAGCCATTGATTATGGTCTTTGCCGGCCGATTTCGGCAATGGTGACAGCATTTAAACTCATTTTCATTTGTCTGATTTAGGTGAATGCTTTTTGATTCAGATTCACCATTGGACCCGGTAGGTGGCGTCGATGAACACGTGTTTAAAAATTAAAACCGATTTTGTTACAAAAATATGTTTTCAAGTAGATTCGAGAATGGCTTAAATTAACAATTGGTTCCGATTGATGGCGCTGTGATGGTTTCTAGATTTTTATTTTTTAAGGGCAAGACAACGTCTGCCAGTTACATATTATAAGAGTAAACAAACAAAGAATATTTTTTTTTTTATTATTTTAATTGGCTTTCAGATTGATTTTTTAAATTTATTGATGCACAAAACAGCCGGTAATACTCATTCGCTTTACTTTGTTCACATACATATGATACCAATACGCACTAATTTACTTTCTGCCATTCATCATTCTCGCCATAACTTGTCTATGTGTATTTTGAATTTAATTTTAAATAACGCCAATAATAAGTCATATAGACCACATCGAGGTTTATTTAGAAGAAGCAACGGCCACTGCCCCTAACGATCTTAATCTTCTTCCTTCCAATTCTGATACCCCATATGTATTTGTTTCTCCCTTTATCCATCGTCGTAATAATATACATCCAAATAGATTATAAATATATATATATATATATATATATATATATATATATATATATATATATACATATAAATAACAGTGCAACATCCGTTCGTCCTAGGGTGCAGTTGAAAACCAGCGTTAGGCATCCGCGGTTGCCTGGCACATGCTGAACTGCACCTATTTAGTACCATCGCGAGACTCTCTAATTCTTATCACCGTACCGTGTAATTTATTCCATGTTTGTCTCGTTGTGTGTTTACTAAATAAACGTCTTTTCTTTCTTCTTTCTTTCTTTCAAATATATCGACATGCATAATTTTAACATTAAAGCTTTTAGACAGTACATCCATTGCAACAGAGTTATTAGCATGAAATCCAATCTCCTCGTGCAGTCACTAAGATATCCCAACTACATAAATCTACGTCGACATAAATTTTCTTTTAACATATATGGTTTTTATTGGTAAATAAAACAATTTTATTATACGATCCATCATAATACTAGGTTATTATCGACCACACACTTCCCATCATTAACGCCTACGATATTTAGGTGTTTTATGATGAGCCTATTGTTTTCAAAAATAATAGTACAATCATGCGAGCATATTAATCTCTTGATTGTCGCTTTTGTACATAATGGCGATATGAATGTAAAATCATTATTTATACTCATACGGTCTTAACATTTTTTTCTGTCTTCTATTCACTAAGCATTTATTAGAATCGTTCGTGACATCTAAATGATAATGTCACCGAATAAAATCTCTTAAGCGGGTTCTTGGTCCAATCCAATTGCTTATTGCTAAAGGAAAATTTCGTGACACTGCAAATAGGATCATTAGTTCACCTAAACTATACTAGTTTTACTCTGATATTCTAATGGTATTCAAATACAGTAATAGTGTTATTCTCAGTGTGTTTATTGGCTACATCTTACTTTGTATCTCAAAGTGCTCGTTCATATAGATTACTACAGTTCTTTTATCCTTGCTATTGTCTGTTTGAAAATTCATTAGCATATCATTGTTTATATTATAAATCTCATTGAGAATTAACTTGACTTTATATTTTGATAGCTAAACATAATGTTACAATTTCACACTAGCAGCCAACCATTGTATTATCATTTTAGTAGAAATAGTAATCAATATAATTTTAGTCTTCTGTTATTATTATGAGAGTTATAAAGAACCGTAGCGGGTCTGCGACAGGGCTTTTGGTGGAAGCCTGTAGGAGGTGCTGGCGGGATATGCCGGTGGAAATAATACACCAGTCACTCTTACGGTTCACGTCGTTTATTGTAACGCTACTGAGTCATAAATAACCATTGGCTATATTAAAGCCGTCATCGGTATATTCGTACAGTAACTAAGTATATTCAATTGCCTGCTACTACTTACACATTCTCTTCAGACACTGATTATACACACTAAATACACCTAATACACTTAATACACGGATTTAACTCTGGCAAATTACCGTCTACTTATATGAAGAAATACATTAAAAAAATATTAACAATTGGCGTAAAATTCAATGGTAGATTTTAGGATCATCTTTCTTTCACGCAAATGGTCTTACAAAGAGCGTTATTTTAAACAATTACCGAAATTCTCGAAAACATAAAACAATGAAGGACATTACGGGGGTCATTATAAATTATTCCATATCCCAGCATCTGCATTGCCTTCTTGGGAAAAAGAGTCTTCTATTTGCTTCGCACTGAACACATTATTATTTTTAACAGGTCGACCAAGACCGCGAGTGACGTGGTACCTCGAGAACGTAGTGATAGATGATTCCTTCGACCAAAGGACTGATGGTGTGACAGTCAACACTTTGACCTTCCCCAATGTTGGAAGGCAGCATCTGAATGCAAGGCTGGTCTGTCAAGCCTCGAACACGAATCTAGCACCACCTGAAACCAAAGTTTTAATATTAGATATTAATTGTAAGTCCTTTAGATTTGGTAGTGGTATGAAATTTTTATTATAATTATTATTTATAACCAAGGCGGTGTCGGTATATACTTTTTACAACTTTACCAAGTGAACTATTTAATCTTCCAGAATAAAAATACTTATTATTTATCTCTGATCCCCAAAGAAGGACCAAGTGTCTTATATTTAGGTAATCACAAGTGATACTAGTTTTATTCACAATAATATTTCATGATATTTTGATGAAAATTGTTACATTCGATATTTTAAAGCATTGACAGAAACCAAACTATCTTTTTTGAATGTGAGAAGTAGGGTTGCCAGACGTCCCGTATTTTAGGCTTAGCTCAAAATGTCCCGGCGGGACTGAGTCTGTCCCGTATAAGCCGTGCTTCGTTTTTTATTATTAAATCGATCGATCTACGTTAGACAAAACTACTCACGCACGCAACGTTCGCAACTTCGCTTACACATCAACTCTGATTAAGGAAGTTCGAAAGAATATATGGTTTAATTATAAACTTTAATTGTTGATAATTTACATTTTATTTTCAAAATTTCTACACTACTTCCAATTGTAGTAATGAACCTCCTCGGACAAATATAAAAAAATTAAGAATGTCACTATATCATTTTGTTTTTTATTTGTCCCGGGTAAAAAACTAAATTCCAGTATTTCTTTGCCTATTTAAGCATTTGGCCCTTATAGACTGAAAAAACATCTGGCAACCCTAGTGAGAGAAGTGTTATCGATGAATACGGAGTTAATATTGATTGTTACGTCACGTACAATAAATTATGTACGAGACGTAACACTGATATTAGACGGATCAACCAGATTGAATCAAATTGGTTGCAAGGTGTAAATCTCAAAGAACAAATACGGTATTTACTTGAATTCAGCAAAGGGTCAGACGACACTTATGGGTGTTGCAAACATTCACGGCTTTCTATCAGGTGGATCGTCTGCTTGTTTGCTTTAGGAAAAAAAACAATAACATTCACTGATTCAATTTTATGTTTACATGGATCATTTTGGTTGCTTCATCCAAATTGAAACACATAAATGAACCGATGGATGAAATTAACATCCATCCATTCTATCCGTGCAGGAAGGAAAAATGAATACAACTTCTTGCTATCCCACAGCCAGGTGTTAGGGAATTTGCCTGAGTGAATGGCTAACACCCCTGGTCTAGAGGATGCTGTCATAACAGTCTTGAGTTGTCTTCCGCCATTAGTGGCCAGGTTCCAGTCACCCTTTAGAGCGGCAGCACATTGATAGCATCTGTTGTGTTACAAATGTCCATAGTTGATGGTAACAGCTTTCCATCAGGTGGGCCGTCTAACTGTCTGTTAAACTCATGCAATAAAAAAAATACAATTTAATTAAGATATTATTAAATCCCACATACTTCTCATACAATTATTTTTTTCAGTAAAACCAATAACAGTAAATATTCTGACAAAGGAGAAGCAAGTGTCTGCTGATAAGAGGTACGAAGTGGAGTGTAAAACGACAGGGTCCAGACCCGAAGCTTATGTGACGTGGTGGAAAAACAACAGGCAGCTGAAACGAATGGCTAAAAATGTAAGTGTGATAAAAAACCGATAACCTTTAAAGCAGCACAAGACCTAGATTAGAAGCGTGAAAAAACAAGTGGTCTATGTATGATGTGGTATATCATGCATGGAAGGTGCATTTGTAAAATCACGAATATTAGAAGAAAACATTTAATACCAACTTATAAATAAAATCCATAGTATTATAAGATGGAAGCAAATCTGTCTGTGTAGTATAGGGTTACCAACCGTGCTATAATATGTAGTATCGTACTATATTTTAGCCAATGTACTTTTAGCTTAGCTTTTCGTTCAGATACTTATGATTATTTAAAAAATAATAGATCTTTGCGGACCAACGTTGTAATAAATACACGTGAAAAATGCAAGAATGAAATAAATAAAATAAAGATTAAATAATTAAAAATCGGTGTGTACTATTTTTTTCATCTTTAAGAAAAGTAGCGCATATAATCTTAGTCTGGTGTCTACTGGTGCTTTCTATCTCTTTACAAATTATAACTTATTTTTTAATAATTTATAAATCGCACACTTAAAATTATAGAGACTTTAATCAAAATTTTGAGTAATTGAATTAAATATCTACTACATAAAAAGGAGCAAAATTGAATAACTTAATATTTTAAATTAGGTCTCTATAATTCTAAGGGTGCGAAATGTTCTCATAGTTTAAGTGAATTGTATAAAATCTTTTATGAGAAATAAAGTTCTTCAACCCTAACCTTTGAAACTATCAGGAAATACGCACACAGAACTGAGTTAAAGCCATTTCATTATTTTAAGCACAAAGCGAGACAAAGTATTTCTCTGCTATCAACCATTATTCAAAGCATCACCGCTCAAGGGTATCAAGAATAAGGCTACAATGCAACATTCAGTTCCCCTGAAACATTTGTACTCTCACGTTCTATTCCCATTTGCGATCCACCTTCATTCTTCAACCGCTATGTCCAAAGCGTTCTGTTTTCACAGACTTTTGTCCCATTCATAGCGAGTTCCATTGTGTTTTAATTAATAGATTCTTTTCAGTTTTTTTGCTTTAGGTCGAGCATTCCTACTGTCACTTGTGTTGTTTTATTTCTGAAGTAGTATTGTGCTTTGTGGGTTTTTATTAGCTTCTAATTTATGAGACCGCTGGTTGTGAACTGGTTCTGATACTGGAATTATTACGGTGTTTGAAAATGTTTTTTTTTTTTAAGAAACATATTTTGCGTTTTGTGTTTTCATGTGGCTTCGTTGATATTGAAGTTGAAGTTTTAGAAGGTTTATTATAACTTTTCAACTTGCAATTGTTGTAATACAAATTAAATAACAAAGAGTAGAGCGTCGATTATCCGGACAAATAGGGCAAACCTGTTCGGAAGACCGCTTTTTTCGGATAATCAATCTGTGTTGATTCAACCAAACATATTTGTGTACAGGTGAATCAAAAGATTATTTAATTTTATAGTTTTTTACCTCCAATGACAAATAGGAATTTAAAAAAAAGTGCAGATAGTCTTATAATAAAACATGTACATACTTGGTACAATGAACGGTTTAAAAAATCTTAAATATTCGTCCGTCGAAGCAAGCCGTTACAAGCAGCTAAATCACGTATATGATACTGATAGATATTTGATACTGGTCGTTTTGAACTTATGTTTCAGACATACGCAAAGCAATATCTATGCATGAAAACTCTTCAGAAACACCTATTATTTTTTCATCTTCAGTATCTAAACTTGTAGGCGTCATAGTTCGTATAAGCGGTCGTTCGGATAATCGACGCTCCACTGTATTTCGTCTAAAAACTATATATGTATCATAAGATTGCCTAGATAGATTGCCGCCCAATGTTCAATAATATCTTGGTGAATCGCCTGAAGTATTATTGTCCGCTATCACGATTTTTTTTAAACTCTTCAATCATACTGTCGATGATATAATATCCATCAATCAACGTTTTAGCATACCTTTTTTTTGCTTGTTAATGCACAAACAATACACCTTAATTCTTGTTAAGAATATGAAACTGGAATTGAAGAAATTCTCAAGAAATTATAGAACTTTGAAAACAGTTTTACAAAAAATTATGTATTCGGGAGACTCACCCAGACTATTGTATACAGTTATATATATTATTATACCAAAGGTCACATTACGTACATACTATGGCGTTGCAGTTACTGAAAATTAATTGAACCTCCACACTAACATGAAAATTCAAATAGCACATAAAATCTAGCTTCAATGACATTTCTAGACTAAAAGTATATTTGTCTTTCAGTTCTCAGAAAATAACGAAACGTTAAGCGTTTTGAGCTTAGTTCCGAGTATGGAAGACGACGGGAAGTATTTGACATGTCGGGCTGAGAACAAACACATCCCGGACTCGGCTATCGAAGACAAGTGGCGGTTGAATGTCCACTGTAAGCACAGTTATTCTAGTGTTTCTATTGTAGTCTATATATTTCTTCTCCTATAATAATTTTGTAAATGGCTCGAAATAAAAGTTACGACTAACTCGGACTAGCAGATTCTGAAAATACAATTATTAGAATGTTTGTCTGTTAGAGCATCATGTATTAACTACTGAACGGATTTGAAAGAAACTCGACATAGAGCTAGCTTCTATCCCGGGGCGTAACTTAGAACACTTTACATCTCACAAAAGACGTCGTTTCTTTGGGGTAGACAAAAATAGTAAAAAAGGCGCTGCGTTTAAAATTGTGAAAATAATCAGGGCATATAACTCGGAATAGCAGATTCCGAAAATACAATTATTAGAATTTTTGACTACCTATCTGTTAGATCATCACGTGAAAAGTACTGAACACTAGCAAGCTTCTATCCCGGGGTGTAACTAGGGATACTTTTCATCCCGACAAATGACGTCGTTTCCTTGGGATAGACAAAAATAAAAAAGCGGCGCTGCGTGCTCATCTTTTTTGGATGATTTTGGATTTTTGGTTGGTTCCGACTCGCCTCTATGTTTCGCTGGGCTCTTGTCTAGACTATACGTACTAGGTTACTTTGTTATTATTATATATAATTATATAGTCACTAATACTAAATCTATACTAATATTATTAAGAGGAAAATTTTGTATATTTGTATGTTTTTAACGAATAAACTCCAAAAATACTGGGCTGATTTCGAAAATTCTTTCACCATTCGAATGCTACATTATCCCTGATTAATATAGGCTATATAAAAAAATTACGATATCCCTACTAAAACTTCACTAAACCATCAATCTAAACAAAATACTTACCGCTGGCCTCGGGTTCTAGGATTTTGATGGCATTTTATGTATGATATTGAATGGGTCTCGGGGTGCTTTTAGAAACCCAGTTAGACCCGGTAAGTGGCGCTAGAATCAGAGTCTGGATTTTTATTTTTTCAGTGCAAGACGACGTCTGCCGAGACCAATATAATAATATAAACACAAGAAACTAGTGTCTAAGAAAGAAACAATTATCTAAGTTTAGGAGCGACAGAGAATAGTTTGAAAATAAAGTTAAGACATAAATAAGTTAAAGCACATTTAAAAAGTGTCCGCGAGGCGCCTTGGACCTTTCGCCTTCTGCAATTTTAATCCGATAACTTGTAATTGGCTAACTACAAAAAGAATATCCAATGTTGTTGAACTTCGTCAAGTACAGTTTTTAAATCGTTTCTTTTGCAAACTGAATAGGTTCTTATTTGTGTGTAATCATGCATAAGATTAATTCATTCAAGTCGAAAAGTATTCTCGAATACCATAGGGATATGCGGTAGACAATTCGCAATCCGCGGTGCAAATCCATCACTGACACATGTGACGTGATCTAATTCGAATGTATGTTGTAGATGTCCCAGTTGTAGACCTCAAGATGGGATCAAATCTCAATCCTGACGAGATCAAGGAAGGCGACGATGTGTACTTCGAATGCACTGTTAAGGCTAATCCGAAGACGCATCGTCTCTTGTGGTTTCATGACGTAAGTAAACGTAGAACAAGAGAATTTAAGTCTAACAGCAGTTAGAATAAAGTTGAGTTTGCTTTGATGTATGTAATATCGACTTTGGAATAACAAGAGTTTCATGCTGTGACAAATGTCGTGAGTTTTAGCAAAGTGAAATGTCGTTTGAAGGAGATCTTTTGCGGTTTTAGTATTACGTTTGCTAATACTTGGAACTAAATACGTTATTTTAAATACTTCTAATACAGAAACAATTAAAATTGAATTAGGCGAAAATGTTTTTGTAAGGGTTTTGGCTAAATAACTACAAATCCCCAAAAGTTAAACCTTTGTCAAGAAATTACGTATGTACTTTCTAAAACAAAGATATACCTGATACTGTCCAACCCGAAAAAAATAGGATATGCAAAATCAAAGAATTCTTAGCTAGACGTGTTGCAAGGAAGTATCTTGCCATTTCATTTCCTTCAAACAGCACTAAAATATTGAGAGCCGGGGTTAATAGATTTTTTAACTAAAAGGAGTCTATTTTACTTAATAAAATGACATTTATAAACTATTACAATAAAAGACAACTTGTACCTTGTTTGTATTCTACCCATAGGCTCTCAAGAGTATAAATAGAATACTGAGCTAAGGTCATCGTCTTCTATGGGTAAAGTGTCCAGAAGGCTGGCTATGTTTCCTCGCTAGATTGTTATCGTCTTGTTATCCAAGCTCGAGACCAGACCAGACCTGAAAGAGACGAAACTGTTTAGCTTATTTGTATAAAAATTGCTCAATTTGAATTGGAATATTATTTTTATAGAATACAGAAATATATCACAATGATGGAGCGGGTATTATATTAAGCGCCCAGAGCTTGGTTCTCCAAAGCGTGACAAGAGCAGCCGCTGGGGACTACACTTGTATGGCTGCCAATAGCGAAGGGAAGGGCACCAGCAATCCCGTTACTCTCCTTGTTAGATGTAAGTATTTACTTATATTAACGTGATTTTTAGATACAACACCAATTAAGTTTTACTATGTAATAAATTAGATAAGATTCTCATAGAATAAATAGTAACGACTCTCCTACGTTTGATCATTTCTCTCAAACACCTATCTTTGGTACAAAAAAGCCTTATCGTTCCATACTCTTTTATTATTAATATCTAGTTGACTCCGTTATCTCTTCGCCTCCGAAACGAAAGCTCCTCACTGTCCTCTATCCTGCACCGTGTCTTGCCCATAGTAGGCTGGAAGCTCAGTCAGATTTGCTTCCACACTACCTTCTCAGCGATATTTTAAACAGTTAACCCAAGCATATTTTTTCACACTCCGATTCTCCTCTACATGACCAAGCCAACGAAGATGAGCCTTTATCTCTCCAATCATGTTGGTCTCGGACACAAGCTTTTTGATTTCGGAATTCTTATTTTTTGTTTGATCCAAAATTTTCCTAAGAACCTTCCTCTCTGCAACTAACAGACTGTTAATACCTATTTGATTTGATTTTCTTTTAAACACCTCTTCTATGGTTGTATGGACTTAACCTATACCTTCCTAGCTGACTGCAACGTGAAGACCCCAGGTTCCCTTCTTATCATAGAACATTTTGCAAAAAATCCTGCAGTCATTTACTACGGTCTTGATGTCGGGTATCGGCTCTAGAGTGTGTAATTTATTATGTATAGCATAAGCGTAACTTTTTTGATGTTTGTTTGCTAATTATTGCTATATATCGTTGTTTTGTAATATTATCGTCCTGAAAAGTCGTTTTCTTGGCACTTATTTATTACTATTCCAACAGTATAAATGTGAAATGTTAAAACTAGCTTTAAGGGATTCGGTTCCCCTTTACTATATACTCGTATACTAGTTTGACTAAGGTCCGACATAATTCAGTGCTCTTTGGCGTAATTCCCTAGAGGACTCCTCGGGGCTTAAAGGTCTTATATTCGCTCACAGTCGTTCTAAAATAGTGCTTTGGTATATTTTCGTTTGAAATTGGCCCTTTAATTTAACTTCTCTTATTTGTACTGAGGAATATCAAATAATTTATTTACACAAATAATACTACGCAAATGCTATCATCAACGTAATACATTATACCAAGTGCAAATAATTTCAGTCTCTGTGGAGTCTGTTTGATTTTACTAAATATATCTGTATTTCATACAATAAATGAAAGTGCCTATGTCCTATTTGTACCTCCCCTTATTTCATCCCTTTATCCCATCTCTTCTATCCTGTCTCCTATGATATCCCCTCCTTCACAATGGGATAGATCCCATCCTACAGACTAGCAATATGATGGCTTCGCCCCTGGCATTGCAAATGTCTATAGGTGATGGACATCACTTTGCATTAGGTGAGCTAATTCCCCAATATAAAAAACTTATTTTTCAAACAGTGACTAAATTGCAAACTCCGTTTTGGTAGCATCTTTGTGTTGCAATTACCTTAAGAGACGGTGACTAATTTTCATCAGATGACCCATATTGTACTGCAGCAATTAAAGCAATCAATTCTCTGCTATAAAAAAGGCCGTTTTTAAAATAAGTATCTTTAGGAAAGTGACCCGTGGAGAGATGGAATGCTCCTCCATGGTAAAGGGAAGGTCTTCCGCCAAGTTCATCTCTCATGCTGGCTTAGGCTCGATCATTAATATATATACATATGTATCGGAAAAGTCTTGCGGCTTCAATTATTGCACAGATCCACATTACTTTCTTTTGAGTAAGCTCCAAAACGGCTTAAAGGATTACAATGAAAATTTTAGAGATTAAAACAGCAATTTTACAATTCAGTTTACGTGATTCATCCGATATCATTCTTATGAAGAAACACAGTAAATAATATTTGAATTACACTGCAGTACAGCGTCGTGGAGGCTAAATTAGAAGTACATAGCTTCGCAATGTTCAACGATAACCCTCTTATCTTTAACATCTGTAAAGCTGTGATATAGGACGCGTATAAACCGTTCAGCTTTCCGACTCGGGCCCTCCACCCTGTCATTAAAACTCTTAGACGTCGCACTTTGCTCCGTTGCAATTTTATAACAACTCCCCCTTGTTAGGATTCGATGGCCCTTTATAGATTCAATAGTGTCCTTTGTTATTTTATGAGAAGTGCTATCACCGGCGCTGTTCGATTTTAATGGAAACGCTATTGTAAGTTTTATTGATATAAAAATCCACATAGATTATGAAATGTAAGTAAGCCGTTGATCGGTGAACATCATACTCACGTTACGATCTAGCCACTTTGTATAAAACTGGTTTGGTTCTGAAAGAATGAATCACTTTGAAAGCTTTCTAATCTAACTGATATATTGTTACGTTTTAGTATTTCATGGACCTTTAAAGATTCAATAGTGTTCTTTGTTATTTTATAAGTGCTATCACCGGCGCTGTACAAATCTAATAAAAGAATTGATGGTATTCAAGTGTTTAATTAAGTAAATTAAGTTTTATTAATTATTATTTAACAAAATTGGGTCGCTTTGGTTTTACACCAAAAGGAAGGTTTGCACTGAAAATGAGCTCTGTGTCAGATATAATTCCATACACATGCATACATACATAACTTCACGCCAGGTCCCTTGCGGGGTAGGCACGACAACAGAGCGCCATTTAGGCTTATTCCGGGACAGCAATATGCTGAGTACCAAAATCTCAAAATATGCTCTGTGTATAACAATAGCCGGGGACTTTGTTTCGGTAATTGCCTTAACCAGCCGGTAGTTTTTATTCTCATTTCCCACAATAGTCCTACACTGGCCTGGGCTTGTCCTTGGGTGCATTATTTAGTGTAGACAGGGATAATCGTCGGTCAGTGGTCACGCCACATTTACATTAAATTTGTCAAGGGGCCTCTACGTGTTGGCCTTCCCATGACCCCATGCCAGCTCTCCAAAGTCCGAGCCATTTTTATGGTGCTTGTTCTTCAAAGACATACATATAATAATGTAAGGAATGTAATCACGTGACTCTTTCTTCAAATAAAGTCTTTCTTTTTTTTTAGCATGCCATAGTTATAGTAAATTTATTTTCGCTCTAGACGCTCCCGTTTGTGCGGACAGAAGAGATGGCGAGCTGTTCGGAGCTCTGAAGCATGAAACTGTGTCCCTACGGTGTTCAGTCGATGCCAACCCAGCACTGGTCTCCTTTCATTGGACTTTTAACAATTCTGGCGAACAAACCGAATTACCACCCCGGTGAGGTTTAAGTAATAGTAACAATTTTTTGAAAGTGTGTTTTTTTAGTTTTTTTTAAACTATTATTTTTTAGTTTCAGTTACAGGAAATTTATGTATAACCTAATAAACAGGCTCTGCTAATTTAGACGTTAGTTAATTAACAAAATAAGCTTCTCTATAAAAAGTATGTGTTCTATGTTTCGTTGTGTGTGTGTGTTGTATATGTTTTGTATATTATGCAAATAAGTATTATGTGCAGTTTGGTATCAAAAAAAAATATTTCATAATTTAATTAAAAAATAATAATATTGTTTTATATTCTGGCCGAAAAGCATGTGTGGTTTAGGCAGATTTTGGCCCCAATGTGCATATTGTTAGAGTTATCACATACAGGTAAAGGAAAACATCGTGATGTGATGCAACCTGCACATCGAGATGACCGATGTGTCAAACCTGCCAAGCCGCGGACAAGCGTGGCGGGTGTACTGTCCGTTCCCCTATAATGGGAGGCCCAAGCCCAGCAGTGTACATTTATGGACTAATATTATTAATCAATGTAGTTTTTTTTGTTTAATTTTTATTTTTTAACTGTTTAGGTTATATAGTAGTCACGGGCATACCTCGACCCTCAACTACACACCCACAACAGATATGGAATACGGCACTTTGGCCTGCTATGGTGAGAACGCTGTTGGCCAGCAGAAGGTCCCATGTGTCTTCCAGTTGGTTGCAGCAGGTAAATTAATATCTATATGTTCGAATACTCTATAACCTATTTCGATCTATACCTTCAGTTTTTTTTTTTTTTATTGCAGGAGTTCAGCAGACAGGCAGACGGCCCACTTGATGGATAGCGGTTACCATCGCCTATGGACATTTGTAACACCAAAGGTACTACTAATGCGCTGCTGCTCTCTTGAAGGAGACTGGAGCCTGGTCACTAATGCCGGAACACAACTAAGGGTTGTTATGGCGACATACTTTAGACCAGGGGTGGTAGCCATCCAGTCGGGCAAATGCCCTACCTGGCTGTGGGTTGTTTTGTCGCCTCTACGACAGGCCGCCCGGCCGCAGGAATTTGTATTCTTTCTCCGTTCCTGCACGGATACGGATTCAGTAAAATAAAATTGAATTCTCTGTTTGTAATGTCAATATAACAACTTGTTCCTATATGCATTTGAAAGTTTATACGATACCTGTATCAACAAATCAATTTTTAAAATTTGTAACTGTCTCTCTGTCTTAATATTACGGCTAGTCTTTGAAATGGCTGGACCGAATTTTCCGGAACTTTCACTGGCTGATAGCTTAGCTTATAAAGATTAACTTAGGCTATGTTTTTTGGGTTCCGCGAAAATTATTACTAACTGTCCCTGCGTCTTCGTTAAGGCGGGATTTGGCCTTCAAAACCATGCAGGTTTTACTAAAATAGACATGAATATCGATGGAATAGAAGTCAATTGCCAAATGCATGTAAGAGCATTACTTCGGGATGGCTGGATCGGTTTTAATGGCTTAGTGTGTATTTGGGTGTGTACCAAGGTGGTTAATCAATTGGACCCGTTAGGTCTCAAATTCTAATTGTGATAATAGCATAGTGTTTCTTATATTGTCGAAAAAAATTGAAGAGCCAATGTTCGGGGGAACAGCGTCTGTCGAGTTCACCAGTTTATTGCTGTTTTAGTCACAAAAGTTTTGTATTGTAATAAATTTTCAAGCTTATTTGAGACAGACTGACACCCAAAAATTTTAATGTCAGTCGTCTATGATAGACATCTAACTAGGTAATATTTTTTTTTTTATATTGCTGGAGTACACAGGCTAATGGCAAAACTGTGATGGAAATTGATACCCTCGCCTATGAACATTTGCTAAACTGAAGGTCTACCAATATGCTCCAGAACTCATAAATGGGACTGGAACCCGGTTACTAATGCCGAAAGACAACTCGATGTTGTTATGGTGGCATGCCTTAGCCCAGGGGTGGCAGCCATCTACTCGGGCAAATGCTCTACCACCTGGTTCTGGTTTGTTTTATCGCCTCTTACGACATGCCGCCTTCCCGAGAATAAGTCTTCTTTTCCCGTTCCTACACGGATAGATATATAGCAGTTTTTATCTAAATTTTTCTTTTGAAATCACAGACAGATACCTAGTGCAATACTTATTATTTAACTAGCATTTG